>JAQPZY010001099.1:120000-720000 GCA_029931535.1 Margaritifera margaritifera
TAAATGCACACACTCTCCAATAGCGCGCATTCAATTTAACCCCCTTAATTGTGGGGAACCATGCTGCGCTGGAGGGGTGTACTCAGTACAGTGTCAGGTGTGTTGCGAACTGTTAACACACCTGACAAAATATAGTGTGTTCAGTCACACACTGAATCCGCCTAAGCGTGCTTTGCACGCTGTGGGGGTATATAGTCGTACATGCCCGAAGGGAGAAAACGACTTAAATCCAAAAATCAATCAATCAATCAATCAATCAATCAATCAATCAATCAATCAATCAATCAAGCCTGAAAAGATACATCTTGATGAGAGAACAGAGTTTTACAGCATGAAAGTCAAGGCTTTATTGGAAAAGGAAAATACTGAGTATTTTTCAACGTACTCAGACAAAACGGTATATGTTGTGGAAATGTTTAACATAACATTTAAAGCTAGAATGTGGAAATATTGCACACAAAACGAAACCAGGAAATGGGCTGACGTTAAACCCAAGGTAATTGAGGATTACAATAACACTAAACACATATCAATAGACATGACTCCATTTGAAGCGAGCAAGGAACAAAACAGATCAATAGTATAGATCAATCTATTTGATAATTTGACAACTGATTCACTTGCAACACCTAAAGTAAAAATTAGTGAAACGGTTAGAATTTCAGAATACGAAACAATATTTACAAAGTATTACCTTCCTAACTTCTCGGAAGAAATATTTAAAATTAGGCACGTAATTCAAAGAGATCCCATTGTTTACAACTGGAAGGCGCTAAGGGAAAGGATACTGAGGACATATTTTACGAGCAAAAGTTACCACTGTATTGGGTGGACAAAGTTGAACATATTTTGAAGGCACAAAGAATGCAAGGGAAACTGTATGTAATCGTGAAATAGAAGGAACATGATGAAACAATTAATAGCTGGGAGCCAGCAGAGAACATTATTCAGTTAACATAAATGGTGAAAGCTCAGTGCACATATATCTGTATTAGGAGCTAGAAACCTTTGAATTTGGAAAACATAGAATGTGACATATGGTTAAGACGGTGCATTAGAAACTGGAGGAGTTAAAACAAACGAGATTAATATGGTCTTACGGTGGTGGAAATGAACAAATTAGGGTGAGAGAGAAAAACAATACAGAATAACACAAGATTGTGATAAAACAATAAATAGAGGATCAATGTAATGGCAGAATAAAACCCAGTTTAATATACTAATGATGATACACTTTATCCTAGAATAAATGGACTTCAGATTAAACACAAACGAACCGTACAACACCTTATCCTTGTTCTGCAACTCAATTTAATGCATAAAATGGTTAATTCACCAAAACCATTATGGCACAGGAATCTACGCATACAAGACGCATAAAATAACGACATTTTGAAATTTCACAGTGACTACTCAATGAAAAGATACAAAACTTAGTGTGACATGAGATTCTGGCAGAATAAACCAGCCTGGGTAGAGTAGATGGCAACATCTGGTTGTGAAAAATCATACTGGCATTTGATAGACAAAAACAAACCAAGAACTGTTCCAGTGTTAGATAAATCAGTATGCAAATCTCACGTTTACTTCCAAATGCAAACATTTCTGTCTGAATGTAAAATACCTCTGCCAGATGATGATGCGTTAAATCAAATTACAACATAGATTTTGAAACAATTTAATTTGGTATGCAACGATTTTAAACTTCCACCATATCATGACTGGAGATACATCAAGGGTAACAAGTACTTGATTGGTAATAGGCCAGAACAACATAAAACTGCAGGCCAAGGTTTTGAGGAAATTACATCTGCTGTTGTGTTAGCTGCTTACAAACATAATACAGTTATGGCGTAGGTACTGTTGAGTATCGGAGAGCATTGGCAGCTGATAAAATTATTTATGTGAAAGACAAGAGAAACACCAACTGGTTGGACATACTTCTTTCTGCAAGATAATAATGGCCTGACAGATAAAGGTATTTCAAGGTTAAATCAAAGTATCAAATCATGTACAAGCTACATCTTGGGTGCACAGGTTCAGAATAGAACATGATAGTCCGTTGAGACGGTAATGGGATCCCATAATGCAGTGGTTAACAATATGGGTAGAATGCTTGTGAAATACATTACCATATCATAAGGAAGTGATGATCTTTTCAAGCTAAATGACTACAACATTTTCACATATTTACAAAGTTCTTTGATTACCTGCATCAGTTTGGAAAAACAGGATTGAGCAAGGTATCATGAATGAACAATTGAGAAATTTGATATCAGGAGCTGCTAATGCTCAAAACACGGGCACTGAAGGTGTACATTGTAGGGTATATGGAAAGAAGTTTAGAATACCACTTGACTTTCATATACTAACAGATCGTTGTGTCCTTGTGCTCTTCCACAAGATTTCAGATTCAACATTACATTCGCAAAGGCGACTGAAGTGATTAGCGATGATAACCAGGACTGTGAACTTGTAAACATTTGTTAGCAGTAAAATATCATTACATCTTAATCAATTGCTCAATCAATTAATGACAAGTACAAAAATGGACTCGTTTAATTTATGACGACGTCACACTAAGAAGAGAATCATAGATATAGTAGTCTAAACACATTTAACTAAAATCACGCTTGATTCTCAGGTTCGAATGGTGTTTTGATACTGTGCAAAAGGAGTGGTGAAAGTTATCTTGAGAATTGTTTCAACCTTCTTGTCACTGTAAAAGTTGTCTTCCTCAACATGAATGCACAGATAATTTGTATCTTTTGTCAATAGTCTCATTCTATCAAAGCATTTGCTTAACAATTTGGTGTAGTAAAATTCATACATCAGCTATTTCGATCATTCTAACACTGTAAAACAATCATATATAGGTTTTGTTAATCTGATCTTTTTGTTCTTGAAACTGACTATTACCAGATCATAACGTGTTATTTTCCTCCTCTTGGCAAAGGCTTTATTTTTTGACACTTTAAAGAAATTATTTACACCTAGATATATTTTAACTGTTATCCTTTTCTTGCGATTTTCAATTTGTCACTCAAAAATTGAACTATTCATCAGCTTGAAGAGTTTTTTTTTCAAACTCGTTGCTAGCCTTTATGTTTCAAACTTGTATTGAGGTCTATATGTGATTTTAGCCAAAGCTGCTGATCAAACAATCCAAATCTGTTTATCTTTTCGATTTCAAACCCAAATGCCGGTAAAGCTCTGAGTTTCTGTAGGGAATGACGTACTTGATTTTGTTTTTCAATGCACACAATAGGTTTGGTACAGTTAATCTAGTTACCTTAGTTCCCTTGCATTCATTGATCAATTGCTTTTGCAATACAGGTAAATACTTCTAATATGGTACAAGATTCTCTGGAGCAAGATGGTGGCCCTTGAAATGGTCTGGTAAATGTGTTGGTATTGTTACGTCTAGGGATTAGAAATAGTAACAAAAGAAAGAACGACTCAAACAAGCTTTCACAATTTCTAAAATATAAATATAATTTCCTAAAATATTAAATATTTTAAATAAACAAAGTGAAATAATTAAAAATAACTTACAGTTTAGAAATTCCTAAATAATCCTAAATGTCCTATTGGATTTTGATAATCCGGAATTAAGCCAAAGTATTCCGAATGAAGTCACTGATGTGTTGATGTGCCACAAGAAACACAGTTTTAAATCCAAATGTTATTAATCCCAGGTAAACTCCTATGAATGTAGGATATTGTTAAGTTCCTTGAAGAATAGTACTTTAATCCAAAATGTACTATGTAGATAATAGTTTTTCACCAGCTGATTTTACAAACAATAATTATCTTCCTCAATAACCTTATGATTATGGAGAACTGCAGTGGTTATATTGGCATTATATAGTCTTTAACGGTATAAAGATAAATTTAAACTTTTAATACTGCGACTTAGAATGAGTTCTGTCAACAACCGTCTTTAACAAATCAGAAACTAGGTCGCTCATGTTACTGCTTGTAGTGCCTTGGTACTACAATCAAAATAAATTATTATAAATCATTATGATGTTGACATAGGATTCAGGTCATAAAATCGGCACGCGCTACCACGTGATTTCTTCATTGTGGGTTAAGCTGACCGACATAATTATTGACTTTCCCAGGACATAGCATGACTCATGTAAGCATGTTGAAGTACATTGTACTTTACAAATAGCGTAGGCTACTGAACTAAGGAATTATAATACAATTATTATAAACGCAAATGAAAACTATTATAATTTAAAGATAATACATAATGCCGTAACAGTATTTCCAGATCATCTTCTAAGATCCACGTTGTGTCAATACCATTTGGAATGTTTAACGGAGTTATACAACACCTGAATGCTATCAGTACCTCCGTAAACTATTGGCCTGTAACATTTGTGAATGGAACTGACGTACATACAGTATGTTCTTAGATATTTTTAATGTCCAGGATTGTGATGATGTTGTTCATTGTTTCATATGTTTTAAGCAGTACACTTTATAAATAGCAATAAACGATATACTGTACTTTCAACTGATGCTAATAGTTTAAAAATTTGACAAATGAGCCTCTTTCAGGCTCAGTAGAGTTTTCTCCACCATAATACATTCTTTTGTGATCAGATAACTTTTCAATTTTTAGAGTTGTAATTCTTCCCAAGATGTCTGCTTACTCGTGATAATACCAATCGGGATTAATCTTTTATGCCAATATAATGCTCCTTTTCATTCCATCAAACATAATGAATATGTCAACATGCATATCTTTTTCTTTTTCTGTCACTCTAACTGACCTAATCTATGTATCTTCAAATATATCATATACATCCACAGAGATATCATATTCAAGTTCAATTTTTAGTACAATATCGATTTTTACAGGACATTTATTGAACCAATTGCTCTTTCTATCTTAATATATATTTTGGTGGCCTATTGTGATATTGTAATAGAGTATTTAGTATAGATTCAACTCCAGAGCAAAAACATATATCATCTGCATTTTTCACGTTTATGGAAGCCTTTTTTTTTTAACCCATTCAGGAAAATCTATATATGAGCTTCCTCTAAGAACTTGATAACTGTTACATGCAATGTTAAATATTCAATTCGATCAAACATTCAACTCATGTTTTCCCTTATTTCCTGTCAAAATATGGTATGCCAAATGTCAAACAAACGTTGAATGACATCGTCCATTTCACCTCTGTTCAGTATGTGCATAGGTCCTGTTCTATGGTAAAATTCATTGAATTCAATTGTATCTTATTTTTTCTGTTGATTTCTTCATAAGTCTGATCGTTAGATCTAGCTAAACGTTTAGAGAAAAAAAAATGAAGGTCAAATTATCATCATGTTGACTTTCTTCAAGTATGGTTCAGTGTCATTTAAAAATTCATACAAATCTTGATTGTTTCCTCGATAAAATTTGTACACATTTACATTGTGTCTTGAGTGAATCTCTAAGCCTATTAGTAATGCTTCCGTTTTACAATTTGCTTATTCATACGTCTCAATTCGTTACGCGTATTAATGGAGGCTTTAATGCTTTTCTAGCACGCCTTGACATAGGTTGATTAAGTACTGAAGTCTTCATCTTTGAGTTATTTAACGAAATAAATGTAAATGTATATTTTACTACACTTTGTTGTATTTAGCTGTCATACATTTTAAAGAAAGCCGTCTCTTGGCTTCTTCTTCAGGCTTCTCGCTGGAATAGTGTGATCGTTTCGTCTTGATTCCAAATTTGATTTGACTAAGCTTTACACACTCTCTCCTATATATATATATGGAGAGCTTTACACCGTAAGAGAATATATTAATTCAGCTTTGAGACTGTGAAGACGATGGATGAGTCAAAACAGATGGCCCTTCTCGTCAGAGATTTACAGAGAGTCATTCGAAAGTAAACCACTTTCAATAAGACTATGGACTATTCCACTCGTGATACAAGTCAAGATACTTGCAATGTCTGTCAAGAGAAACGACATTGGGCTCTAGAATGTTCACAATGTCAAAGAAAAGGAAAGACAGGAGAAAAGAGAGACAATTGTAAAGATACCTGTTACCAATGTCACGAAAAAGGACATTTGTCTTCAGAGTGTCCCAATGAAAAAGATAACAAGCAGGAGAAGAAACATGAGGAATGGCGTTCTTCAGAAACAGAAGAGGAAGAACCCATACCCGTCAAGAAATTAAAGAAGGCAAACCAATAGAAGACACTGAAGAGGAAGAACCCATACCAGTGAAGAAATCCAGAAAAAGAGACAGCGAAAGAAAAAAAGAAAGAAGAAGAAAATGGACGTTGTGCTGTGTTATGAAATTTAATTGTGTTTCTTAAATGAATGAGAATATACCAAAGAAAACGTAAGTGTCTCTTGGTCTTGATTTTTTAAAACTTTTAGTATGGATAAGATACTTAAACTTGATTTGGCAATAATTGCATAGTACCTATTTTCTAAGAGCTCTAAGTGGCACTGAAAAAGACCGTTGGCGTTTTTCTAATAACATAAGAACTTACAGACTTAACATCATCAGCTTTAACTGTCTTAATAATTTTCCACAGCCAAGACCTACTCCTCCTCCTCCTCCTGTTGCTGATTTGGCAGTGGTAGTAACTGCTGCTGCTGCTGGCATCTCAGTGGCTGTGAGAGTGGATGTAATGATAGAAGGTTGTTTAGAAGTCTTGGATCTTGAAGGTCTCTATCTCTTGGGTTTAACTAAATAAGTCTGATACGTTTCTCTCAGATACTTTAACTCCGCCAAAATGTCTTGTAACAAACTCACCATTTCGTTTTCACTCCCTTCCTTCTGCCATTCACAGTTCGAAATGTTCTTCTCCTCTTCTTCTCGCTTTCTTTTTTCCTCTTGTTGTTGTTGTTATTGTTGAATAAAAACTTTATATGCTTTTTTCTGTCGTTCCAAAACATTCTCCAATTCTTCCTCCTGTTTCTTTCTGAAATTATCCAAGACTGGTAATGATGGAGAAGGAGGTGAAGGTAGTAATAACGTTGCAGGCAAAAATTCTTGCGGAGACGACAGGAAATCAGCCAAAGCTAAATTGAAATCATCCTCTTCTGGATGAAATATACTGGCTACAGCCGCAGTAGTAGTCGTAGTCATAGTACTATCGCTCTGAGTATAGGATGTATCCGTAACAGGCGCATCCCAATACATTTTCTTCGTTTTATCAGCCATATGTATTGTACTCAAACTGTTCCGTAATGGTAAACTGTAGGAACGCTCGTATACCTATATGGCCTCAGACCACAATTAATTTTCCTCTATAGTCTCTACATTTGTTTGTCAGTACTGAACTTTCCACTGTGTCCAAATCCTAATAAATCATATGTTGCTGTAAAGTATCTTCAAAGATGAACTCACGATGAAGTTCCTGTCATAGGTTAACCGGCCTTCTTCTGAGTGGCTGGACTGTAAACAAAGCAACGTCCAATGAGTCACAGATTTCACTTCCGGATCAGCACCAATGCCTCATTACTCACAGACAACCACACTAAAATGCTCATATTATAAACAATAACCAATTTTCTTTAAATCAATACTAAGGATGCCTAAATCTGATTCATACATCACCATCAAAATGAGAGATAGAGAGAAAAATGATCTAAAAATAGACTGGGATTACATTCGTGGGTACTGAAACTGAACTATTAATTGTGACCTGATTCCTATATATTGAACGTGATGTCACGCGTCCGCTCTCTTCTCATTGGAAGAGTGAACCCGCACTCTGACTGAATTTTGTAACACGCGTTTTGATTGGTGGAACATTTTAATCCGTTTCGATCCGGTCTTAGACTCGATATACAGGTGCATTCTCCTATAATGTCACCTATTCTCAAAACAATTCAACCAAGATTGGACAAATGTAGAGTCCTCAACTATCATTTCGGGCATGCTTTTCTACCCTGACTACTCCATGTATGTGAAGGCATCGTGGGCTATTACCAGCATCACAGCCACAGCGATATGGAAAAGAAGAGTGCATGTGGAGAGCCCATCGTGAGACGAAGCTTGCAAAGAAGACCGCTGAAGCCGTGCCACTTGTGTTAACCGACTTTGGTTAGCAAACCCCAACGGCCCTTTTCAGGGACATCCAGAGCTCTCAAAAAGAGAGATACTAATTATTTGCCAATTTTTTGTTTATATCTGTGTATGTTTTCTGTATGTCTATGTTGTTTACAACTAAAATTTAAAACCCCTTACCCCTCTCTTGTGTTTCTATGTGTGTGTTAGGGTATAGTAGTGTGTCTATAAACACTTCCTACCCTTGTGAGTGATTGTGTATTTTTGTGAGCGTGTATGTTGTTATGTATGATGTTTATATAATATTATAAATATTTTAGGAAATTATAAATGTTTCTTGACTTTAATAATTTGCTCAAACCTTAATGTTAAGTGTAATGTTGACATGTTTAGCTATTGTTCTTGAATTAGGTTGTTTACTTAGAATTTGAGGTCAGGTTTGATTTTGTGTACAGATAAAACTAGAATTCCCCTTAGAGTAGTGTGTTAAGAGTCACATACACCATAATATTCTAGAACATTCTGTCATGTGACTTATCTTTATATATACCATGTTTAGTGGACAGTTTTTCAGTATCGACCTTACCATCAGTCTTTTAAAGAGCCATTGCAGTTGTGAAAAATCATTCAAAATTCTGAGAGGAATTATCTAAGATATTCATTGGATTGTAAAAGTGCTCATTGACTTTTGGATTTTGGATTTTGAATTGATGATTTTGGGATGTATATGAACTTCTTCAAAGACATTCTGGAGTACTTCATTTTGGCACATCATCACATTAAAGACTATTGACACATCAACACATTCAAGGATACAGTCATTCATTCGGAACATTCTATATTTAGAACTTGCGATTAGGACACTTAGGATTATTGGATTTTTTGGATTTTAATTCACGTTATTGTACTTGCCTTTTGAATTTTTACTTTAATTGTCTAGAACAAATTGCTTATTGATTTTAAATTGATTTGTTGGTTTCACTTTTTTTCTGTTACATTTTTCTTAGACCATAGAGTCGTAACAATGTATATTTATTCCCCCTTCTTTGCATCATACCCCCT
Source organism: Margaritifera margaritifera (assembly GCA_029931535.1). Taxonomy (NCBI): domain Eukaryota; kingdom Metazoa; phylum Mollusca; class Bivalvia; order Unionida; family Margaritiferidae; genus Margaritifera; species Margaritifera margaritifera. The sequence goes on from JAQPZY010001099.1 coordinate 129,103, forward strand.
CTTGTGTGATAGTGGGGGGGGGGATGTTTTGATAGTAGGGATGTATGTTTGGATTGTAATAAAAAAGTCATTGATGGATAGTATATGTGGTGTGCTGGATTTTAAAAAATGGGCGCTGAATAGTATATGAGGTGTGTTGGATTGTGATCAAAAAGTAGGTGCTGGATAGTAGGGATGTGTGTTGGGTTGTATCTAAAAATGTTAACATTACCATTCCCGTTTGGCTCCAGAAATCCCTTTGGCTCTAGACTACCTCACAATGTTAAATTCCCGTTTGTCTCTAGACTACCCCACAATGTTAAATTCCCGTTTGGCTCTAGACTACCACATATTGTTTAATTCTAGATCTCTAGATTTACGAAATTCACTGTGTGTCCCGGTTGGCACCTCATGACAATATCTGACCGAAATGTACAACCCTCAGTCCTGATTCTCTTCATATATAAAGCTGAACAAATTTAAAGGAAAAAGAAAAAGAACAGAGGAAAATATATCCAGTGGTTTTCATACAGTTCAGTGCATAAGAGAGAGATTAATAAAACTCTCTGAGTATGTCGATCGAAAACAGAGCTAAACTTGTAAAAATACTTTTATATTTGCATAAATAACTATAGATACATGCAGAATTGTTTTGTTTACTGTTGTGGATTAAAATTTATTTTTGCTAACTGCTTGTACAACACTTACTTTTATATGATACAAAGCCATCGAATTTGTTTTCAGAAGACACTGAGAATTTTTTTATTTATTTTATTTACCTTTTTTTGTTTACTAGTAAACTCATTATTTATTTTCCGTCTCAAACATCAGTTTACAAGGCTTCGGGTAGATTTATTTTCCTCGCATCACAGTTTTGTAATAAAATTATTAAGAATTAGATTTTTTTTATCAAGTTGCATTGCTAGAATGGGGATACACTCAGTACATATCAGTTTAATGTTTCGAGGAAATGGCTTAGGCTTCCCTTACGATTTAATGCCCCAACACCATTTGGAATGATTAATCATCTTGTCACACAAAAATGTGTAAGAGGTTGTGATTACCATACCGAAGGACATTAAAAAATCGTGAATGTACATTTTATTTCCTTTTTAAAATTTTAAGCTAAACGGAAACGCTTTTTTTTAGACCTCCCGGCAAATTGCTGCTTTTAATCTTGTTCGTCGGCATTCATAGGTGTATAGGTGTGCCAGTCCATTCCTCATCGAGCAGTATATAAAAGAATAAGTTTTCTACCAGCAGAGGCAATAACTTCATAAACATTTTGTGGAAGGAAATAGGCATCGAGATATCGACCTGCACACAAGAGAGACAGGTAAGCATTTTGTGACACACTTCACCAGAGAGGAGATAGACAATCCGCTGTATATTTCCTCAATTCGGGAAAGTTGACAATAATCAAATAAACAACTAAAAGCAAGAAAGAAAATATATATATATATATATATATATATATATATATATATATATATATATATATATATATATATAGAAATGTATATAAAAGTTCGTCTGGCAGAAATTGAGGATCGGTGTCAGCGTCCTCTATGACTTATCACCTAATATATTCAAAACTACTGAACAGTAATGAAACTATTCTTTCAAGAGAAAAATAATATTATGCAATAGTTTACAATAATATATACAGATTTGTCTACACAATAGTCATGAAATTAATGCATTTAGTAAACCTTCATGAGGTGCGACTAAGACAGATTATTAAACCTTCGCAACCTTAAGATTTTGGAGTACATAACTGGTGCCGTAGCATCTATGGTTTATAGTTTATCCTTGTATTCGAGTTCTTTTTACGTATATATATATATATATATATATATATATATATATATATATATATATATATATATATATATATATATATGTATATATATATATATATATATATATATATGTATATGTGTGTGTGTGCTAGTACCAATAAAGACTGCAATTGATACCTAATTATTTACCTCCCTCAAAATTTTAAACTGATATTAATTCACATCATATTTGTATCGACATAGAGACAGTTACCTTACAATAGCGCAATTGTTCTGTATAAAGGACTGCGTATTGCTCTATGGCAACTTTAATAAACATAAATTAAAATAGGTTTATGTTTACATTTCCTGTATATTTTCCTTTGTCTGGCATCATGATAGTTTTAAAGGCGTTGACTTAATCTGATGGTCTTATTAAAAATATTACCTGTTTAATTCTAATAATTAAAATGTGCATGTTCAATTAACATAGAAGTATTTTAAAAGGGATAAAGAAGTTACAATGCAAAGTTACAAGCACAGACCAAGGAAACCAATTAATAATAGCTGTCTCCGCCGCCCTATCAGACATCATCGAGAGTTTTGAAGGACACGAAATATATTAGCTCTACTACAGTCAGATTCTACCATAGTGCTAGCATGGTTGGAAATAAACAGGTCTTTAAAGAGAAAATTAAATATTTGATATTTGTTTGAATGCATAGGAACGATGACTAAATTAATTTAAATCCGTCATAATACATAACATTTTCTCTGAACTGAAGAAAAGAGAATATAACTTTATTTTCTTGAGGTGACAAGAGACATGTGAGAATCATGAAATATATTTATTCAAATACAAATGTTGGGAGTTTTGAAAGGTTTTGAATGTTTTCTGATAACTTTTTTGTTTCTTTTAACCGGTCAATAAATGTATTTATCGACAGACAAAATAACGTTTTTGAAAATAAATCTGTAGCTGCACGTGCAGCACGTCGAAAACCTGCAGATATATGCGTATGACGTAATATAGGTAGATGACAGTGACATAAAAATATCGGAGGTGAAACAATTCTGTTACTGTGCAAAGAGCATACTGTAAATTGCTCTTAGGAAACTTTCCCACTGATATGGAGGCCATCTTGGATAAAGTTTACGAACTGGATTCTCTGTCATATCCGACAATTGTGAGGTGGTTTCATCGTTTGAAATATGATCGCTAATCTTTGGAAGATGACCGACGTTCTGAAAGACCGTTGTGTGCGATTAGTGAGCGGGACGTGGTTGCTGTGAAGGAGCCAGTTGATGAAGATGTTCGATATACGGTGGAAGGTATTTTTAATATCACAGGCATTAGTTTGTCAGCTGTTTTGAATATATTAAAACATTATTTGAAGCTCATAAAGGTTAGGCCAAGGCGGGTCCAGCCTTTGTTGACTACTGATCAAAAGTAGACTCGGGTTGAAATTGCCAAACGGCAACTAGCTAAATATGAAAAGAGTGACCAGAGACGTTTGAATTAGATTGTTACAGGTGATGAAACAACTATTTGCTTCTTTGAACTCGTCTCAGGAGAAAATAATAAAGTTGGGATCGTAGAAAACGAGCAGACCACAAATAGCTCGACCAAGTCGGACTGTCAAGAGAGTTTTATACGCAATTTTTTTTTTGTCGATACAAAAGGCATAGTCGTCGGGATATCTGTCACTGGCTCTGCTCCAACACTTGTGGAACATTACCCTACAACCAATCCGCGCACCGGTACCTGAGGCATTAATCTAATAAATGACAATCCGCCGTCGTAACAGGCTTTCTAAAAAAGCACAACATTCAAACTTTGCCACTTCCTCCATTCAACCCTGATGTAGCTCCAAGTGATTTTCGGCTGATATCCGTTATCAAAGATTCGCTGAGGGACAGTCGATTTGGAAGCCTTGGAAGATTTGGAAGATTCGCTGAGGGACAGTCGATTTGGAAGCCGCCTTGCGGGTTGGAAGTGCAGTTGTTCTGTGTATGAACAACATATCAAAAAGTGAATACAAAATGGCATTTAAGAATTGGATAATCTGACTGAGAACGTCTGTAGAGGTGCATGGGGGAGTACCTTTACGAGATGCACTGACGTACTGTTCACTAATAAAGAGCTTTGTTGTACAGCGCACTAATATTTAGAACATTTTTAAATGCCCCTCGTACAGATCAGGATTAAGTGCTTGTACAAATTTTACTATTAGTAAAGACATGTAAATTTATTCAGTGTCAAATATATTGACAGATATATTATCATAGTATTTCCTTAGTCATATTAGAATATACACATGCTTAAGTACTGAATATATTCACTTATATAGGTAATAATCTATTGAAATACAGTTTTAGAGTTTTCTCCGCTTCTGAAATACTTATAATTATATCAATACATTTACGCACATTTCTAAGAGTCTTGATATTCTTGTTATTAAATAATGATTGATATTTAAAAACATTGACTCATTCTTGATTATCGTGCTGAATATAATATTTATCTTCCTTGAAGCCATGGCCAAGCTAACTGTTCTAGTTGCCCTAGTAGTTGTGAGCCTTGTTGGTCTTACCTATGGAACCGGCTATTCAGGTCAAGGACTTATCGGTGGATATGGCGGGAAAGGTATTGGCGGGAAAGGTATTGGCGGGTACGGTGGAAAAGGATTTGGCGGAGGATATGGCGGCGGATTCGGCGGAGGGTATGGCGGATTAGGCGGAGGATATGGCGGCGGATTTGGTGGAGGATTAGGCGGATTCGGTGGTGGTGGTGGTGGTATCCTCCAGCTCATTTTCCCATGTAAGTATGCATTTGATTGAAAGGCAAAATTATATATATATATATATATATATATATATATATATAGAGAGAGAGAGAGAGAGAGAGAGAGAGAGAGAGAGAGAGGAAGAGACAGACAGACAGACAGAGACAGAGAGAAACAGAGACAGAGAGAGGCACAGAGAGAGATATATAATATGCAGAGAATTATGTAACACTGAAAACTCAATGACTCAATGAATAATTTCATCAACGTTTTACATCGAAATATAATTGACTTTCCGTCAGACTTTTGCAAATTGTTATGTGCATAAAAAGAATTTTTGCCCCTGTAAATTTTTCTATTAATGAAAATTTCATGATAATTGCTTAAATTGTATGGGCCCTTCTTGGTCATTACACCATGAATTTAGGCCATATGACTTCACATGAGCACAGCAGAAGCTATACAGTGTAATTAATTCTAACTGATTGGATTACATTATTGTAATTACAAATAGGTATAAATTGTTAATCTGCTGCCACTAGAACAAGACATTTTATTTAAGCTTTCAAGACTTCACGAAAACATTTGCCACGAGATTCACATTTAATTTTGAATTAACCCCCTATACAGCTATATGCAAAGTTGAGGTTACTCATCTGTAACATCAGTGACCACTATGGTTTGAATAGATGAACACTGTGGTGCGATGACACCTGTGCTTGTGGTCTCATGTATATTTATAGGTGTCATTTCAAAACAGTTCTGAAATGATTAATACAATATCTACAATAAATAGCCAGATTAGATATACGTGTAAAGATCTAAATGTGATATTTGATTAGCAAATACCGGAAGACGTATTGGTAGATGAATATGGAAAGAATATCATAATTTTATTAAAATACAAAGACAAGATTGTAAAATGGCAAACTTTATTTGAATATTTCATGCTAATCATTTCCATTGACTTTTCGTTACAGTGATAATACTCATTGTAATCCTGCCTCTCATTACCAACTTATTCAATAACAACAACAACAATGGAAAGTAAAATTGTGTAAGTATGAGATCAAATATTTTACATTTATTTTACCTAACATTTTCACGTTTTTGTAATGTTCCCAATGCATCTCCACAGACTCACACATACATCAACACTGTAACTAATTAGAAACCGACCATTACATTTTCTGGAGGGAAGAGGGGGTGGGGGAGAGCTGGACTTTTCTTTCAAACTAAGCTATTTTGTTTTATACCTGAAGATAATTTATTTTTTTCAGGTTATTGGGGCGGGAGGTTCGGAAATCTTTGTCAAGCAAAACCCAGACACCCATTTATAGTTTATAACATGTTTGTTTCTTTTGGGGCTTGTTTTCAGGTTCTACGTGAGAACTACAATCCGACCTTGTTCGGAGGTATTACTACACTAAAGTGTAAGCAATCAGGTGAGATCGGATGAAAATATTCATTTCAAATGAATCTTTCTTCCATTCCAACTTATAAGCACAGGACAGGACTGAGCAAGAAATTTTGCGACACTTTGTTTACATATTGTTTTAATTAATTCATCAATTCAAATTAAAAAAATAAAAAAACAACATCATTACATTGTATAAATTCAGCTTAGCTAACAAATGCATTACATGTATTACAGGTTTGGAGACACACAACAGAACAACATAAAAACCACTGCCCTATATATTGACCAATGATTATGTATATTTAGACAGCAGCACATGGCTGACCTGCATGTGATGATCCATTAGTCAGCAATGGAGCTGAGCAGGTTAGGTCACATATATATTTGCAAACAGGTAGAAATGTCGATTAAATTCAATTAAGTTTAATTAAATTCAATTATGTTTATTGTACTAAAGATCAATAATTGACAGTGTACAATGAAAACAAAAACTCACAAACGGAAACTTAATAAATGAATACATAATTAGATGTGCATTGTAATGAAAGAGACCCACATATATCTAAGTTCACAAGATAAAAGACAAATTATCGCAAACTAGTCGTAGAAGGTACTCTGGTTTTACATTGTTTCACATACGAATTTAGGCACTATATTTGCAATGTATCGGTTAGGATCCATGGGAAATATAGTTCAGTTAGAATAACCTGCGTTGGTTAAAATATAGGGCAGTGGCGGCTGTGTTATGTGTATGCAAACATTGGAATTAATTTACGCTGAAGGTATACAATCAATAAAAGGCATGGATTTTTCTGTAAATCGATGAATGAATAAAAAAGAATTATATGTCATACAAAGTGGCAAAACAATTCTCTGCTCAGTGATGTGCATATTAGTCATATTAGTAGTAAAACTGATTTTTTTAATAAATCATTTTTTCCCGATCTAAGCTGTCTGCTTAGACTTCAGTCCGCATTGTTTGGACTTAAAGGCACAAGTAATGTGTTTTTAAAAGAATTACAAGCAAATCGGTTTTCAACATGACTCTTTGAGTGTCAGTTTTATACTGATTGTAAATTTAAGTTTTGTAGGCACGTTATGAACCGATACAAGTGTTTATTTCCTTCGATTTTGTTGTCGTTTCTAAGGTTATTTTTAAGAAATAATTTCCAATACATGCCTCAATTAATTAGGTCACAATTTTCTATTAGCAATATAATAACTTGTAGGTTTTCGGTTAAGTACGATCAAACAGCGTTCGATAGTTTCTACGAAATTTTGCTGAAAATCATTTTTGCGGCGTCTTTCTCCTTAGATTATCGCTATATACATTGTTTGACTGGAGATTAGTTTCGAAGTTTCGGTTGTCATTTAAGTGAACAGCGTAGATGTTGATGTGCCAGCACTTGAATATCTATGTCCATACGTTCGCTTCAGTGGGTGTGTAATGCACGGTTAGGCCCTGTGTAGCGGGAATAACCCAGTTATCGAGTGTAATGTAACTTGCTTACTCAACGAAAACTGGACTCACCTCGCAAACCATATAGTGAAACTTATACAAACTTTCACACGTTTCGCATATATTCATCTTTACCATTTCGTTATAAAGTCTAAGTTTCAAAACCATTTGTTGCACTCTGTGTTTACACTTGCTTCTCTGTTTGCCATATTGGAAGTTTTATTTCTTTTGATTCGTGAGTCCTTTGTGTTATGTAAGCCTCTTTCTGATTGGCTTGTGCAGAAGGTGTGTCAATTCAGACGGGTATAAAAGCCGCACCAGCGGTCAGTTTGGTGAGCTTGCTTGAGGCGAGTCTTTCTACACCTGAGTAGACCTTACCTATGGTATAGGATTATTTTGTCCTTCTTCCCTTAGTTCTTAACCCTTTTTTTCGCTACGCCTCATATAGGTATCTATTCAAGTTTAGGACCGTTTAGGGGACTGGGTTGGCAATATATTTTTCCATCGGATGAGACAGAGGACTTGCTTAGGACCGTTTAGGGGACTGGGTTGGCAATATATTTTTCCATCGGATGAGACAGAGGACTTGCTTAGGACCGTTTAGTGGACTGGGTTGGCAATATATTTGTCAATGGGACGAGACATAGGACTTGTTTCTCATTCTTTCTGATTATATTTATGCTCAGAGTTAGTTCGCAACTATAATGCTACAATTTAGTTGTTAAACTTAAGTTCATATGTGTTGATCTGCAGTTGGATAAATTCCAAATAAACAGTAAAACCATCCTTGTTAGTTGTCAGCATTTGACTTCATCATTTAAAGTTGTCCATCTCTATCCAGATCTAACTTGTGCAATAACAGGATTAGAAATAAATCCGTCCTGTTACAACTGTAAACACTTGTAGATGTCCGATGTTCTCAGAACTAATTTGCTCGTATGCATGATTCCATTATAGACTGTTTTATAATGCTGAAATAAACATAGTTTACTAAATTATATAAAATCTACGACTGAAAAGAAACATTTATCTATCTATTTATCTGTGTGTCTGTCTGTCAACAATATTATATATATATATATATATATATATATATATATATATATATATATATATATATATATATATATTTAGATACAGTACTTCTTTCTTTCAGGTTTAAAATTCCACTACTATTGGAAAATACATTGGAAGCTACTGGACAACGAAGTAGAATAGTCATCATAATTTTTCCATCAACATTCTCAGTACAAACGAATCTGTTCTGCAAAGTTTTGACTTGCGTCTGAACTGTTATGGGCATTTCAATTTGTAAACTTGTTTGTTTCAATAAATAAAGAACGAAATAAATCAAATTCATGTATATATCAATAGTTTGAACACGTATGGACTATGATTTGTATTTGGTATTGAAAAGTATGGGAAACATTTCTCTCTCAGAATTCTCTAAACTTTTTTAGAGAATCAGAAGTCTACATTTCATTTTTTCTCTATAACCAACTGTAATCTCTCTCTCTCTCTCTCTCTCTCTCTCTCTCTCTCTCTCTCTCTCTCTCTCTCTCTTTCTCTCTCTCTCTCTCTCTCTCTTGCTGAGTGTGTGGATGTGTATAAATGCTTTTCCATACATGTTCCTATGGAATTATGATCCACTTTATCGTTCTAAACTCTTCATAATCAACATAAACATAAAACCCATTAACGTCATTCAAAACATTCCCCTATTCTTCATACTCTTGCCCTGACAGACTTTAAATCCTCTATTACTGAGCCTATTCATGGGTTTCTTGGACCTTTAAAAAGAATACAACTTAGAGTGTTCCGTCAACTTCAACATAGTTAAAAATTTCTATAGGGATCTAATCTACTCGGCGAAGAAAATATGTTCCTTCTCATCCTCTTAAATTGACGTGTTAATTCATTTTGTATCATCAGCTGGATGCTGTAATTTTCTCTAATAAATTTGAACAAGAAAGTCAAAAGCATATCAGTTTTGTAACACAATGCACATAAATCGTGCACAAATTTCGAATACTTTACTCATGTTAATGGTGTAAACATATCTTACAAATTATACAAGTGACAAAAATCAGATATTTGACTTTATTTCGTAAATTAGTCTAAGGTATTTAAGATCCGTAGAAAAAGTCACTATAACTCAGGAATTCAAAGGGACACTAAATCTCTTTAGAAATGCGTCATTAACTTCTGAAAGAAAAAGTCACTATAACTCAGGAATTCAAAGGGACACTAAATCTCTTTAGAAATGCGTCCATTAACTTCTGAAAGAAGGTTCTACGTGCACAATACCCTAAATCAAACTGAACATACCACGGTACTATTTTCATATTTATTTTGATATAAATAAGAACAAATGTCGGTTATTAAGCATTGGTGAGTGGTTAAACACCTATATCTTTCTTCCTGCTACGACAAATATTTTAAATACTGTCACTTATGGGACAACAACACTAAACTGTCAAATGGATAGTAACAACTAGTGTTCTATCGCGATTAAAACGGATTAACTCTGCAAGATTTATATTTTGTTCAACTGCACAATATTTACACAAGATTTGCATTTCTGAACATGTGCAAATTTACATTATATGTATTTGCTATTTGAAATGCTTTTACAATAACTGGGACTTAATACCAAAAATACATAAGTAAAGTTTGAGTTGCAGATTTGTCTTCGTCCAAAGTTTAAGATGTAATGCCCATCCTCGACTTCATAGTTTGCCGACTATCATGAGTTTTTCTTTCTGCCTAAGCTTTTAAACCACATCATGAATTGAAACCATATTTAGTATTGGGCGCATACATATACGACCTCAGTACCATTTGGTGAATCTTTCTGACAAATGGCCTCTATTTGACTTAAAAGTTGGCCTTATCTTGTCAAACAACATTTATTCAGATGTACAATGTTGACAGGGGCAACCGTGTCCTCGGAACACAGTTACAGTTTAATTTATCCATTTAGGTTGCTACTCCACCAAGGAAAATAAATGTAATGAGTAACATCATTAAAACATTTGTTTCAATCCATAAATACGAAACGTCTTTCTGTCAGCCGAGTTTTGGCATGAAGATTATTTTACACTATTTAGGTTTTATTCTAGCTAGTGGCATTCACCAACGGATCAATCCATTTCTCTCACACAATTACTTGACGTAACGCTTCCTAGGACAGACACAAAAGATAGAATCTGTCCTTGTATACAAATTTATACCAGAACCGTGTGGTCTTGCACATACAGACTTATCGTGCAAACCAAACTTAGCTTAGTCTAAAGGAAAGAAAAAAATCGCAATATTCCTTTGGTTTCACAAAGCACTTAAAATACACACGTGTATGTATATTTTATTTTTCTATGCGTTCGCATGCAGAAATTTGCAAACTTTGAAATGTACACATGTGTAAGTTTGTTTTTACACTACCTCTGGAGGTGATGCTAATTTACACACCATGCCAATGTATATACGTATTCAAATCTGTTCACACTACAAAATGAACATACTTATATAAATATACATACAGATGTAAATTAACACACGTAAGTAAACCGGTTAAAGTGAAATATGTAATATGGACACTAGTTAAACACAACCAGAATATTGTATGCGTATATTACTTGAATTATCCGTAATTTTAATAAAGAATGCAGCACGTTCACATCTGTAAAACAAACGTTTTTAATCACGAATAAAAAAAGAGATACACAATGTACCATGAATCAAAACTAACGAGTTTTAGCTGACCAATACATGCATCGATCACTTGTAACTACACCCACATTAAAGCTGATCATTTTTTCTGAATAATTATCGGCAGATACTCTGTGATCACTTATAAACTATTTCCACGTTGACACTGGTAATGCTTTCTGAAGTAATTATTAACAAATACTCGATGATCACTTGCGACTACTTCCACGTCAAAGCTAGCCATCTCTGAAATAAGTCTCGACAGATAGTCTATGTTCACTTGTAACCTCTCCCACTTTAAACTGGCTATCGCTTTTGAAATAAATATCGACAGATCCTCTATGATCACTTGTAATTAGCCTGACTTTAAAGCTGGCCATCGTCTCTGAAATAATTATCGACATATTTTCTGTGATCACTTGTAAACTACTTCCATCTTAAAGCTGGGCATCGTCTCTGAAATAATTATCGACATATTTTCTGTGATCACTTGTTAACTACTTCCATGTTAAAGCTGGGCATCATGTCTGAAATAAACATCGACAGATATTCTGTGATCACTTGTAAACTACTTCCATGTTAAAGCTGGGCATCATGTCTGAAATAATCATGGACAGATTTTCTATAATCGCTTCTAAACTACTCCGACGTTAAAAATGTCCGTTTGTTCTGAAATAATTTTGGACACATACTCTATAGGCCTTGTTAAAGATGGTCATCTTTTCTGAAACAAGAATTGGCAGATACTCTATTTTCCCTTGGAACTGCTTCCACGTTAAAGCTGGCGATATTTTCTGAAATAAATATCGACATGTATTCTTGTAAATACTAACATGTTCAAACTGGCCATCTTTAATAAAATAATTTCCAACATCATTTTCTTTAACAATTACACTCTTTGCAAGTTAATTTTAATCAATGATTTTCCCGATATGTTGCGTCGTTTTATTTAATTGTATGTCAAAATAAATAACATATCTCTTACACAAAAAGATGGAAAACGACAAAAGAAACTAGCCACCAAACCCCAGAAAACAATGTCTTTTGCAGACAGCAATAAAAGACAAACGTACACACACGCACACACGCTGGCACGAAGAGTCACGCGTATAACAGTAAATATGTTCCCCATGGCACATAGCAGCAAACCTATCCAAAATAATGAAAATATTAAACCAAAAGAAACAATCAACTGCAGGAAGAGTTGCTGATGCATGTCCAAAATCAGACAGAGTGGATGCATATGTAACTAGGTGACCCAACGGAAATATTTTAGATGTTAACTAGAAGGACGGTAACTCTGTAATGTTTTTATACTACGGAACTACGATTCAACTGGGTCACATATAAACCTCATCTTTAGACGGTGCAATAATTTGGCTTTAAAGATTAAGATCATTGATAAAATATTGACTACATGGGGATAAATAAGCAAAGTGTTTACATTACAGGAGAAAGATCTGGAATAATAATAATAATAATAATAATAATAATAATAATAATAAGAATAATAACAACAATCATCAGCAGCAGCAACAACAGCATAATACCACTAAATGATAGTGAAGCTAAATAAAATGACAGGAAGAAACTTACGTACAATAGGTCAAACAGAAAGCTGTTAGAAATTATAGCTTGTTTTAAACCCAATTTGCTGTGTGTTCGTATCTGCAGTATCCAATATTTTTCTTTTGTTTGCCACGTTCATTATCAGAGTTCATGTGATTTGTTCTCGATCGGTGGCATGGTTAGCGAGTTTTGAGTTGATCTTGTTTCTGATATGGCTTATGTGGTTGTTTAATTCTATTCCTTGATTTAATAGTTCATCCGACATATTGGATGGCATCGACCCTGCATGTAAGGTCATAAACGACGTTTATACTAACACGTTCAAACATTTGATTACATTTTGGGTCCTTAAAAGTAGTGGTCTTCAGCATCTAGATTATACAAAATCTGTCTTTATATATGTATGATCTCGCTTCTGAACTACGGTTTGTGTTCAGTCTAGCACGCAAAGATTTTACATTTGTAGGTCGTCCATAAGCGCTAATAGGTGTTTCTTTGAAGACCTCCCTTTTGTGTCAGAAGAATTAATACTATACTGATATTCCTTATGTTTGGGGCAACTAGGTATCTTGTTACGAAAGGTATGCTTTATGGTAGTCTAACTTCGTATCTTAGGAGACAGTTTTGGTCAATGGCTTCAGCTTTCCCTATAGCTAAATCTAAAGTTGTGTTAGTGTATCCCCTTCTCTTAAGTGGCCAAGTATTGTGTTGAGCGTCTTGACGTTTGAACGAATGCACTTTGTGTGAACACATAGGTCGAACGGAAGTTTTATTTTGGAATTCATCTTTAGGATCACAGCTGGTAGGTAAGAAATATTGAGGGGAGTCAGTCGGTTTGCAACACATGTCAGTCTTGTAATATGAATCGGGCTTCAGGAATGTATTAGACTTCCCTGATGACTCCAGCGTAAATTTGGTGGTAAGATGGAATCTGTTGACAAATTCAATAAGTTGTTGTAATTACTTTTCGTTCCCACCCAGTTGCTCCCACGTCATCAATAAATGTGTTACAGCCTATCAGTTTGTCGAACGCTTGATAAGGACGTTTTCGCTCTAGCTCTCCCTAACAGTATGTTGGCATTAGACGGTGTCACTTTGGTGCCCATAGTTGTACCGTGGACTTTATTGACAGAAAATAATTCATTTTGATTCTAGAAAATATGAAGAATTCTTTAAACATTCTGTCACTGTCCAGGCTTCTTGCTGATATGTGAAGTAACGAAATCGGTAGATCTGACGGATAAAAGAGCACTTTTTATAGTTTTGAAAATAAAACTGAACTTTTTCCAGGCGGCTTATACATGCTATGAAGGTTGGAATGCAATATACAAATATAGTTAAGCACGGGTAGTGCTAACATGGACACAACAACGTGTAATATACGGTTAGAGCGAATTAAATCTGCAATTCTAACGAAAAGTAATATGTATACATTCATAATAAGTATATAAGAAAATGTGAGAGAGAGCAAGAAAAAAAAAAAAGAGAAATAGAGAAGATAACTCCGTTCCAGAGAATAATGTTGAAACTTTACTAATTTCTGTGTTGCTTTTTTTTTTTTTTTCTGAAGAATAAGTAGATTGAGAACGCTGAGACTAGACTGTATAGTATAATCTGCAATTCTAAGGACAAGTAATGTGTAGGCATTCGCAATAAATATGTAAGAAAATGAGAGAGAGATGGAGAGATTGCTCCGATCCAAGTGGATAATATGAAACTATTAAATTCGTTGTTTCTTCAAAAGAATAAGGTCGAATAAGAAAGCTGAAAGTTTTGTTATATCATTTTATTCCTTTTAAATACATAAGTGTTATTATTTGTAGGTTTAAATTCATAATTACATTTATTGTATTTGTATTGTAAATCATAGAGTATCTGACAGTAAATGAAGAAAACTCGGTTTCTCCCATATAGTATTTTATATCGGACATAATGGAGTTTTGAAATAGATTCTTCTATTCATTATAGGTTGTCTTTTGGGGGTGTGTGGGGGTGGGGGAATTCATAATTTTGTTCTGTACTCAAAAGGTATGACTAATATCATAGGAAATATAATGTATTACGTTCTAGATGCTCATTACTAAATGTCAAGTTAAGTGAAAATATATCCTGTGATTTTTTAGAAGTGTTCTTCAATGTACGTGTATTATTATATACGCAATTTCGTGGAGACATTATGATATATCATGTCCGTCCCTCAGTGCATTGGACTCGTGAACAAAGATTCGATACCCACCAAGGCCTCTGTGATTTTGGAAAAGTCTCGTAGCTCCCATTTCCTCAGCGTGATCAGGCCAGTAATGTTTAAACGTGCCTGTAACCTGATCCCCATCCTTCCCGATTGAGGGAGAGTGATTCTATCTGGGATAACGTTGTAGGAGGATGGGTAGGTCACCAAGATGTTTTCAACTCATATATGCAGCCACAAGAGGAGGAGATGATGGGAGTCAAGATAGCATTTTCTTAAAAAATTAGGACTTTTCCCTGTGAGCGGTAGGTAGGCAATAATAAAAAGTGCCAATATGTGTGATGGCTTTCATCTCTACTTGATATTTGGTTTTTTGTCTTATTTTCTTTTTTTTAATAATGCGCCAACCATATATTACGGATCCACATAACTTATACAAATGCCATTAAGCCATGATCCTCTTGCTTGATAAGCTTGGACATGCCTCCAAAAGATTGATTAAACTTTGTTGTCTGTAGTCCTATTGAGACCATCATTTATGAGTACAGATATTAAAGGCCTTCTGAAGTATTGGTTGAAATATTTATTTCCCATGGCGTCCAAATTGGTGTTGAACGTAAAAATAAAGATTAAAGAAGAAAAAGCGCCCAGTTGTATGCTCCTTCCGTTCTTGCATCAAAATGTTCATTAATTACCTTTACTCAATGTGATCTACATTTTTATTAGATACTAGATTCGTGTTGAATCTGAAATCGAGATATAGATAACAAATTGATTGAAAACCAAGGATGGAAGGTTGCTTGAAAATATGCTGGTAATGTTAGATGAAAGATGTCTTCTTTTCATCTTCTTTTAAATAAATTTCAAATTTCAGATGCGAAAGTGCATCATGTAAGAACTGATTTAAATTTGTCAATTGCATATGAAATATGAGTAAAACCCGTTCATAGCGAGCTCGTATTTATCTAACAAAGAAAGCTTGCTCTTATTTTGTATATAATGATTTCTTCTCTTTATGACAAATTATTTTTACAAGGAGTGAATCGTATCGGTTCCAAGGAATTCAACGTTGGAATCATACATTATGTACATTTGTATCTTGCAAGTAATAAAGGATCATATTTTCTATATTTCTTTTTTGAAAAGAAATTCTTTCATTCTCCTGAGACAAATTTTTATCCAGACTGTGTTTTAAGGCTTTGGCAATTCAATGTCATCACATGTTTTACAGTGGATTGTATATTACAATAAGTGAAAATCAGGATTAATTAGCCAAACTCTGCGTCTAAGCAATATTTTTGTGACCTTTAATGAAACTATATATTCACATAAAGACTCAGTTATTATTACTAGTATAATGTTTCAGTGCCAAGCATTCAAACTTATGCTGATTTCATTCATTGCACGAATTTTGTTCCATGACCTAACTACCTGTATCTCCCAATGCATCGCTTATTCCTGGTTTCTACCTCCATTTTACGTCTGCTCTTGTTCGCCGTTGCATCACCCACCGTTCATTATATATATATATATTCACAAAAATCTCCTATCTCAATACCTATTTCCAGAGGTAAATTTGACACTTTCGTTGCAAAATATTTATTCGCAAAAACATTTGTATTTTGCATTCGTTTCTATAAATGCAGATATACAGACTGACCAGCCTTCTTTTGTTACATTGTCGTTTTAGAGCAATTTTGAAATTTCCATATTACACTCCTTTAACTTGAAAATCCTATTACAAACCGAATAAGAAACCCCTATTCAACGAGCACTCTAAGCAATGTCCTGCAATATGAATTCCATTACACTTTGGTCTCCTCAGGAGAGTGGCCTACATGTAGTTTCAAATGTATTTCGATCATTAAAATACAATTCAGGGACACACTTCAGAAATCGTCAGGTTTATATAGAGGAGTGTCCACTTTTCTCAAAATCCTCGACCAAAATAAGTTTTTCTTTTTAAAATAAACATAGATTATTCTTGTGAAGTGAACATCTCCCTGAACACCAGCTGCATAAAAAGAAGTTCTAACTTTTAACTGAGGTATAACATAATTTGTAAGAAGCCTTTAAAAAGTACACGCGCAAAAATATTAATATATATTTTATGTTGGATTCAACTATATAAAATCACTATATATTGTTTAAACAAGATTTATTTCAAACATGCTAAGTATACAAACTACATGCATAATATTAACATTGGATTTGGAATCAAGTCCTCATCGCACTTACGTTAAGCTGTCTCCAAACAGAGAAGACCTTGCATTCACAAATTTGCACAGCACACACACACAATATATATAAATGAAATTAATTTGGAGTAGGTATAACTAAGTTATATTTGAAAATGAATATGCATATGCAAATAAGAAAATGTCTAGTAGATTTACTGCTTAATTCTTAATTAATGAAAGATCTAAAGAAGGAATATTAGAAGTGTTTCTTCCTGCATAGTTAGGAAGACGAAACTTACTGCATAATATTTTGTTCCCTCTGAATCACGAAATCACGCACTTTCAAAAAGCTGTCCACGTTCTCTCTGTATGTTAGTAGAATTTTACTATATATGAGAGTAATCAAATCTAATTGAGTAGATATATCTTATCAAGTGTTTTGCCTTATTTCAGCATAATTTTGACAGTATGGTAGAAAATGTTCTGTACTTTCTATTTCTCAACAAGAGAAATAGATGCCAATCAACAGTATTTCTCTGAAATGTCTGTTCTCTCAATTCACTGCACTGTAACCTTACAAATAAATGTAAATCGTGACCATTTATTTTCCCTACTTGTAAATGATGTGGAATTATTGTCATATCCATATTTAAGAATCTAGTAAAGTTCGCAATGGAAGAACGGTTTCTCGTTTCAGTCAGTATCAAATTCCAGTGTCCAATTGTTGCTGGAAGGAATGATGAACTATATAATTTCTTTCTTAACATTATCGTTTTGTATATTTGCAGAACTGTTTCCCTGCTAGTAAGGTATGATAGCTTCAAGGTGCTGAGGCCATCTTTGTTTTCTATTTTAAAGATAATTATTTAACAAGCCGAAACGTCTTCCTGAAACTCCAACCATACGTAGTTTGTGAAGCAGTTGAAATTGCTACTGCCTATCCAATGACGCAGAAGATAACCCTGACCCATTTTCTTCCAATACCTTTCTTTGTCCAATGTTTTACACAAATATTTATTGACAGTCATTTTACAGGGTAAAACCCTAGATTGTAAAGGGAGGGTAACATGATCAGATAAGAAATCAAAAAGGTGCTTATGCATTGTAAGTATATACAAGGTACCATAGTTCCTTGGTAGACATTACACGTTTAGAAAAGATGAACACACATATGTTATGGGCAACTATCAGCTTTTGCTAAATACATATTGAAAATGTTATACCTGGCAAAGTAGTTCAGATGACTTTTTATAGTACGTTTGATGAACCACAGCTAACACAGAAAGCACAAAACATTATTATAGATGTAAAATAAATTCCGCAACAAAGCACAAGAAAATAAATTGTGCAAAAATCAATGACTATGGTGCAGCTATACCTGATAGATTTTGCGCAGAAATACAATAGTCCAACCACTTAAACACTGTTATAGGTGTCATTTGCAGCATTTTTGTCATGAAATAAATGATATTTCAAGATAATTAGGTATCATACTTTTCTTAATATAACTTCTATACTAGCAGATATTGGACCGTTTAGTACCACGGTCAACCATTTAGTAAAAAGGCGGAGGAGTGCAGGGACATCGCATCAGCCTCAACACCTTTGGCAGGGTTAACCGGCATGCTTCGGCTTTCACAGCAAAGATTTGGAAAATAAAAAAACGACATGAGGACCAGAAAGGAATTTAAACAAAGACAAGGAGCCTCGAATTTGGGGCGCTAGACTGCGTTGGGAGAATTAGAGTGTGACGATATGGGGGCAATAGGAATTCACATTGGGCTGCAACTTTAGGAATTATAGGGACAAGGGGAAATATATGTTACAATGTTCATAGGTTTAACATTCTGACACTGTATGGGTATAAGGAAAAACATTAGGTTTAACATGTGTGGGCCTGTTTAGGGTCAAACGAGAAATGAAATGTTAAAAATGTCCATAAAATTAACATTATGGGGCTGTCTAGTGTCTAACAGGAATTTAAGATAGGAATGGCTGCATGTGATCTAATGGTAATGCAATGATAAAACTACATCTACTATCCAACACCGAATGATCTACTGTCCGAAAACCAGTGACTTACTATCCAATACTTCACATTTACTATCCAACACGCCGTTTCGAGAGACCAAAATATACCTCATTTACTATCCAACACGCCGTTTGAAGTGACCAACACCCACTCAACTGCTGATCAGACAGGGCAGGATGTAAAAAGGGTATAAAATAGAATTTATATTCCTTATAAACAAAACTATCGTCCTTATCCCTCTATAACTTCCCTATTATCCCCTTTTAAACAAAATAAAAAAACTATCCCTCTATAACGTCTCTACCATCCTCTTTTAGACAAAACACAGAATTAAAATCATCTATAAACAAAACTAATTTCCCTATTCCCCATAAGTTCCCTATTATCCCCTTATAAACAAAGTAAAACCTCTATCTCCCTATAACTTCCCTTCCATCCCCTTTTAGACAAACTGACCATCCATACTACCGTTCTAATCCCTATAACTTTACCAGTGAATTATAAAGAGAGTAGAAAGGGTAAATGGAAAGAGGAGGAAAAGCACACTTAAGGACAGGTATTGGTTTACTTTTACAACCTAAACACAAACATATCCGTTATAAATCCTGTACGGAACCAAGTGTAGTTTTATAATTTATAATACTCTATTTCGATTAATATTTTATGAGGTCGATTTCGTTTTTTATCAGTTTGTTACAAATTTGCGATTTGAGACCTTAGCCTTTAGTACATTGACAGACTTTAACCAAAGTCAGTTCATTTGTTACAAATGTTTTCTTTTTGTTTATCGTACAGTGATTGAATCATGACCTAGGAGCTCTTGAGGCCAGAGTTAAATTTATTACTTTGTTAAACTAAGTCAGAATTTGGAGCTAACTTAAGGGCTTACTATAAGGTTGTGACATCAAAATTGTAAATCCTATATTGTAGCCAAGTGTGGTTTTAGAATTTGTAATACTGTTTTTCGTTTTTACTAACCCACTGGCAGAACGTTTTGTTACAAAAAGTATCCAGTATCCAGTGAGACAGATTTTTTGGCTATTCAGTTTGTTACAAATTTACGTGTATTGTTTTTTGTTCTTTTTTTTGGGGGGGGGGGGGTCTCAACCGTGCACTGCTTCACCTTACCCAATATCAGTTCATATCGTTACACATTAATCATGGAATATAAGAGATAAATAGAGAGACAGAGAGACAAAGAGAGACAGAGAGAGAAACAGAGAGAGAGAGAGAGAGTAGAAAGTTAGTCAAATGCAAACAACAGAGTCAAAACCATTTTTTCCAAATCAAACATTTCTTTTATAACCCGCTCTAACTCAGATATCAACAAACCAATGAAGAGGTTGGATATGGGCTAGTCCCTTCCTCTTCATGTACAAGTGACAAAGAAAAATGTTAAACATGAACATATTTAAAAGATTGACAACGTTGTGGAGTAAGACTCGACTTCCATTGATCATGGACAGTGTCATTTTGCCATCAATATACACTACGTTTCTGTGCTAAAGAAAATAGATAGCCATACAGTTCACAAAACTACTTTTATATTTTTGCATTGTTTCTAGAGAAATCACTTTCAACACAAGTCAGTAAATGTTCTAAAGAGAATCCAAGGTTATGCATCGTACATGGAGTGTTTGTTCTTGTTAGGATTTTTTTTACCGGTTAGCTCTCTCACGGTGGGCAGCGGCGACAACTATCATTACCACTACAGCAAGTTGGAGGTGGAAAAGGTTTAAGGCAGTTACAGCTGATGTTGTCAAGTCCATAATGTTTTCAAAAGCCAATGGCCTTTTCAGAGCCCGCCTAGATCTCTTGGAAAAGAGACACTACTCAAATGATTGCCAAATTAAACAAGAACCAAATCCTTCCATTATAAAATATATTTGTGTGTGCTTGAATATCTTATCCACACTTTAAAATCAAATCAATACATGAATGGTATGTATATTTACTCTATAATGTGTGTTTAAATCTTGTCCATGAAGGCAAGTAGTACTTAAGATTCTGATCAATTGTAAACAGAATGTTTATAAGCATTTGAGTTCAAGGCCAGTCTTGTTGACATTTTGACTGGACTTTTTCACATTTTATTGCTTCACATCCTGTTGATATAGGTCAAGTGATAATGTTTATAAATGGGGACTTGGTAAAGAAATAATTAATTCCTGTTTTAGATCAGTCTGTGGGAATCCATTTGAGATCAGATTTTATATGTTGTGCCTTTGAAATCAGATATAATTCGAGAGGAATTATTTACTTAATATATTCATTGGAATTACTAAAGTGCTCATTGACTTTTGTATTAAAACATATGAACTTTTGTGAACTAATTCAAAAACATTCTGGATTGTATCATTGTGTTACATCAGGACATTGCAACTCATTCGGAACATTTTATATTTTTGGACTTGTGATTGGGACCTTAATGATTATTTGAAATTTGATTCACAATATTGTAAATATCTCTTGAATTCACTTTGTATTCTGGAGAAACAAATTGCTTGTTGATGTTACTTACATTGTAGGTTTAACTTTCTTTCTGATACATATTTTGTAAGATCTAGAGTCGTAACATAGACACTTACGTTTCTTGGTATATTCTCTTGAATAGAATCATTATGAAATTTGTTAAAAATCTCAACAGCCCATTTTAACTTCTTCTTTAACTGTCTTTCTTTTTCAAATGTCTTCATCGGAATGGGTTCTTCTGTTGTTTCTTCTGCTTGTTTTGCTTTGAATATTTTGCTGGAATGGGTTCTTCTTCTATTTATTCTTCTTTTACCTTTGAAATTTCCTTTATTTCTCTTTTTTCACTTTCTTGGGGCACTCTGTAGACCAATGTCCTTTTTATTGACATTGATACTAGGCCTTATCATTACTTTTGTTTCTCTTTGCTCCTGTCTTAGATGTTCCTTTTCTTTGACGTTGTGCAAATTCTAGGGCCCAATGTCCTTCTTCTTAAGAGGTAAATAAAAGTCTTCACTTTTATTTATAAAGGGATAGTCTGGAGATTCTCCAAAGGTAACGTTGAAAGTGTACTTTCGAATGACTCTCTGTAAATCTCTGATGAGAAGTGTAATCTGTTCTAGCTCTTCTATATTTACAGATTTAAATTGCATGAGTGTAAATAAAATATAAAAAATGCCAATATTTATAGCACATTAGTGAAACAGACAAATACATTCAACAAGGAATACTACATCACTAAAATAATAAAACAAATATTGACTGATACTGCAACAGTAAAAGTCAGTTTCATCACTAACTTATGTCGAACTGCAACAGAAAAAGTTCGTTTCGTCACTAAAATGTGTGCTACTACAACAGTTAAAGTCAGTTTCTTCAGTAGCTTGTGCCGTATTGAAACAGAAAATTCACTTTCTTTACTAAATTGTGCCCTACTGCAACAGTGAAAGTCAGTTTCTTCACCAAATTGTGTGCTACTGTAACATCAAGAGTCAATGGCCAATATCCAGTAATCTACTATGCAACACCCATATTACAAAATCAACATTCCCTTGGAGTGACCAATACCCAGTAATGTACTCTCCAGCACCTACTATCCAACACGTCGTTTTGAGTGGCCAACAACCATTTAGCTACTATCCAACACCCACACTGTACCATCAACACGCCGTTGGAGTGACCAATACCCTACACTTACTATGCAACACGCCGTTTTGAGAGGATAATACCCAATTATCCACTATCCATCGCCCACACTATACCATCAACATGCCATTGGACTTCCTAATACCCAGTGATCTACTATCCAACACCTCAAACCTGCTATCCAAGACGTCGTTTTGAGTGACCAAAAACCAGATATATACTATAACACGCACACCATACAGTCAACAGGCCATTGGAGTTCCCCAATACCCATCGATCTACTATTCAACACCCTACAGATATTATCTAACACGCCATTTTGGGTGACCAACACAAAGTGATATACTATCAAACACCCACACTATACCATAAACACGACGCCATTGGTGTGACCAATACCCAGTAATCTACTATCTACTATCCAACACCCACACTATACCATCATACCCAGTGATCTACTATCCAGCACTTCACACCTACTATCCATCACGCCGTTTTGAGTGGACAGCACCGAGTTATCTACTATCCAACACCCACACTATACCATCAACACAGCGTTTTGAGTGACCAACAACCATTTATCTACTATACAACACCCACACTATACCAACAACACGCCCTTGGAGTTACCAATACCCAGTGGTCTACTATCCAACAGCCCACACCTACAATACAAATCGCCTTTATGAGTTGCCAATACCCAGTGAACTACTATCCAACACTCACACCATGCCATCAACACGCTGTTGGAGTGACCAACACCCAGTCATCTACTATCTAACACCCCAGACTTACTATCCAACACCCCACACTAACTATTCAACATGCCGTTGGTGTTACCAATACATCACACCTAATACCCAAGAGGAGGATATAAAAGAAGGGAGATGAAATCACACGCTATACCTGTTGATTTTTAATTTAAATTATTTAACTTATATTTTCATGTTCATTTAAAATTTTGGCTTAAAAATTTGAATTTTCAAACTTGGTTTTATAGATTTTACATTTTACTTTTCATTTTTTAATTTTTGTTTTCAAATTTAGTTTTTCACATTTAATTTTTTTTAATTTTCATTTTCAATTTCCATTTTTAATTTTGGGTTTTTAATTTTCATTTTCCTTTTTTTTCGTTTTCAGTTTTCATTTCCAAATTTGGTTTATCAATTTTCATTTCTTAACTTTTATTTTCAATTTTAGTGTGATGTTGCTGTGGATAGAATTGTTTGTGCCAATCCAAAGACTGGCAGAAACAGAAAGTCAAATGTTCTGTTAAAGATTAAAAACGGCAAAACTTAAGTAACATGGTCTTCTATAGACATTAAACATGATGGAGAGAAAGGAAGTTATGTATCGTACAAGGAGCGTCATAGACATGCACAAGCATAAAACATATATTGGCAATGATTTAAAAATATCTCGGTTTCTAAGAGAACTGGGTAGCCCTAAAAAGGACCGTTGGGTTTTGAAAAAGAAGTTATGGACTGGATAATATTATTTGTAACTGTCTTACACCTTTTCCAGGTTTAAGTCCTTCTCCTGCTGTAGTAGTAGTGGTAGTGGTTGCCGCTGCTGCAGACGTCCTGGTAGTGCAGGGTTTAGGTGTAGGTGTACGTCTCTTTCTCTCAAAATAAGTTTGATACATTTCTCCTCTTTTTGCTGTCTCTTTTCCTCTTCTCGTTATTGAGCAAATTGTTGTTCTTCTTTTTTTTTGCCGTTGTAAGAAAATCTCTTGCTTTTGTTTCTTTTAAAATCATCATACGCTTGCAATGATGGAGAAGGAGGTGAAGGTGGTACTACCAACAAACATTATTGCGAAGAAGATAAAATATTGCACAAAGCCAAATTGAAGTAATTCTGCTCTTGAAGAATATTTGCTGCAGCTGCAGTAGTCATGCTATCACTCCGAGTGTAAGAAGTGTCCACTGCAGGCGCACCCCAACACAATGTCTACATTTCGGCCATGTTATACCAACCATACTTATACTGTTTCCACAGAAACGCACATGGGTATATATATATATATATATATATATATATATATATATATATATATATATATATATATATATTGAACGTGACGTCACGCGTCAGCTGCATTCTGATTGGAAGATACAAGATACGTCCTGACTCAATTGGGTTACACGCATTCTGATGGAGTGTTGTGTACTTGTTAAGAAAAGAATGTTCTGTCTGTAAAAATGCGAAGGATAGGAGTGCTTGCACATAGACATACATACTTATACGCTATCACATAATAGGGGTGATCGAAACTAATTGGGAGGCTGTGCATTCTTTCTATCCTGTTCGCTCCTTTCACTCCATGTGTGATAGTGTATAAGTATGTTTGTCTATGTGTGAGTACACCTAACCTTTAAATTAAAAAAAAATTGAAAATGGATATAGAAAATGAACATTAATAATTGAAAAACTAAAAACCCGAATTTCAAAAAGAAACTTGAAAAACTAAAATTGAAAATGAGAATTAAAAATATTATTATATTTTACATTTAATAAATAACAATTGCAAATCAATATTGAAAATTTTTTTTAAAGAATCACATTTTACAAACAAAGATTGAAATGACAATTTAAAATGAAATCTAAAAAAGTGAAATCTAAAAGACAAATTTAAAATGTAAATTGAAAATGATAAAAAAAATTAGCAGCACATATTTTAGTGACGAAACTGATTTTTACTTTTGTAATAGCATACAGTTTGGTGAAGAAACTGACTTTTACTGTTGCAGTAACACAATTTAGTAAATAAACTGACTTTTACTCTTGCAGCATGACACAATTTAGTAAAGAAACTGACTTTTATTGTTGCAGCAGCAATGAATATTTACTTTTTACGTTAGTGATGTCGTATCCCTCTTTGAATGTTTTTTTCTGTTTCACCACTGCTCTAGAATTATAGGCATTTTCTTTAATTTAATTTATCGCTATACGAGTTGGGTGGTGTAAAAAAATTAAACTGCGCAAATCTCTGCATCTATTCAGTACTTATTTTAGTGAAGAAAGTGACTTTTACTGTTTCAGTACAACTTCAAATTGACGACAAAAATGACTTGTACTGTCGCAGTAGTTCTTAGAAACCCCTCTACCTAAGAGAATACACTCATGCTATTTCAATCTGTAATAATGGAAAAGCTACAACAGATCACACTTCTCCTCAGAGATTTACAGAGTCATTCGAAAGTACACTTCCAACAAGACTTTTGTAGAAGCTCGAGATTACTCCTTTCGAAGAAAATAAAATGAAGACATGTGTTATCTCTGTCAAGAAAAGGACATTGGGCTCTAGAATGTATGCAACGTAAAAGAAAACGAACCTCTAAGACAGGAGAAAAGACAGATTGAAGTAAAGATAATGGCTGTTATCTATGTCAAGAAAAGGACATTGGTATAAAAAGTCTCCCTAGAAAGTGAAAAAAGAAAAAAGGGGACATTTCAAAAGCAAAAGAAGAAAAAGAAGAACCCATTCCAGCAAAGAAATTCAAGACAAATAGAATGAATAGCAGAAGAGCCCATTCCAGTGAAGACACTCAATAAAGAACGACAGTAAAAGAAGAAGACAAATGGACCTTTGTGATGTTTTTTGAAATTATGATTCTCATTGAAGAGAATAGAGCATGAAATGTAAGTGTCCCTATGTCTTGATTTGCTATTATAAGTATGGATAGGATTATCAAGCACACACACTCACACACAATACATATATAATGGAGGGATTTGGGTTTTTTTAATTTGGCAATCATTTGAATAGTATCTCTTTTCCAAGAGATCTAGGCAGGTTCTAAAAAGAGCATTGGCCTTTGAATACCGTTATGGACTTGACAACATCAGCTGTAACTGCCTTAAACTTTTTCTACCTCCAGGTTCACGTTTAACATTTTTTCTTTGTCACTTGTACATGAAAGAGGAAGACACTAGCCAACCCACTGGCAGAAAGTTTTGTTACAAAAATATCCAGTGTCAAGTGAGGCAGATTTTTTGTAGTATTACAAATTCTAAAACTGCACTTGACTACAATACAGGATTAAAAACAACGGATATGTTTGTGTTTGTATTGTAAAAGTAAGCTCATGCCTGTCCTTAAGTGTTTATTTCTTCTTCTTTCCATTTTGTTTAATATGTACGATGCATACCTTCGATGTCACAACCTTATAGTAAGCCCTTAGGTTACCTCCAAATTCTGACTTAGCTTAACAATGTAATAAATGTAAATCTGTTCTCAAGAGCTCCTAGGTCATGATTCAATTATCGTACGATAAACAAAACAAAGAATTTAAATCACTTATAAACAAAACTAACTTCTTATCTCCATAAGTTCGCTATAATCCCCTTATAAACGAAATATAACCCCTATCCATCTATAACTTCATTACCATCCTCTGTTTCAAAAGGATATTAGGTGGTTGGGATTTTACTTTGTTTAAAATAGGATAATAGGGAAGTTATAGAGGGATTGGGACGTTAGTTTTCATTAAAAGGAATATATATTCTATTCTATACCCCTTTTTTACACCTTACTCTGTATGGTCAGTAACAAAATGGGTGTTGGTCACTTCAAACGCCGTGTTGGATAGTAAATGATGGCTATTTTGGTTAGTCCAAACGGCGTGTTGGATAGTAAATATGGGGTATTGGATAGCACATCACTAGCTTTCGGATAGTATATCATTAGATGTTGAATAGTATTTGCAGGTTTATCATGAGATTCCAGAAATACCCCAGACAACCGTTCCAGTGTTAAATTCCCGTTAAACCAAAGATATTCCCATCATTTTAATCCTATCGACATCTTTCACATTACATTCCCCGTTTGACCCTATACAGGCCCACACACGTTAAACCTATGGACGTTTTTAACATTAAGTTTTCCCTTGTACCCGTACAGTCCCACAATGATAAAGGTATGGACATTTGAACATTCAATTTCTCTTGTCCCTATAATCCTAAAAATGGAGGACTAATGTTAAATTTCCATTGCCCCTATAAAGCCTTACACATGTTATACATATGAACATTTTTAACAAAGGATTTCCCCTTGTCCCAATATCTCCAATAATGGCGGCATAATGTTAACTCCCATTGTCTATTAATCTGACGTAATTTTGACTTCATGCACATTGGGCACCCTTATCGTGATGATCTCAGCACTTTCTAAAAGACTGAGATGAAAATATGTCCGATTGAGGCAGGCAAACTCCTCCCCAGTCAAAAAAAGCTGAGTCTTTTCTCTCAAAAATCCACGTCATATATACTTCAGAGCATAAAGGATAGGCAATACATGTCTCATTCTTCATGACGAAATAAGATTCCGTCATATATATATTTTTATAAGGAATTCCTTTTTCAATTTTATTCCAGCAAGATTTACTCCCCTTTGGTACTCTTAATTTTAAAGTAGAATACTTTTCTCATTAGACATTGTGACGTCATTGGTAAATTATTACCTCTCCTCAAGTTCTACCTTTGAACGTCATAGGCAATATGTTCGATAACTGAAAGTAAGGAATCCCAGAAATTTTTCTTCCGGCATGGTATACAGAATTTAAAGATCAAAACTATAGTAAACAACATCAAAATTAAGTGTTATAAATATACGAAAATAGGCCTACATAAGTGTACGAGCCCTCGTTTGATCCTACGTCGTATAAAATTTAGTTGTTCCCACTACTCGGAAGAAAGAACTTATGTGGTTTTGTATTTATTACATATTCCCTTTTTATTCACACATTTTTTCTAATTTGTATCCTTTAAATAAATAAAAAAAATGAATTAAGGCATTGGAGGATTTATGAAAGATAAAGTACAACCCACTGGAGCACCCCATGACACGAACATAAATAGATACTGTACATTTACGTCATCTGTCTGTTTGCATAGCTGAATTGGTAATTTACTCCATTGCTTTGGATGTTTCAAATCTTTTGTATGGGACATATGGATGGATTGAAGCTGCAGTCACAGGTGAGTGGATTTTTCATTATTTCCCAAATAGAACAAAGATTTTGAACCTGCAAGTGAACCCTTTTCTTACACCCTACTTAATGCATACACACTCCAATTTCAGGCAAATTTAATAGACTAACAGTATTGAGATATATTCAGTTATTCAGAAAGCTCATTAATTTACAGTACTTGTAAACTCTGTACTTTTTAGTTAATTTTAAGAAACAAAAGTATTTATACATTGAACTATAAGGTGACAGTCTCTTTCTAATATGTGGACTAGATTTTTATTATTTAATTGGACATATTTTTAAACAAGTAAATTATAAACAATATTGTTCTGTTTTCTTTTTTTTTTGTACTTAAAAAGTCTCTATAACCTTAAATGTAGACAAGAATACAACAAGATTCCTGTTTGTGCCCCAGTGATGGAAAGTCTCAACAACATTGTAACAAGATTCCTGTTTGTGCCCCAGTGATGGAAAGTCTCAACAACATTGTAACAAGATTCCTGTTTGTGCCCCAGTGATGGAAAGTCTCAACAACATTGTAACAAGATTCCTGCTTGTGCCCCAGTGATGGAAAGTCTCAACAACATTGTAACAAGATTCCTGTTTGTGCCCCAGTGATGGAAAGTCTCAACAACATTGTAACAAGATTTCTGCTTGTGCCCCAGTGATGGAAAGTCTCAACAACATTGTAACAAGATTCCTGTTTGTGCCCCAGTGATGGAAAGTCTCAACAACATTGTAACAAGATGTAATTCTTCCAAATATAAATCAGAATCACTGCAGCTGCTGCTGTCAATAATGCGTATACGCTTATGATGCGAATGTTTTTAAAATTGATCCTCAGATCTACTCAACGATTTCAATCCAGTAATATTAAAAGACAAACTGAAAGCTCCTCAACTTATACTTGCTCCGCAAAAAAATAAGGAGGCCATATTTTGAACGTCTGAAGTTTGAAGTGCTTTCCTAACTGGTGTTGTGCGTACGTTTTTTTTTTTTTTTTTTGTTTTTTGTTTTTTTTCTCCATTTATTCCCGAGTTGTCAGACTTGGTTTTCATGATCGATTTCAATGTATTCACACCAGCAGGTTGGCACCTGAACCGTCGACAGTCAGCAGTTCTAATGTGACAGATTATTAGTAATAAGATGATTGGGGGCTGTTCATGGATGAAGGCCTTGGACGAGCACACATTTTATAAGCACGAACTGGGCACCTCTCATGATATTCCTTATTTCGGAATTGCTTTGTACTAAATTGTTGAAGATAACCGCTGATACAGTTCCTTGTTATTGTTGATCTTTCATTGAATTATAAATACTCCACCCTAATTTCGTCCGTTTTAGTGTAATGTCGCCACACCCCAATTGTCTGTTTTCATCACTGGCTCTGAAACCAAACTTGGTGTTATAGTACCAGACCGTATTAAGTAAGGCTTCGGTGTTGTGGATGCCAGCTTAACCAGAATTCCATAAAATTTCTTCCTCGTTTCGAGTTACTGGTTCGGCTTTATTTGGGGGATTTCGAAAATCTTTTTGTTTAAGGTCTTTGCTCCAATAATTCAGGACTTTGCGGCAGGTAGCAAACTCACTTGAAAATAAAATGATGTAGCCATAGTTATTGTCTCGTAAATATCTATAGCTCTTTGGTGACTAGTAAGAGTATCTGGTTGGTAGTACGAACCATCCATTTCATTAAAGCGACCAGGTAGGCACCGATATATGTCTAACATATCAGAAGTAATGTTGATGATTTCTCTTTTCTCTGAACAATCGGGACATTTCTAACCATGCCTTGAACTTGAACATGACTCCCTGAGTCTTTCTTACTGTGTTCGGATTTCTTTTTACTTTTAATATAAGTTTTCAGATCGCTGACCGTTGCAGCAAAGTACCTAGTCTCACTTGGTGTTACTTTGCAAACTAAGAATTCCGTCCACAATATTGTTGTCAATCTCAACAAACTCTAATTCCTCGACGGTAGATACTGTGAAATGCCCATAAACCACCTCGTTGCTACTTTCGGTACTTCCTTCCCCTGAGGCGAACTCGTCCTTTTTAACAGTGTTGAGGGCAGATGACAGACAAAGACACATTATATCAAGCAAAATCAATATTTTGTCTGCATTTTAGTAGACATTTTTCAAATTACAAACAATAGTTGCAGATTTAAAGCTCCAATAGATAGACTATTATTGAATATATTTCAAAAAAATAAAAGTAGTTCCAGGATGGTTATACGATACGGAAATTTTAGGGTTGCGATACGGATACAGGGATTGGACATCCGTTTATGTACATTTTATTTCGTTTTTAAAATGTAAAGCTACACGGAAACACTCGTTTTTAAATTTTTGGCCAATCGCTTATTTTAATCTTGTTTGTCCGCATTCAAAGGTGTGATAGTCCATTCCTCGTCAAGCAGTATATAAAAGACGATGTTTTCTACCAGCAGAGGCAATAACTTGATAATATGTTTGTGGAAGGAAATAGGCATAGAGGTATAGATCTGCACACGTACGATTCAGGTAAGCATTTAAAGTATTTACGATACACTTGGATAAAAAGGAGATAGACATAGAGGTATCGATCTGCACACGTACGATCCAGGTAAGCATTTAAAGCATTTACGATACACTTAGATAAAAAGGAGATAGACAGATACATATATGCATAGACACAAGTTAATTTAATCTATTGTGTAGCTACTAAATTCGCACAAGACGACAATAATCAAATATATAACATTGTATGTATGTGTGTATACATGTTTGTAGAAAAAGCATATATAGAAATGTGTATTGAACTTCAGATTTTAGAAAATGGGGATTGGAGTAAGTGTCTTGTATAACGTACCACTTCATTTATTCAGTCTCTTAAATATTTCTGAATTTTCAAGTATTTGAACAATATTTGAACTATTCAACAGTATTGAAACAATTCTTTAAAGACAAAAGAAAATATTAGGCCATAATTTGCAATAATATATACAGATTTGTCTACACAACACTCCTAAAATGTATGTATCTACAATACTTTCATGAAGTCCGACTAAGATAAAGTTTAAGATCTTTGCAACCTGATATTTGGGAGTATATAACTAGTGTACCATTATCTATATTTGATCGTTTTCTCCTTGTATTCGAAGTTTTTCATGTGTATGTATGTGTGTGTGTTTCTCTGTGTATGAATGTGTGTGTGTGTGTTTCTCTGTGTATGTATGTGTGTGTGTTTCTCTGTGTATGAATGTGTGTGTGTTTCTCTGTGTATGAATGTGTGTGTGTTTCTCTGTGTATGAATGTGTGTGTGTTTCTCTATGTATGTATGTGTGTGTGTTTCTCTGTGTATGTATGTGTGTGTGTTTCTCTGTGTATGAATGTGTGTGTGCTAGTACAATTATGGTTGCCATAGATACATAATTATTTACCGGCCTCACACTTTAAAACAGCTGATATATCATCATATCTTATTCATATTGACACTTATGTGAATGAAGCTCAGAGACAGTTACCTTACAATAGTGTAATTGTTCTGTGACACAGACACAGTTAACTTACAATAGTGTCATTGTTCTGTGACACAGAGACAGTTAACGTACAATAGTGTAATTGTTCTGTGACACATAGACAGTTAACTTACAATAGTGTAATTGTTCAGTGAGACAGAGACAGTTAACTTACAATCGTGTAATTGTTCAGTGAGACAGAGACAGTTAACTTACAATAGTGTAATTGTTCAGTGAGACAGAGACAGTTAACTTACAATAGTGTAATTGTTCTGTATATATATAGGGCTGTGTTTTACTCTATGACAACTTTAATACACATAAATCTAATTGGATTTATGTTGACATATTCTGAATATTTCCCTTTTCATGACATTCGTGGTAATATTGAGGTCATTCATTTAATGTGACGGTGCAATTAAAAATGTTGCCTGTTCAAATCCAATAATGAAATAATGAAAATGTTCATGCTCAGTTGACGTAGACGTATACTAAAATTCATAAGTAACATAAAAAGTCGCAAAGCATGTGAATACAGGCCAAGGAGACCACATACGAATTTTGGACATCATTGAGAGCTTTTTAAGGACTTGAAATACAAAGCAGGGCAACACAGGCCAATGGACCAAATACGAATATCATTCATCAACGCAATTTTTGACATCATTGAGAGCTTTTATGGATTTGAAATATACTAGCTTGACTACAGTCATACTCTACTATAGTGATAGAAAAAAAAGGTCTTTTAAGAAACAATTTAATTGTTCATGTTTGTTTAAATGCATAGAAGGATGAATTAAGTCAATTTAGGTCCGTCAGAATATGTAAAATTGTCTCTGTATTGAAAAGAAGAGACTATAACTTTATTTTCTTCAGGTGACAAGTGAATTCTGAGAATTATCAAACATACTTATTCAAATACAAATGTGGTGCAGATAATGATTAAATACTTGTACAATTTAAGATTTTAGTAAAGGCGTGTAAACTTATTCTGTGTCAAATATATTGGCAGATAAATTCACATATCATATTATTCACTTAGTTAAATTAGAATACGCATATGCTCAAGTAGCGAATACATTCACTTAAATGGGTGACAGTCTTTTGAAATAGAGTTCAAGAATGTCATGCGCTTCTGAAATACAGTCAAAATTATGTCAATATATTTACACACATATCTAAGATTCTTGATATTCTTGTTATTAAATAACTATTTATATTAAAAAACATTGACTCATTCTTGATTATCGTGATGAATATAACAATGACTAAGCTAACGGTTCTAGCTACCCTAGTTCTTGGGGTTCTTGTTGGTCTTACCTATGCCACCTACCAGTTACCTTACACTGGGTATTTATGATCAGGCAAAGAGTTTTCGGTGGATATGGCAGGAAAGGTTTTGGCGGGTACGGGAACGGTGGAAGAGGATTCAGCGGATATGGCGGATTTGGCCGGTTCGGCGGTTTCGGTGGTGGTAGTATCTTTGAGCTCTTTATTCCCTGTAAGTATGCATTCCATGCGAGGCGAAGAATAGAGAGAGAGAGAGTGTGTGTGTGACAGAGCGAGCGAGAGATTTAATAAGCGTAATGCTTTATACAGAGATTTATGTAAAACCGTCAATATTTTTGAAACCTCAATGAATAGCTTCATCAACCTTTTATGTTTTGCATATATATATATATATATATATATATATATATATATATATATATATATATATATATATATATATATATATATATATATATATATGGAAAGGATATTTTCTGTAAATGTAGTTTTTAATGCAAATACATGATACTTTCTTCAAAGGTATTGGTCAAATATGAGATCTGTTAGAACGGGCAGTACAGGAAAAATAAACGCTGGTAAACAATATCTCTAACACCAAACTGTTGGTGTTTATAATTTATAGAAATCCAAGAACTTACATTGTTCTAAATTCTCTTTGTCGTCACCTGGCGAATCAGGGCTGGCTAATGCCAAATGTTAAGCTCACTGTAACTGGCATGTTTATTTTCTGGCACTGATTAGGGTATTGTAAAACAAAAACTGCTCAAAGAGGAGATACCAGGAACCAGGAACAAATCTTTACTCAAATAATTACGTTATCTTTAGCCACCATTCTTACACAGAGACATGCAAAGGTTGTAGTTGTTTTCAATTCCTCTACATCACGCCGAGCACCTTTATCTTAGTGCTGGATATGGTTTACTTCAAAAGGCAACTACTCTTTCATACTTCTATGCAGAATCATTATAATAATAAAAACTTACACTGTGACTCATTTCCTTTCCTTTTTGGAACATATGACTGATAGACAACTTAACCTATAAAAATAGATTCGCTAAAATGCTTGATGCATCCATATGCAGTTTTAGAGAAACAAAATATGTATCTTCAATAGCATTTCTATAAATGAAGAAATATACACTGATCAGCTTTCTTTGTGCATTGTCGTTTTAGAGCAACTTCGAAATTGCAGTATTACACACAATAAACTTGAAAATCCAAGTGTTTTGCCTAATATCAGGATAACTTTGACAGTACGGTACAAGATGTTCTTTACTTTACATTTCTCCACAAGGGCACAAATGCCAATCAACAGCGTTTCTGTTAAATCGGTGTTCTCTCAATTCATTGCACCTTAGCCTTAAACACGGATCTAAAATGTGCCCATTTCTTTTCCCTACGTTTAAATAATGTAGAATTATTGTCATATCCATATTTAAGAATCGACTAAAATTCGCAATAGAAGAGTGGTTTCTTATTTCAATCGGTATATATTTCTTTTATCTAATTGTTGCTGGAAGGAAGGATGAGCTATATAATTGCCTTATGTACATTATCCTTTGTATATTTGCAAAAATATGTCTCCGCTGGTAAGGTATAACATATTGAAGGTGCTGAGGACATCCAAGTTGATACATTTTAAAAAGTGCAAACGTCTGTGTTTCTGTCGTCTATGTTTGTCCCACCTTTACTTACATCGCAATCGGCAAGCCTTGCTGCTCCTGTAACAATTCTCGCGTCCTCTACATTTGTTTTTCTTACTTTTTTCTATTTAGTGTGACTCGTGTAATGTACACTTATCCCATATTACATCGGCATATTCGAGAATAGAGCAAAACAAAGAAAAGCATAACGTCTATAATGCTGAGCAATTTAAGGAAACTTATTTTTTTTTAGAATTATTTGAATCTTTAGAAATTATATTATCAATATGAGTATGCCATGATCTGTCTTAAAAGAATTTCTGACCTACATGGAAAACAAAGTCATATTATCGATTCAGTTTAATTGGGATTAAATTGGGATTTTATTGGGATTAAATTGGATAAACCATTCTTGAGACCGTTTTTGCATTTTATCAAGATCAGAACTCACAATTTTAGTAGATATAATAGGATATTCTTGAAAGTTTATAAACTAGTGTCATCAGCAAATAAACGTATACGTGACTAAACTTCATCTACAAATGTCGTTTGTGAAGACTAAACATAAAAGGGGTCATAATATTGATCATTCTGGCACACCCGCCTGTATAGTTCTCCAGTCAGACTCACCAACAGGAATAATCACCATTTTTTGCTAATTTGAAGATACGTTTAAATCAGCCTAAAAGTCTTTCCTATACTCCAAGCCTATATAGTTTGTGAAGAATTCTAAGGTGCCACAGTCTATCGAATGCCTTAAGGGTGTCCCTGAAAATAACACTAACCTCTTTTTGTCCAATACTTTGCAAAAATATTACAGCAATTGCTAGACAGTCGATGCACCGTGTAGAAACCCAAATTGAAAAGGGGAAGATAACATGAGTAGATAAGAAATCAAAAAAGGTCTTTATACATTTGAAGCATATATAAGTCACTATATTTCCTTGGTAGACATTACACGTTTAGAAAATAAGAACAACACATTATGTATTGGTCGACTATCAGCATTTGCTAAATACACATTAAAAATGTTATTCCCGTCAAAGTAGTTCAGAGGACTTCTTACAGTAAGTTAGATAAAACATAGATAACACAGAAAACACAGATAATTATTATGGATGTAAAATTAATTCCGCAACAAAGCATTAGTCTATAAATTGTGCAAAAATTAATGACCTGGTACAGCTATACTTGGTATATTTTGTGCAGAAATATTTGAAACAATAATCCAACCCTTAAACAGATATTATTTGCATATTTTTGTCATTAAAGAATGATAATTCAAGATAATTAGGTATAATAGTTTTCTTAATATAACTTCTTTATGAGCAGATATTTGACCGATTAGACCTAATTTCAACTATTTGGTAAAAATGTAGTGAAGTGCAGGGGTGATTGAATCGGATACAACTCTTTTGGCTGGGTCAACCGGCACGCTTCCGCTTTCATCGCTAAGCTTTGGAAAATCAATACACGGTGTGTGGATTAGAAAGGAAGTGAAACGAAGACGAGGCGACTCAAGTTTTGTGGGAGGCTAGACGGCGCTGAGAGTATTACAAATGTAAATTAAAGTAATATTCAAATGAAACAATAACAACAAACACCTTTAAGATAAACAAATGTAAAATGTATATAAGTCAGGGCTAGATGATTGATTGATTGATTGATTGATTGATTGATTGATTGGTCTTTAAAGGAATATCAACACATGGAATGTTATAGCGTGCGGTGACAA
Organism: Margaritifera margaritifera; assembly: GCA_029931535.1. Classification (NCBI taxonomy): domain Eukaryota; kingdom Metazoa; phylum Mollusca; class Bivalvia; order Unionida; family Margaritiferidae; genus Margaritifera; species Margaritifera margaritifera. The sequence goes on from JAQPZY010001099.1 coordinate 165,965, forward strand.
TTGGAGTAAACTGTCTTGCCTAGAGACACAACACAGAGGCCAACCTGGCCTGGTTTGCGCAAGATTCGAACACAACTTCTGCTCGCGCGACTGATGCGCTAAACATTTAGTCATATTGGTTCCCTTCATGTATATTAGTAAGAATGTTGTAAGATCAATTTACCTGCATATTACTCTAACTTAATATTTAACGTCATGCTCATTATGAATCCATATCTTGATGATGTCAACACTTTCCATAGGAATAAGTAAAAATTATTCCAACTGATGCAACCTGCTCCCTCGTGTGAAACAACATTGAGTCTTTTCTGTCCAAAATTCACGTCGTAAATACTTCAACGGAGTGATACAGCATAAACGTATAGACTCTACGTATCTCATTCTTGCAGACGAAACGAGATTATTACGCCATATGTTTATTTTGTTTTGTGTTTATTTAGTTTTTATTATTTATTTTTGTTAAGAAATTCCTTGCAGGTCTTATTCAAGCAAAATTTACTATCTTTAGGGTACTCTTAGTATTAAAGATGGGACTAACTTTTTTATTTAGATATTGATTTCTTTAGGATTGTCATTATTAAAGAGGAATAACTTGTTTATTTGAATACTGATTGCTGTCAAACGTTCTTTTATTTCTATGAAAGGATTGTTTTCTCAGTTGATTGATCTCTGAATATAGTGATTTGTTTCCTTTAAAATTAAATTAACGTGAACAAATGTTGCTATGCTGTTGTCTGTTGTTAGTATATGACGAATAAGCAAACATTATTACTTCACAAATGAAAACGTTCATCGACGTATGGTACTAATTCAACTCCCATAGTAAACCCATGAAAAAACCATTGTAGTAAAAATTCAATAACTTTAAATTTCTAAATATTCGTGGTCAAACCTATTTCTATCAGTATAGACCCATCATCAGACTCGGCATCAAAGATGCATAACAGGAGAACTATAATAAACAATATCTAAATTATGTGTCATACAATTATCAAAGAGTACGGTTTTCCTTAGGTGGCATTTTACCACCAAATTTACAGCATTGTGGTACTTTGTTATCAAGCAGAGGTAACCAGTATGAGGAGCATGATATACACTACGGATGTACTGGGTCAGTCCAATTGTCCCTATATAGGCCAATAAAATGGCGGAGAACTCAGTCTCATACCAAAATACGCATGGTAAAATCGTACCCTGGTAAAAGCATTATTACAATTTTATGTAGTTATTACCGTACGGTAAGTTAAATAAAGTTATAAACTAAATTCACACTTGAAAAGAAGAACCTATTAATATTTCGGCACGGAAAAGGTCTCCTCAATCGACGAGTGGCTGCTATGAATGCTCTGATCATGTTTGACGTCGCATGACGTAATTTAGTAAATAGCTTCATGCGAATGCAATGACAGCTTTAAATTGCTCTACAGGTGGCGTTGTCGCTTCTGTTGAAGCCCAAATTGAACCACAAGTTGCGATCAGCTACTTTCTTGTCTCCTGTTATTTTTGCCCCATTGTGTTCAAGACATTCGCAAAAAGTAATGGAAAATATAGAATTTTTAACACTGAGCCAGCAACTCTTACATTGCATATTTAACTTTGCGTCTTAACTCGTCAATATGCCTGAGGCTTCCTCGTGCATGTCGTAAAAGGCGACTAATTGAGGCAGGAGCTACGAAGAATCAGTGGTTATTGTGCCTGATACACGACCAAATGGGCTGGGGTTCTAATTCCACCATCCGATTAGCCCGGATCGGCTACTCTGGTGTGTCTTTGGGCGAGGTACTTTACTCTAATTATCTTGATTAGTAATATATATATATATATATATATATATATATATATATATATATATATATATATATATATATATATATATATATATATATATGATTTCCCAAAAATATTTTTTTTTATACCAGTTCAACCTGACTATACAAATTTTATTGAACCTTCGGTTCAGCCAATTATGTATTGCCAAAAGATGATCTACAATAATGCCACTTTGCAATTTGGAATTCCTCTGTCTATTACTACTTTTATATTTCATACTTCCCGACGTTTTATGGTCTTTGACCTGTTTTGAAATCTTTTGTAAAAGTCCATCTGCTAGCTCTTGTCTATCAATCCCCGAGGAGGAAAACACTAAGGATTATGGTGCTACTGGCCGTCCTCGGGAACAAGCTTCGTTGATTTCTTTGATTTCTTACTGATCCGGATGTTGCTTCGACTGAATCAATTACACAGTTAACATTACCCCATTGACGAAACGAAAGATTAGTTGCAGTAGTAGAGGATGTCACTATAGGGCTCTACGGGGCGGGCGGGGGGGGGGGGGGGCTTGTTAAATAGGGTCAAAAATGTACGGAGCTCTACGGGAATTTATCATAGCCGCCATATTGGTTTATGTGGTTTGTAACAGTGTAGCATGAGATGACGGTCTGCACTCGAAAACAGAACACCCTATGACGTCAGGTGAGTCTGTTTTGTAATCTAATCGTGTTGAGTGTGTTTGGAAGAAAATGTGAGTTTGTGTACGCTCTAAATGAAATACTGTAGAGGAATCCTGTGTTAAATAGGGTCGAACGTTTATAGGGACAAACGGATAATTCACATGGGAAAATTAATGGTCGAACGTTTATAAGGACAAAGAGTCGAAAGTTTATAGGGACAAACGCAAAATTAACATGAGGAGGCCATGTTGAAAGGTATGTGTTTAAACAGTGTATTGATTTGGTGTATCTTAACAGAGGTCCTGAACGATGACGGTCGTCTGTATCGATAACATAAGTTCGAACGTCTTCAGGTTTTTCATGTGTAGGGTTCATTTTTAGTTGTTGTCTATAACAAGAACAGTGTAGGCTGTAAAAGAAGGGATATAAACTAGAATTGAAATCCCTTCACAATAAAATTAGCAACCCTAACCCCAACCCTGATCTCTATATAAAGCTACCATCTCTACCCCATTCTATAATATGTCTATCCCTCCCCTACCCTCCTTTTTAAAAACAAAACTACCATCCTCCTAATCGTTAAATATCAAAGCCCAGTTATCTAATATTCACCAACCAGTGATTTACTATCCAGCACCCAGGGACTTACTATCCACCAACCAGATATATACTTCCAACAACCAGTTATCTACTATCCAACAACCAGGAATCTACTATCCACCAGCCAAGAATCTACTATCCAACAAACAGGGACCTACTATCCACCAAGCAAGGATCTATTATCCACCACCCAGTTATCTATACGTTCTAAATAAAACTAACGTCACTAACCCCACTTACCGCTCTATGATCCCTCGTATAAATTAATTAAAAAACATATAGCCCCTTCTATAAGACCCTTAGTTACCTCCCTTTATAATATACATATCTACCCTCCTTCAGTATCTCCACTAAAACCCTGTAGAGAAAACATTACTAAACAGACTACAGACCATATAAATCCCTTCTAAATAAAACTAACAACCCTAATACTAATCATTATAATGCCTCTTATAAATAAAGTAAAACAATATCTATTTTCATCTATAATGTCCTTACCTACCTATTTTAAACAAAACTACGACCCCGTTCAAACAAGATAAGATTTGAAAGAAGAGGTATAAATAACAATAACTAACCCCAACCTCATCCTACCCCATACAAGCCCTCTTATAAATAAAGTAAAAAATTTATATTCCCATCTATAATATTCCAACGCGCCTCCTTTCTCCTAGGATCCCCCTTACAAGGTTAAAATCTCCACCCCATTCTATAATATCCCCATCACTACCTTTCCCCTTTTTAAAAAAACAAAACCATCATCCTCATAATCCTTACATATCAACACCCTCTCGTCTACTTACCCTACACCTTTAGATGTAAATGAAGCAGTATAAAATACAATTTAAATCCCTTATCAACAAAACTAACCTCATTATCTCCCTTACTACCCTATAATCCCTATTATAAAGTAAAAACCTCTACCGCCATCTATAATATCCCTAACTCTTACCTCTATCCTATTTTAAACAAAACTACCACTCCAATCGCGGCTGTCTATTTTCAATTTTTTAGTTGCAAAAATCTGAGTTTATCTACACTCTAAATATATCTTACAATAGCAGGTAAAAACTTGTGCTGGATCTTAAATAAGTTACAATTCTGCTAGCGAACCGAGAGGCCAAAGTTTCATTCATCAAAACTAATACAAAGTTACAATTGGACGTCTTCACTAGCCATGGTAGATTGATAAATACATGTACCAACTTTCGTTTTTACCCCCAAAGGCACTATACTTGTCACAGTTGGACCTTTTTGTAATCTAGACACATAGTGTTTTAGCACAAATGTAATGTTCTGAAGATAAGTCTACAAGTATTCGGCAAAGAGTCATTTTTTCTCGCTCATGTAAGTGGATTTAAAAGAGAAGAATAATGTACTTAAGTCCAGTACGTAATCAGATATGTATGAGATTTGATGTATTGTAATATAGAAAAATGTTCCCGCTTTCATAAAACGTATCAATTTTAAATAAAAGCTAAAACCTACGACGGGATAATTGCAATTAAAGTACTGTTTGAAACAAGCTGGTTAGTTTCGGTCTTAATATTGAGATAAGGATATATATATATATATATATATATATATATATATATATATATATATATATATATATATCCCCCATCCCAGGCACATAGTGTCAGACAACCGGAAATTCGTTACATATTTTGTGTCTTCCAGTAGTAGTGGAAAGTAGTGTTTTGGCTCTCTAGTCTTTTTTTACCTTGTTTCAAGTGTGGTCTGAGCGAAGCGACAGACCACATGTAAAATAAAATAACAAAAAAGACCAAGAGCCATAATACACTACTTTCCACTACTACTATTGGTTTGATAGGTTATGGAAAATGAGTTTTATCCCCACTACTACTAGGTTTTTTTTATTGTCCTATTATTAATGTTAGATAGAATTTAGATACCTAACACCCGTCTGGAAAATTCCATCACGTGATTCTTGTTTTTTTATATATCATTTGTTGACTCTGCGATGTAGTTTGCCAGACACCCTACAGTAGGTGTTAGATAAAATGTATATTCCAAGATCCTCGAGAACATCATCGGAATTTCCAGTACACGTTTTAGCCGTCTGGAAAAGTCCATAACGTGATTCTCATTTTTTATATATCATTTTTTTATTTTTCACTCTCGCTGAACTTTTCCAGTACCCGTCTGGAAAATTCCATCACGTGATTCTCATTTTTTTATATATCATTTTTTAACTCTGCGATATCGTTGGCCAGTCACCCTATGGTAGGTGTTAAATAAAATTTATATTCCAAGATCCTCGAGAACATCAAAATATTTATCATCCTCGAGTACAATCTCACGTGTAGGTTCATAACCAAATGCAAATGTATTAATGCCATCAGAAGAGTATCTTTTGTCATCAAAATTACAAAGTCCTTTTTTGTTAATCATATCAGTTTCTGTTTTGTGTAAATGAGATCTTATCACTGTCATCTCACTATGACTTTGTTTTCCCCTAAGAGCTTCTTTGTAATCCTCAAATGAAATTGATTATCAACAACTCTTCGTTTTATTCCTTTGGCTCTTTTTTTATTTTAACATCATCAAGTTTGATACAATACATTTTACTTCTTAGCCCAATAAACTCCGAGATTGGAATAAAATTTGTCTCATCTTTGAACTTCCCAATGACCTTTTTGTTATCATCACACGAGAAACCACATTCTGATGGATATTCAGATAAATCAAAATGTGTCTTGTTTTTGTATATGTCAGCGTAGATATCATCAGTATAAATCTTGTAGCATAAACTGTCCGTGTCAGTGAACAACAGATCAGCTTGGTCATATTCTTTCTTTATACATCCGTAATGGAAATCGTACATCAGACACTTTGATAAGTCTAGTATAGCAGCTCCAACATATATAGGTTTATTAAGAACAAGATTAGTTTTTCTCTTAATGTACAGCGACTAAGTTTTCGTTAAATATTTTCATCGAGACAAAACTATCATCAGCTACAACTTTATTGCGTCGTTCAAAATTATTTATCAACTATAAAAACAAAATTCTAAATTATTTGTTTCAGCTGCTCGTTTTTGTGTGTTGAAATCAACGTATCCTCGTAGCCAGGGTGATTGTTTAAACTTGAGTACTCGATGGACCTTTCACAGAATAAATCCATTCTGTAAGGCCTGTTTTAGTGTAACTATGTGTATAATATAGTTTTTTTCTATCTATCAAGTTTGTTATTAATTTTTTTTATTTTGCTATCGCCAATATTGTCTTGTTTTTAGCTCAAGTTGATTTTCAGAAAGTAGTTCATCTGGTATCAGCATAGACTCGGAACAAAACGGGTAATCACAATGGAGCTCATGAAGTTCATGAGGATAATCCAAATCAACTTCAGCAAAATAACCAACATCGTCTGGAATTTTGTTGTCAATCTCATTAAGGAACTTTGCTGCAGTTATCCATTTGAAATCACTATAAGTTAGTAGCTGGCTCATAGCATAGCCCTAAAGATTATTTTTTATCAAGATAAATTATATATGATGATGGCTCGTTAGGATTATAGTCATTAAGATACTTGCTATGGGCTTTCGCATATTTTTTTGTTATGACAGAAATCCCACCTCGTATTCCTTTTTCTATAAAATAGAACATCTCAGGATCACTTAGAAGTTCCAACTTGACTCCGCTAAATTTTAGTGCAGCTTCCCGAGACAGCCCTGGAACAGAATAATACCAAGCTGGATCTAAATTATAATTTGTTATGCAGATCTAAATTATAAGTTGTTATGCAGACACATCTAAACTCCTCGAACACATATCCTAGCAACAAAGAGTCTGTTGTCAGATACAAGCATTGATAATTGCAAAGTGTTTTGCAATCAAATTTTTCCAAATCATTTTTGTGTAATCATATTCATCATCGGTAATCTTTTCAAGATTTAGTTTGCTGTAAAAATGCTTCTTCTGAAGGCACCTCTGTTTCATCAAATCTTTGCCAACTGTTCATATATTCGTAAGGATAAATACCTTTTCGTTTTAGTAAATCTGATTTATCGCCAAAATACTTGGTTAGATTATCAAAGCAAGCACAGCCATTAACCAACTCTTCCATCGACGCAACCATAAATTGGTAGCTGTCAATAAACCTAAGTTTTCCAAGAGAAAAGCTCATATACTTTTCAGTATTATTTGGAATACATTTTATTTTGTTGTTTGATGTTATCTTTGTGGCTTTTATCACATCAGGATCTCCAAATGCTTCTACGATAATGCGACTGTCATAACCTCGTAGATTGTGAAAAACAACAGGAATAAATTCAGGCTGTTTACAATGTAGATTACAGTTATCGTGAGCAGCTCCTCTGGATTTGCCTGTGATATGACAGTGAACTTTTACTCGATTATCTCCCATTTCCAAACCACAGATTGAGCAGTTAACTGCAGAAACAAAGTCTATTTCTTTTTGTTGAGTTAGCGGTAACATTTTTTCCATTTCTAGATAAAACACTTTTTATTATGTCAACTTCACCTATCAGACTTCTCAATAACCACTTAGCTGGATTAGGTCCGCGATACATTTTTATTGTCTTTGAGAGATTGTCATCAACTGAGCAGACTACTTTATATGCTACTCCACAAGGTACGTGATTCTGGACTTTAGTTGTTGATGATTTGTCAGAATCATTTTTTACTGTTTCTACACTTTCAAGAAGCGCTTCAAAATCGGCATAAATCATCACGTTGTTGAAATTTTTAAACCACAGAATTTATTTTTCATAACAAGGCAAGGTAATTTTTTGTACTTCTTTGCAGTGTTCAAGATGATTGTCCAGCACAGTTTGAGATTTACATCCGTTAATGCACTCATAGCAAAAAAAAAAATTTTCTTGGCTTGCTATACTGACCGCCAGCCAGTCCATTAAAATTTTGGATCCAGCAGTAGTGGTTGTTAAAAAACAACAAATGTATTGTATTTTGATTGGCATTGTTACTTATCAATCTCGGATAAATTTTGTTAGCCTCGTCTAGCCCAAATACCTTTATGCTGATATTTTGTTTTTTTTTTTGTCTCTCTCTCATCAACTGGTAAATCTATTCCATTAAAATTTAATCTCCCAATATAACTGTTATATTTGAGTTTTTGCTAGCTGGAAATAACGCAGCTAGAACAGCCCATTTGTCACTATTTTCTACATTAATACAGCACTTGGTATTTTTTATTTTGTCAGGTAAATCAACGTAACTTGATCCTCGCAGTGGATTATATTTCCTCGTATGAAAAATTATTTCACCAACATATTCAAATTTCCAACCGGAAACACCATCTGTGTACTCATAAGCATGTTTCCATATTTCTTCTTTAATTTTCATCAAAACTTTTTCAATATTTGTTCCTCGCAGTATTGTCTTTGATTTTGCTGTTATGTAAGGATCTGCTAGGTCTTAGGAAACATCACCGCCATTAGCATTAATTTTTTAAAAAACTAGTTGATACTGAACAACAAGTCTGATTCCACTATATATTTTTAGTTCTTGTTGGACAATACGTTTTATTATCTTAACAAGCTGGCCAAAAGTGAAACCAAACTTTAGAATGTACGGATCATCAAAAACAAAAGTTTTATCGAATCCAGCAAATGCCGACCTTGTGTTTCTGACCGGGGCAGCCATTATACAATATGGTTGTATTTAATTAAAAAAATTATATTTAGAGAAAGCATTACTTATATAAAATGGCATCTGAAAAGAGTATTATAGTTGAAAGAACTACTGAAGAACCTGACGATGAAAAGTTTTATCAGCATTATAGGTATTGTTTTTATGCGGCAAATAAATTTGCTAAAATCAAACATGTACAAACCGGCCGTTGCTTTGGCCACTTAACACCTGCTGGTTATAATGTGAGAGTAAGCGGCTCAGTTGATGAAAATTTTACTGAGATATTTTTATGTGATTTTGTCTGGGAAGTATTTAATGGTGATATACCAAAGAAAAAGAGGGTTTATCATATTAATGGAGATAACAAAAACAGTAAGCTATCAAATCTAGCCCTACAAGATGAGTACCAGATACATCCAGTTAACACAAACTTTGAATCAAATGACAAAGGAATGATAAAAAAACAAAAGGACAGAAAATGTTTTAGGTAGTATTTCAAAAACAGGCTATTTGGTTGTTATCATCTCAAACGCTAACAGAAAATCTTATCTTTCTCATAGATTTGGATGTGTAATGGCTGATACGGGATTTATCACACAAGAAAGAAAGAATGAGTTTGTCCAGCTTTGCAAACCTGTCAAGTGTCGCTCAGTATTGATTAAATACGAGAAAATCTATAAACATAATACTGACATTTTTTTATAATACTCGTATGGACCCAAGAATTAAATTTATTAGAATAGCCCCTCCATTTTACAAAACTTTTCCTGCCTTTAGTCTCAACAACATTTTCAATGACGAAAACGTCCTGCGCTGTCTTCTGTAGTTCCTGTTCGTAAAATGATCCCGACACAGACTCACCGCTAAGATCTTTTAGGTTATAAGTAACTGATATTGTTCGTAGTACCTTATCAACAATACAAATTTCTTCTGACCAGTTTCTGGTGTAGCCTTTTTCAAATATTTTTTTTTTGTCAGTGAAATCCTGACTCTGTCTGCTTTCTAAATTTGTGTCTTCTATGCAAGTTTTCATTGGCCATCAAAAGATTTTCTTAGGCCTCGTTTGATGACATCGCAATTGTTCTGTGTTTTGTGTTATTATAATCGTTAATGATTTTTGGTAAAGTATCAAAGTAATTATTTGTGTTACTCGCTGTTAAATTTTTATAATTTTTTTCGTTTAATGTTCCGTTAAACTCTCTACGATAACGCTCTTGCCTTCGTTTCCTGTCACGTATTTTTCAATTTTATGCTGATTTAGAAAATCTTAAAATTTCTTGTTAAAAAAACTCAACTTCTTGTTCTGTCCAAATCTTATTTGGTTTTCGTTCGCTAGTTTTTATTATCCTGCTAAATGCGGTTGTTATTGTATTCTCTTATCTTTTACTGGTACACTAAATGCATACCTGCTAAAAACATCAACGATATTTAGCAGATATCGGTTACCTTGATTGTAATCAGCAAGCTGTGACATATCGGCTAGATCAACAGCCCAAATATCATCTTCAGCATTCGCAATGACTTTTCTGCAAGGAATTATTATTTTTTGTCTGTTTAGCTCCCTCGCAAGATCAACAAATGGTGGTGATGTAGTTTCTGGAACGCCAATCCCCAATTTATATTTTGCTCCTATTATTCCTTGAACAAGCCGCCTATCAAATCGTTTTCTCGCATATTTTGTGGTTTTATCACTGATAACTCATCTAACATCGCTTTATCTCAGCCGTGCTTATCTCCTACGTGGTCTCTATAACCGATGTCATATCATCAACTTGGTTGTAAGGTTCTTTTCCTGGCAGCGGTTGATCATTATCATCAAGTTGTTTATCTAACGGATTCTAAGGCCCTATGTAATTATGTTTTGGTAAGGTCCAGCCGCCGCTTGGTTTTGGCAACTTGCTAATTAATTTATAAATATCTAATGCACCGCCTATTATTTTACAATGATTACATCGCTTACAATAAGTAACTATTTTATTACCCTCCCCACAAAGATGATAGTCTTCGTCGCAGTTACACATTATTTTTATTTTTTTATTAGTTTAACAAGGTGAATCTGGTCTTAAAACTAATACATTTCCAATAGCCTCGCCAACTCGTTAGACTGGTCTTAAAACTAATACATTTCCAAGAGCCTCGCCAACTTATTCGACTGGTCTTAAAACTAATACATTTCCAAGAGCCTCGTCAACTCGTTAGACTGGTCTTAAAACTAATACATTTCCAAGAGCCTCGCCAACTCGTTCGACTTCAGCTGGGGCTACTACAGGAGCATCCTTTTTAACAAATAAACTTTTCTTCTTCCACAAATTGCGCAGATACTTTTTATCATCTTTCTGGCATTTTTTGTTGTTATTGTTTCTGGATTTTCATTAGCCGTCTTGGCTCTACACTTCAAACAGTACGTATCCATAACTTATACTTAAATGTTAGATAAAATTTACTGCTATATTATCATTAGCTTATGATGGTTTAGGTTCAAACTGAGCGATGAAATCAAGGAAAAAATTTTTGGCCGCCATTTGCTTAATAAACATGATACAATATTAAATACAAGCTACTGTTCCAACGGGTTGTAGCTGATTTAAAGAATAATTTATTCTTTTACCGACATAATGTTTTATATTACCACAAGGCGGTAGTCCAAATGAATCAAAATAATAATTATTGTACAAAGCTATCCAATGACTGCCAGAGCCGTTATTGAAGTCCTGAATATTTATAACACAACAAGAACCTGGCTGTTGTTTTTCTGGTAACAGATCCTTACTAAAGACCTATTAAAAATTGTTTATATTTTTTAGTTTATCTTGAATCTCAAAGTTACTTCATGGCTTCACCGACGAAAGGTGCCTGGTAGTGTTAGTCACCTCCCTATCCCCAGTAGATTTGGAAATAGACTCCTCGCTATTCCCGCTATCAACGGGCTTACTAATCCACCCCTCATTCTTCTTGTTCTTTTCATTTGTCTTCCCATTGTTTTTTTAACTTCCTGTCTTCGCTCTCTTAGGCATTATTTTAATCATTTATATAAAAATGTTATATTTATCTTGTTGTTGTTATACCAGAACCTCGTTTTAGAACATTACGTGGTAAGACTTTTCCTTCAGTAGCTCTTTTTCTAGCGCCTGATATCGCTATGCTGCTGCAATATCAACATGGGCAGGATTTTTGGCGCTATTGTATGTATCAATGTTGATATTGCAGGACCAAAAAATCCACCTATTTTACCCATCGCAGCCAACTACGCAGCTGACAGATCTAAAACAAATGGGGATTCTTTTGTTATTTTCTTCATCTGTGTTTTAGTCACCATCAGTTTTGTTGTTCCTTTTGCTGATTTTTGTTTTATTTTTAATGAAACTTTTCTTCGTGCTGCAACAGCTCGCGCTAGTTTTTCTATTTGTCCACTGGATAAACCTACTTCAGATTGTGTATAACTCATTATTAAACTTATTACATAAAACTAAATCTGAATAGTTGTGGTACCGCTCATTGAATCTATAATCAAATATTTGTCTGTTGCTATTAACACATATGGATAATAACCAGCTGCTGGAGCAACATCAATAGTCCAAGTTACCTCAATCTCAGCTGGTGACATTGTAAGTTTTTCAGAATGTTTTGAAACATCAAAATGAAATACTGGCTAAAGTGTTGTAAATTCCTCAATAGAGATCTGGGAACCTTTATTAGAGTCTTGGTGCATAGCCTCCATTACCATTACATAAGCTCCTGGTACGTTTCTTGCTGCGCGATTAAAATTACATTCCAAATCTCATTCAGGATATTGTCTTGAATTAATGTTTACATGTATTTAATTGACTGCCATATTTTCAAATCTAGCTCTGTTTTGTAGTTGATTATTAATTCTTCCTTGATCTTAAAAAACAATAAAAATATGTCGTGGTAACTGATATTGGTTGTCAATAAATGTATTATGCCCAAAAGCAACAACCATTGTTTTGTAGTGTTATTTTTGTGTTAGCAGCAATGGAACTGCAGAATTAGCTGCTGTCATTACTCGTACCTCAAGAAAGGCTTTATGTGGAAGTAAATTAAAGTCATTATCACGTGTATTTATTACTCGCTGTCCTGATGTATTTTGATTATTGAATTTTCGTCAAGACACTCAACGTATTCGAATTCTGTTATTTCATCGTGTAGCTCAGACATTTTATTATATTTTGTACATAAAATTATATTTCAATGGTCATTTTTCCTTTTATTGAATAAAGTGTTAGGTATCTATCTGATATTACCAACGCATATGCATACAATTCAGCACCCGGATTAGCGCCAAGAGTAAAATTTACCTCAATCTCAGCTGGCGATCCTGAAAATCTTTCAGTATGTTTTGAAACATCAAAATGAAATATTGAATAAAGTGTTATAAGCTCTTCAATATTGATTTGTGAGCCTGTATCAGAGTCTTTGTATTTTTGCATAGCTTCCATCAGCATCACATAAGCGCGTGAGATGTTTCTTGTTGCTGGATTAAAATCACATTAAAATTATCGATCCGGATACTTTCTAGAATATATTCTTACACTTATCCTCCTCAAATCAAAATGCTGAAATATCATTTTGTTTTGTTTTTGCATATTTGCTGGTGGTGGTGGTGGTCTTAAAACAATAAAAATATGGCGAGGTAGTTGTTCACTTGGGGCACTTGTTATTCTCCAGCTGCGATTTGTAGCATTTTGCATCGTTTGTCTGTACATTTTATTTTGCTAAAAATAAATCTTTCTTGTGTACGAGGCAAGAGATGCATCAATTCAACTAGTTTTGTTATTGATGGAACAACGTTTAGCATCCACAATGATAAATGTGTGATAACAAATTGTCCATCAGCAACACCAACAGCCTTGTGCATATATTCATTTGGACTAGCTCTGTTAAGAATAATTGTGTGTTTAACTCCTCTAAAAACTTTATTAACATCTCCACAAAAACCAAAGATAGATGACAGTGGCAAAGACATACAAACAGTTTGTCCACCGCTTGTGTAGGCTTGCCTCGACGCAAAACCTGCATTGTATGTTGGTCTTCTAACATCCCGTACTGCTACTCTTATTGCGTTAGTAACAAGTAATGATCCAGCACCATCAGCAGTTAAATTTGGTAATGTTGATTGAGCAGCAGCGTTTGCACCAGCAGGAGTAAAAATGAGTCTGCTACCTTCATCTGCATCATGAGCAGCACCTGTTCTAAATTCTCCTGAAACACCTCCACCAGTATCTTTAAACCAGAACATATTGGTGGCAACGCTGCTAGAATAATCTTCGCTGAAAGAAATGACATTAAGTATTGTGCTTGCAATTGGTAAATGTTCTGAGATATCTTCGATTGTTTGGTTTGAAATTTGATATCGCGCACTTTTAAATAAGCTCCAGACGTTGTTTTATAATGTTACTTGTGCATCAGCAGGTAGTGCAACAGCTGGTGGAATTGTTTGTACAAATCCTCGCACCTCAAGAAAGGCGTTATGAGGAAGCAGATAAATGTCTTCATCTCATGTTTTTATTAATTTTTGAAGTTGTGTTAGATCACCAGAATTATCATCTAGGTATTCAATGCGCTCAAATTATGTTGGTGAGTCGTCAAAACTAGTTATTTCATTGAGATTTAAGCAATCGAGCGTAGACATCTTTTATTATTTTATTTTACATAAAATTATGACGGTCTAGACAAAGTTTTGTGATGCTAAAAAGTGCTATATCTTATTTACGTATTATTGTGGTAGAATCTTGTTTTAATGTTTTAACAATTTCTTCACCCTCGAGGCGACAAAACATTTTTTGTTGTGGCTATCATTGCCTTTGCTATTTCAGTTATTGGGGCAATTTCTGAAATGGCATGGTTTTTTCTGCTTGTGTTGGTGGTGCAGGAGTTCCTTTTATTTTATTAGCAATTTTTTTTACCCACAGCAGACGCCGCTCCTATTGCAAATGCTTTTGTATAGTTAACTGCAATTGGGGCTACTTTACTAGCAATACCAGGGATGTTTCAACTATCTTTGAAAAAGTATTTCAAAAAAATCCTCCAATTATGTTTCTTCTATAAATTCTTCGCCGCTTCATTATTTATTAATTTTACACAATCTTACGTAGATGTAAATAATACGTAACCTGTTCGTTATTAAGATCTTTTTGCCTTCCAGATTGATCTGTCAACATCATTGTGATGCTTGGTATACTTTCTTTAAGATTAATAGGATAATAAATCATTTGTCTGGGTTGTATTTGCAGCAAAGAGCCTGGCGGGACATTTGGACTAAACGAATAAATTGCCTGGCCTCTACTGCCCTTAGCAGTATAAGATCCATCCGCGATTGAGCAGTTTATAAGTATTGAGCTAACATCAGTGATGTCAACAGGTTTTTCACCTTCGTATGTAATTGACGTAACAGTAGTTGATTCGTACAGGGCCTTGTTAAATCCCAAGATCCAATTGTAGTTGCTGTAGAAAAGTCTATGATAACATTATTTTTTAGTATTATCTTGGCCCGTAACGTATTATAGTTAGGTTCAAGCGTAACATTTTTTGGTTCAGCGCCTTGTGTTGAAAGCAGCTGTTTTATTACCGTATTAAGATCAGTCACGTTATAAGCGCCAGCTGGTATTGTAAAAGATGACCAAACACCAGTAGAATAAGTAAAATTGTCACTCCTGTTTTCACATTAAAAATTGAGGACCACATTGTGGCTGAAATAAGTCCAATCTCGTTCTGGGCATTATTGTCAAGTTGTATTGGTGGAGTATAAATCACAGACAAATTTGAGCTATCGTTTGTTGTGTGTTTGGAATCAAGAAGTAACGTAGCCGTTTGCATTATATTTTCTATTTTGATAAATTAAATCCTTGTGGAGAATAGTGCACTCATCTGTTGTAAGGCTACCATTGGATCTAAGATGATCCAGAATCTCAACAATTTCATTTTCAATTTCTAGTCCTGTGTTTCCAGCTTCTTTTGATGAGATCAATAACATTAATCTATCAATTAGCTCAGTTTGTGAACCATACAATTTTACATCGCCACCTTTTCTAAGTCCACTACCAGCTATTGTTATATTTTTTAGAAGATCGTTATAGGAAAGTCTTTTATAAAAATAAAACCTTTGATCGTAAACTTCCAATATCGATTTTCCAGCGAACCAAGAATGTTTTTTATTATATCTTCACGAATATTTTTCTTATTACTCATATAACCTAAAATTATTTTTTCAAAAATTAATGAGACAATACATGCTTCCATTTCCATCTGAGCACCAGCTTCAGTTGTTCTTCTAAATATTTCTTTGGCAGCTGTGTTCTTATCATTTTTGAATTTGAGCATTAATTCTCTTATTTTGTTATTTTCTATTTTATCAAGTTTTTTTCATTCAATAAATCATATTCAGCATCTTCGATTTTTACAATATTTTTCAAAACGTTAAGCCCATATTGTGTACTAATTTTTTCCGCTGCAGTAGATATATCCAAGTAATTAAAATGTTTTTTTTTTTCTGAGGTACTTTCTTCAGCATCATCAACGCTAACATCTTCATCATAAAGTCTGCTAATGTGTGTTTCAGGCATTGTTACAGTATCCAGTCTATTGATAATTTTTTGAATGTTTGCTTCTTGTTTTTTAGAAGTTGCTTCTGGTTTTTTAGAAGCTGCCTCTTGTTTACCAATAACAGCATCTTGTTTTGCGTCAACAGCATTTTATTTTTCATCAATAAAACCTTTTAGTCCTTGCTGCCTGATTTTTTTAAACGTATCAGGATCTAGTTTTGTTTCATCAGGTGTTTCTCCTAATATAGCTGCTGTTATTGGATATAAAAATGTTGCTGTTTCCTCTTCAATTTGCTGCTGACCAAGACGAGCTTGTGTTATGGCATCTTGGAGAACATTTCGCTGGGCAATAACTTTTTTTTAGCATTTCTGGATTATTCATTTTATTATATTTAATGACATAAAAATTTATCAACACCACAACGAAACATCTTTGCTCTGTCAGATGGAAATATATAAAACAAATAGAAATCATGCTTGCCTTGAGTTGCCTCGTGATAGTATTTAGCAAAAGTTTCTATTGATACGTCTCCGCATTGTTCACGGGCAATATTTTGAATATCTGTGTTGTCAAGGCCAGCAAATAAAATAAAACATCCCGTGTTCCTTTTAATAAATCTATCTACGTTATAGAATCTCTGAGCCAGATAAATTGTATTACAGCGCATATTTTGTGACAAAGAAAAATATGATTTAATTTTTTGCATTTCACTGTGCTCAAGTGGAATATCGTCAAAAACAACTATTTTATTTTTTGAAGCGTCTAGCTCTGAGACAGGCGCAACATGATCAGGATCTTGGATAATTAAAAAGTCTTCATCAGCCCCAAGCTCGTTTTTCATCGTGTCAATATATTGTTGTAACAGCTCATATTTGTCTTGCTGAGGATTTATTGCGTAAATATAAACCTTGAAATAATTAAAACCGCCATTAAGAAATAGATTCATTAAAAGATTTGTTTTACCAGAACCTGTCCGGCCAACAATAAGATAATGGCAGTTTGGTAGGTCAAAATTATGCTGCTGCTTTATTACGTTTTCAGTGTCCAAGTTTATGATACTCATTATGTATAATTTTTATACAAAATAAATAATAATGAGTTTTTTTTACAAAATTCGGAACGTTAATTGGTAGTGGTGGTGATGGTGAAGGAATTGTAAGTGAAATTTATGTGCTGCGAGCTGGTGACTCAATGTCAGGTGATCTTAGCATGACAGGTTAAAAAAAATTTTAATCTTGAGACAACTTTTCCGTTACCAAGTGGCAATATATCACAAGCAGTAAGTTTACAGCACCTAAACACGCTAGATAATCTAAAAGTAAGTAAAAGTGGAGATACTATACAAGGTACGCTGACGTTTACAAATGGCAGCAAAATAACAGGACTACCAACAAGCTTTCCTCCTGAAGATAGATACGCTATGAGTTATTATCAGGTTACAACTGCACTAAGCGCTTATGCTCCGCTTGGATGTTTTACAATGAGAGGATCAATTAATATGAACAACAGAGTGATAAGTGGACTTAGTCAAAGTGAGCCTGGAGATGTCACTTATGCGGTAAGTGCAGCAATTTTGCTTGATTATGCTCTTGGCTTAGCTGGTGGCCCAATGACAGGCCCTATTAAAATGAATAACAACAAAATAATAAATGTCCCTCTACCGGCAAATCCAGGTGATGTCATTCCTTATTCAAGTTTACTAAACACCGCCTCAGCTTCTGTTACAAAAGTAGGCGATACAATGTCTGGTACTCTCAATATGAACAACAACAAAATAATAAATGTACCGTTGCCAAGTAATCCAGGTGATGCCTTGCCTTATTTAAGTTTAACAACCGCTCTAGCGACTGTTGTTAATAAAATTGGAAACACAATGACAGGTGATCTTGTGATGCGAACCAACAAAGTAAAATCAAGTGCTGTGCCAGTGGCTGGTGAAGATTTGGCCAATAAAACTTACGTTGATTCTGTTTCTGGCGGTGCTGTAAAACAAGTAAAAAATAATGTTGGTTTTATACCTCCGTTAACAAGTGACTCAACAAATAAGACAGGTTTTATAATCACCGTATCATCTTTTTACACCGGATATAATCCATTTAATGCTTTTGCTGGGCAATTAGTCACAGCAGTAAACACAAACGAATGGGCCACACATGGACAATCAACAAATATTTGGATCAAGATGGAATGTCCAAGGGCGGTCTAAATTTTTGGAAGTTTACGTTACGATGACGTGATAGCGGCTTAGAAAGATTTTACAACTGGAGACTAGAAGGATCAACAGATAATGTATTTTTACTGCTGTTTACATAGCACCAAATCCAACTTATATTGGAATACCAGCACAAGAGTTTTTACTGCCAACACCAACATTATGTACAACAAAATATAAACGGTTTAGACTTTACTGTACAAATGCGGAAGGGCCAAATCCAGGACTAATTGGATTTCAGATTTTTACTCTTGATGATCAAATATAAATTTTTGTATAAACAGATAAATAAATGGCAGAGTTTATCGAGACTTGCAAAAACTTGTATAATGTTGTTTTTAATACAGACGCCGCAAATGTATTTATTCCACCTGATGCTAGGCCAGCTCAAATAGGAACTGACACTAAAATGATTAATCTAAAAACATCTCTGCTAAAAGGAGAAGAGAAAACAGACGTTGAAAAAAAATATGCTTCTGTTAGCGCAATGAGAGGAAATTAACTTTTTAGAAAAATAAATTAATATGAAATTATTATTAGTTTTTCTAATAGAAAAGGTTTGATCCGGTTAGAAGATGAAATAGAAGATCTTTTACACAATATTATCACATAACTTGATGGTGAAACTGTCACAACTATCACCCAATGTAGAGCGATAAAAAAGAAAAAAACTAAAGGACCTCATCACAGAACAGAACACGACTCAATGGACAAACACGATGATCAAAAAAAGTATTTTTTAAGTAAAGACATAAATCTTAGACAACGATTCACTAAACGAAGACTTCACAAAGATCTTGGAATAATTTTTGCTGACTTTGAGACGATAAGAGATGGTCATAAAATACTAAGTGATGGAGATGTTTTGGCAACCTTTTATTTTGTTCTTTTGAGTTACATTATAAATAAGTTTAAAGTTTATAACGTTTATACACCATACGAGTATTATGCTGCTTATAAAGCTGTAAAACATTTCGAAAAAGTCAGAAATAGACTAGACGTTTTGCTACAAAACATTAAAAGCGCTAATGACATTAAGAAAAATGTAAACTGGCAACGAGAAAATGTTATCACAGAAGAGCAAGAAAATAAATTAAAATTATTAAGATTAGATAATGATTATAATGTTCTTTTTGATCAAGGATATGAAGGACTACAAAAGAATATTTTGATGTGGCTATCAGTAAAGTTTTAATTGTAGATCCTGTTGATGCAACAGAAAACACTTTTATAAAACTTTTTAAAAGATCTGGTCCTGATGCTGGATATTTTGATATTAATTATGACGAAGTAAAGATAGATGAAACAACTTCTAACTTTTCTGCAGCTTTTGTTATTTTACAACAATATATGAAAGGTAAAACTATTCCAATAAGCCTAGTAAAAAGAGCAATAACATTTGTTGATAGACATCAAAATCTTTCTGACATACCAAAAAAAATCAGAAAAATAGATCATATTGGTAGAGAGCTTACTTACCAAGAGATACAATATTTTAATCCAATATAAGAAGTACAAATATTAAACCGCACATCAGAGTTTTTTGAGAAATATAATGAGTATTTGTTTGATAAAGGGAATTTTAAAAATCTTATTAAAGAGGCAGAAAAACATTTATCTATCTTGATGATTCTGAAAAATCAGAAGCTGCTGGTAGATTTGTTGCTGCGTATCTAACTTTACACAGACATTTATAGTTAAAAAGACCACTTTCGCCAACAGCTATAAAAAAGGCTCTGACATTCATTGATAATAAAAAAATATTTCTAATATTGCTAGCGTTATAAAATCAGAAGAAATATCATTATTAACAGATTTTATAATAGATCCACCAACTACTGATGAGAGGATCAAGTATAGAGATACAGAAGATGCCATATTTGGTGAGCATACAATATTTTTTAAACAAACCTGAAAATGCTGCTTTTTATGGTGCTATAAAAAGTAAAGACGGACAGCCATCAGCTGATGACAGTAAAGTTGAAATTGCTGGTAAGTGTGCGACCGCTTATGTTATCCTAGAAAAATATTTTACTATTTGGGCTCCAATAAATCAAGTTAAAAACCAATCAGTTTTATTGATGCTAACGCAACGTCTGAATTTATTACTGATATCATAAAAGAAAACATTTTTGGTCTTGGTCAGGTAAGATGGCGTCAGTTTACTGCGGAAGAAGAAACACAACTACTAGACAAAAACTGAGCGAAGCGAAGACCACACTTGAAACAAGGTAAAAAAGACCAAAGAGCCAAAATACTACTTTCCACTACTACTCTTCCTCCTATTACCTCATGCACGCAGTTTCGTCAAAAAATGGTAATTGACTCTTTGTATATCTGACCTTTGATTCCCTCCCGTGTGAAAAATGAAGAGAGCTACACACAAAAAAGAAACAAACTTCTCTGGGATGGTTACTATATGGATTTGATAACTACCATTTTCGACAGACAGACATGGAGACTAACGGGCAGATAGAAGGTATAACAATAAATTGTAGGGATAAACACTGCATAGAAGGTAAATCACACTGGATGCTCATACAGACGCTGTCTCCGAATGAAGTGGAGGGATAAACACTACAAAGAAGTTGAAACACACTGGACGCTGTCTCCGAGTAAAGTGTAGGGTCAAACACTACATAGAAGATGATTCACATTGGATGCTCATATAGACGCTGTCTCTGAGTAAAGTGTAGGGACAAACACTACATAGAAGATGATTCGCACGGGATGCTCATATAGACGCTGCCTCTGAGTAGAGTGTAGGGACAAACACTACATAGAAGATGATTTGCACGGGATGCTCATATAGACGCTGTCTCTGAGTAAAGTGTAGGGACAAGCACTACATAGAAGATGATTCACACTCGATGCTCATATAGATGCTGTCTCTGAGTAACACCAGACACAAGTGAACATATCCCCAGAGACCATGACCTGTGTATGGCTGGGATCACTTTACAGTTTTCTTCATTTTATTTATTTTATTTTTTTCTTGCTGTTTTCCTCTCAATTGTTTTCAAGGTAACTGAGCTTGCGTGGCTTCAATACTATGCCTACATATATGTGGAGATTACTCATCGATCAATAAACAAAATGTATTGACAAACGAAATAAAATGTACAAGAAGTGGGTTTTTTTTACGTAAATGCAACGCGTCCTTCAAAAGCAGACTGTATATTTATGGAATGTATCGTAGACAATTATTGCATGAAATTGAATAAAAGAATATACTTTAGGTCTAATACCGTTAATTTAATTCCCATAGACCGTAATCTTAGCACATTCATAAATAAATATATTTTGGACATAAGCTCGCGTTTTACGTTGTATTTCATGCTTTGTATCTATTTTTTGGGGGAGCAGAACTTCTGCTGAGTTGAAATCAATATGCTACGTACTGGCGTTTCGAAGTAAATGTGCGTGAAGTGGATCCCTGTCAAGTCAGCAAACTTTTAGCTGCGTGAAGTTGATCCCTGTCAAGTCAGCAAATTTAGCTTGCCTGATGGCATTCTATATTTTTCTCTCAATTTATATATATATATATATATATATATATATATATATATATATATATATATATATATATATATATATATATATATATATATAGTTCTGAAGGCATGTTAAAGAAAATTCATATGCTTCAAAATTTTAAGAAATATGGTCCCCAATTTCAACCAACTTCTCTGCGGCTTATTATTCCCCACAAACAGACTGCGGATTTTAGTTACATAGAGATAAAAACGGATTTAATGCTTATTTGCTTAGTCAAAAGCTTCATTGTACCAATGTTCACTACCCTAAAGCGTGGTAGAAAGAAAACAGGATATTTGGTGTCAAATATACCTATTAATGGGGCTATTTCCGCGTCATAAATTTTTCGCGAACTTAAGATTTAGGAAAATTCCGCTTGTTTAAATTCCGGAATTTCAGCAATTGTTGACTCGTATTGTTTCACTCCACAAATTTTCACGAGATTCAGTTTTCATGATCTTCTACTCGACCGCGGAAGTTGCGAAAATAAAACCACATATAAATCCCTCATATATGGAACTGTTTGGTTTTTTTTGTTTTTTTTTTTTTAATGTGTGCGTTTCGGAAAGACACGTGAAATTGGTAACAAATTATTTAAACAGAAATCTGTAGATTTACGGTGTGTGCCGTTTGGCACCTCATGACAATACCTGACAAAAATGTACAATCCTCAGTCTCGAATCTCTTCATATACAGAGCTGAACAAATTTAAAGGAGAAAGAAAAAGAACAGAGAAAAATCTATCCAGTGGCCTTCATACAGTTCCGTGCATAAGCGCTCCTTCTTTTATATAGTAAGTCGGAGATTAATCAAACACTATGAGTGTGTTGGTCGAAAAAAATGCGATAATTTTATAAACATTTCATATTTGCATAAATAACTACAGAAATATGCAGGATTGTTTTGTTTAAGTATGTTGATTAAAATTAATTTCGCTAACTGCTTTTATAAGACTTTCTTTTCCATTTAACAAATTCAATGACATTTTTTTCAGAAGATACTGATAATTATTTTAATTTATTTTATTTACCTTTTTGTGTTTACTAGTAAACTCATTATTTATTTCCCGTCTCAAACATCAGTTTACATCGCTCTGAGTAGATTTCTTTTCGTCGCATCACAATTTTGTAATAAAATAAGAAACAATTAGAATATTTTTGTTGTTGTTGTTGAGCAAGTTGCATTGGTAGAATGGGTATAAACACAGTACATATCAACTGAATGTTTCGAGGAAATGGCTCAAGCTTCCCTTACTATTTAACACCATACCACCATTTGGAACGAATAATCATCTCGTCAAAAAATAGTGTGATTACCATACCGAATGACATTAAAAAATCGTGAATGTACATTTTATTTCCTTTTTTAAATTTAAAGCTACACGGAAACGCTTTCTTTTCCGACTTTCCGACCAATCGCTGATTTTGACCTTGTTCGTCCGCATTCACAGGTGTGCCAGTCCGTTCCTCATCGAGCAGTATAAAAAAGATGAAGTTTTCTACCAGCAGAGGCAATAACTTCATAACAATTTTGTGGAAGGAAATAGGCATAGAGATATCGATCTGCACACATAAGATTCAGGTAAGCATTTACGATACACTTTGGCAAAAAGGAGATAGATACATAGATAAAAATATGCAAGTTAATTAAATCCGCTATCTAGTTCCTAAATTAGGAAAAGTTGACAATAATCAAATAAATAACTATGTATGTATTTTTGTGAAATATAAAGCATATATTGAAATGTATATTAAATTTCCTCTGTCAGAAAATGAGGATTGGTGTCAGCGTCTTGCATGACGTATCACTTATACATGTATTCCGTTTTAACAATATTTCTCAATTTTCAAGAATTTGAAAAATATTGAAACTATTGAACAATAATGAAACTATTCTTTCAAGAGAAAATAATATTTTGCAGTAATTTGCAATAATATATACAGATTTATCTACACAATAGTCATGAAATTAATGCATCTAGTATACCTTCATGACGTGCGGCTATGATAGAGTTTTAGACCTTTGCAACCATGCGATTTTGGAGTACATAACTGGTGTCATAGCATCTTTGGGTCATAGTTTCTCCTTGTATTCGAGTTCTTTTAACGTGTACGTGTGTGTGTTTCTCTTTGTGTATGTATTGTGTATACTAGCACAATTGAAGGTTGCAATTGATACATACTTATTTACCTCCCTCAAACTTTAAAACTGATGTTATTACATATCATATTCATATTGACACAGAGACAATTACCTTACAATAGTGTAAGACTGAGTATTACTCAATGGCAACTTTAATAAACAGAAATAAAAACGGGTTCTTATATTTACATTTTCTGTACATTTTCCTTTATCTGGCATTCATGATAATTTTGAAGATATTCATTTAACGTGATGGTGTAGTTAAAAATGTTGCCTGTTTAAATCCAGTAATTAAAATGTGCATCTTCAATTAACGTAGACGTATCCTAAGAGTGATAAATAACATAAGAAGTTACAAAGCAAAGTTACAAGCACAAACCGAGGAAACCAAATAATAATACCAGTTTCCGCCGCCCTCTTGGACATCATCGAGAGTTTTGAAGGACACGACATATATTAACTTGACTACAGTCAGAATCTACCATAGTGCTAGCATGGTTGGAAATAAACAGGTCTTTACAGAGAAAATTAAATAGTTGATGTTGGTTTGAATGCATAGGAACGATGACCTCAATTCATTTAAGTCCGTCAGAATATATAACATTTTATCTGAATTAAAGAGAAGAGAATATAACTTTATTTTCTTCAGCAGACAAGAGACATGTGAGAATCGTGAAATATACTTATTCAAATACAAATGTTGCACGATGGTTTTTTTGAAAAGTTTTGAATATTTTGTTTTAGTTTCTATGTTTCGTTTTAACCTGTCAATAAATGTACTGCCGATCGATAAACAAAATAACGTTCTTCAAAATGATCTGCAGCTGCACGTGCAGCAAGCTGGACACCTGCAGATATATGCGTGTGACTTAACATAGGTAAATGACAGTGACGTACAAATGTCGGAGGAGAAACAATTCTGCTACTGTGCAAAAAGCATACTGTTAAACCCGGGTGCTCTTTGGGCACTTTCCGACTGATATCGAGGCCAGCTTAGATAAAGTTTACGGATTCAATTCTCTGTCATATCCTACAATTTTGAGGTGGTCGCATCGTTTTAAATATGGTCGCTAACCCATGGAAGATGACCCACGTTCTGGAACACGGTTGTATGTTATTAGTGAGCGGGAAGTGGCTGCTTTGAAGGCGACAATTGATGAAGATGCTCGATATACAGTGGAAGATATTTCTATTATTATTAGTTTGTCAGCTGTTCTCAATATATTAAAAATTATTTGAAGCTTAGAAAGGTTTGTGTAAGATGGGTCCAGCCTCTCTTGATGGCTGATCAGAAAGAGACTCGGGTTGAAATTGCCAAACAGCTACTCGCCAAATATGAAAAGAGTGATAAGAGACGTTTGAATGAGATTGTTACAGGTTATGAAACATGAATTTGCTCTTTTGAACTCGTCTCAAGAGAAAATAATAAAGTCTGGATCGGAGAAAACGAGCAGACCTAGATCAAGAGAGTTTTATAGGCATTATTTTTCAATACGTCGGGTAACTGTACCAGACTCCACTGGTGATGACATTTTTATGCCTCTAAAGTGTTGCCAACAGTTGTGGAACACTACCGAACCACCCGTCCTCGCACCGGTATCTCAGGTATCTATCTACTCCATGACAACGCACCGACGCATAAATCCGTCGTCCTGACAGACTTTCTGAAGGAGTACAACATCCAAATTTTCCACGTCCTCTCTATACAGCCCTGATTTAGCTCCAAGTGATTTTTGGCTGAATTCCGTTATCAAAGATTCGCCGAGCCGCCGTGCGGTTGGAAGTGAGTTTTTCAGTGAATGAACAGTATATTAAAAAGTGAATACAAAATGGCATTTAATAATTGGCTAATCGGACTGAGAATGTTTGTAGGGGTGCATGGGGAGTACCTTTACGGGATGCACTGACGTACTGTTTACTAATAAAGAACTTTGTTGTACAGCACACAAGAATTCAGAACTTTTGTAAATGCCACTCGTACATATTAGGAATAAGTACTTATACAATTTATACTAGTAGTAAAAGCAAGTAAGCTTATTCTGTGTCAAATATATTGACAAATAAATTCACATATCATATTATTCACTTAGTCATATTAGAATACGCACATCCTTAAGTAGTACATATATTCACTTATATAGGTAATACTCTGTTGAAATGCAGTTCTAGAATGTTCTGTGCTTCTGAAATAAAGTCATAATTATATCAATAAATGTACACATATTTCTAAGATTCTTGACATTCTTGTTATTAAATAATGACTGATATTAAAATACATTGACTCATTTTTGATTATCGTGCTAAATATAATATTTCTCTTCCTTGAAGACATGGCCAAGCTAACTGTTCTAGCTGCCCTACTTATTATGTGCCTTGCTGGTCTTACCTATGGATACGGATATGCGGGAGCATACCCAGGATTTGTCGGTGGATATGGCGGGAAAGGTATTGGCGGGTACGGTGGAGGCGGATTTGGCGGAGGCGGATTTGGCGGAGGATATGGTGGCGGATTCGGTGGAGGCGGTATCTTACAGTTCCTATTTCCTTGTAAGTATGCATATATATATATATATATATATATATATATATATATATATATATATATATATATAGAGAGAGAGAGAGAGAGAGAGAGAGAGAGAGAGAGAGATTTAATATGCGCTATACAAAGAATTATGTAAAACCGAAAAGTCCATACTTTCATCAACGTTTTACATCGAAATATAATTGATTTTCCGTCAGTCTTTTTCGTGTTGTTATGTGTATTGAAAATATTTTTTCATGTCAATGTTCCTTTTAATGAAAATTCATTATAATTGCTTAAGTTTCATGTGCCGTTCCTGGTCATTACCCCATGCATTTTGAACACATGAGCACAGCAGAAGCTATACATTGTAATTCATTCTAATTGATAAGAGTGCTTAGATTACATTATTGTAATTACAAATAGGTATAAATAGTTAATCAGCTGCCACTAAAACAAGAAATAAAAAAAAATTGTTTCAAACTTCACAAAAACATTGGCCAAAAGATTCACGTTTAATTTTAAATTAACCCCTTAAAAATGTATTTATAAAGTTGAGGTTACTCATCTGTAACATTAGTGACCACTATGATTTAAATAGATGAACACTGCGGTACGAAGACACCCGTACTTGTGATCTCATTTACATTGGTCATTTTCTGGTGAAGTTTAAGAAACAACAAAAAAATTTGATTGCTTGAATAAATGGCATTAAATAGTTTTACTTATTTGTAATTACCATACTGTAACATATATACTCCTATCAATTAAAATTAATTACAATCTATAGTTTCTGCTGGGTTCATTTGAAGTCATATCATCAAAATACGTGGTGTGATGAAAAAGAAGGGCACATAAACCCTAAAAGGATTGGTCGCATATGAAAACTGCTGATAGGATAGTACATGAAAAATACATACTGGTAAAAATATCTATAACTCCAAGCCGTAGTGTTTCAATTTTATAGAAATCTTAAGGATTTTAATCGTGTTAAATTCTCCTTGGCAAAACAAAAGAAATGTACGTTACATGTATGTGCATTAATTCGGACCAAGAGAAAAAAGAAAGAAAAATTAAAGGGGAAATAATAACGTGGCATAAATTTTCAGACCGACTGAGTACATAATCGTATACATTCAAAAAGCTAATTAAAAACAAATAAATAAGTATATAGCATTTCTCTGATGATACAACCATGAGGCCAGAACAATAAATTTAATAAAAGTAAGAAGTGAGTTTTATTATCAGTTAATATATCCTTAGTACATATAACTCAAATTTGCGTGATAATAAAGGGTGGGCTCATCGTCAATCATGGATTTATCATCAGATTAATACAATATCTACGATAAATAGCCAGACTAGATATACGTGTAAAGATCTACTTGTGATATTTGATTAGAAATATTGGAAAACTTGAAAGAATATTATTTTTAAATAAATATAAAGACAGGATTTTAAAATTGGAAACTTGAATTGAATATTTCATGCTAATTATTTCAATTGACTTTTCGTTACAGTAATATTGCTCATCATAATCCTGCCTATCATTACCAACTTATTCAACAACAACAACGCTGGAAAGTAAAAATTGTGTAAGTATGGGATCAAATATTTTTTAGTTATTTTATCTAACATTTTCATGTTGTTTTTTTTTTAAGGTCGGCAATGCATAACCACAGACCGACACATACATTGACACTGTAACTGTTTAGGGTCCGACCATTACATTATCTGGAGGGAATAGGGGGTTGCGGAGGGTCGGGATTTTCTTTCGAACCAGAATATTTTTTCTTTTGCATGAGGATTATTTGTTTTTTCAAGTAATTGGGGGCTGGATAATTCGGAATTTTTTTTCAAGCAAAAAACAGACACCCCCTTGGTAGTTTGTAGTTTTTTTATGGGGGGGGGGGGTTATTGTTTTGTTTTTCTCGGGTTATGGTCGTAGAGGGCACTTTGGTTTTACATCGTTTCATATACGAATTTAGGCGCTATATTTGCCATATATGGGATAGAATCCATGGGAAATATAATTTAATTAGAAATGCGTGCATTGGTCAATATATAGGGCAGCGACTGTTGTGTTATGTGTATACAAACCTTGGAATGAATTTGTCAGCAAGGCTGAATATATACAACTAACATATGGTAAGGATTTTCTGTAAAACGACGAATGAATAAAAAAGATATATATGTCATACAAAGTAGCAAAGAATTCCCTGCTCATAGATGTGCTTGTTAGTCCTATTGGTAGTAAGACTGATTTATAATATAAAAAAAATTCCCTGATCTAAGCTGACTGCTTACACTTCAGTCCGCAATATTTGGACTTAAAGGCACAAGAAATGTGTTTTAAAAATAATTACAAGCAAACCAGTTTTCAACATGACTCTTTGCATGTCATTTTTATACTGACTGAAAATTTAAGCTTAGTACGCGCGTTACGAGCCCACACAAGGGGTTATTTCCTTTGATTTCGTTTTCGTTTATAATGTTATTTTTTTAAGTAATATCTAACACATGCTTCAATTAAGTTGGTTAAAATTGTCTATAAGCAATATAATAACTTGTAGGTTTTCGGTTAAGTACGATTAACCAGCGTTCGATATTTTCTACGAATAATTTTTGCGGCGTCTTTCTCCTTAGATTGGCTCTATATACGTTGTTTGACTGGAGCTTAGTTTCTAAGTTTCAGTTTTCATTTAAGTGAACAGCGTAGATGCTGATGTGCCAGGACTTGAATGATTATGTCTATACTTTCGCTTCAATGGGCGTGTAATGCACGGTTAGGAACTGTGTAGCGGGAATAACCCAGTTATCGAGTGTAATGCAACTTGCTTACTCAACGAAAACTGACTCATCTTGCAAACCATAGAGTGAAACTTATACAGTCCTCTTTCACTTGCTTCGCGTGCATTTATCTTTACAATTGCGTTATAAAGTCTAAGTTTCAAAACCATTTGCTGCACTCAGTTGATATATGCTTCTCTTTCAGCATATATAAAGTCTTATTTCGTTTGATTCGTAAATATCTCGTGTTCTGTTGACCGATTTCATATTGGCTTGTGCAGTAGGTGTGTCAATTCTACTGCATCAGACGGGTACAGAGGCCGCACCAGCGGTTAGTTTCGTCAGCTTGCTTGAGGCGAGTCTTTCTTCGCCTGAGCAGCTTTTGCCTGAGGTATATAATGTTGTCCTTCTTCCCCTTCTTTTAGACACTGACACCAAAAAGGCGTTGGGGTGGCTTTCATTTTCCTCCTTCTAAATTTTAGCTCATTTTTTCATCGGGTGGTTATCAACCCTTTTTTCCCTACGCCTCATATAGATATTTATTCAAGTTTAGGACAGTTTAGTAGACTGGGTTGGCAATATCATTTGTTTCCATGGGACGAGACATAGGACTTGTTTAGGACCGTTTAGGGGACTGGGTTGGCAATATCGTTAGGACTTGTTTCTCATTTTTGCTGATTATATCGATGCTCCGAATTAATTCGCAACTATACTGTTACAGTTTACTGCTTAAACTAAAGTTCGTATGTTTTGTATCTGCAGTCAAATACAGTTTACTAAATGATATAAAATCTACGACTGAAAATAAACATATATCTATCTATCTATCTATCTATCTATCTATCTATCTATCTATGTGTGTCTGTCTGTCAACAATATTAAATAAATATTTGAATATATAAATATTTACATAAATTACTTCTTTCTTTCAGGTTTAAAATTCCACTACTATTGGAAAACATTTTAGAAGTGACTGGACAGCGAAGCAGAATAGTCATCATAATTTTTTCATGAACATTCTCAGTACAAACGAATCTGTTCTGCAAAGTTTTGACATGCGTCCGCATATCTATTTGTAAACTTAATTGTTTCAGCATATAAATAAAGAAAGCAAGCAAATTCAATAATATATCAATATTGTGAACGCGTATACACTGTCATTGAACTTTGGTATTGAAATGTATAGGAATCCGAAGTCAACATTTCATTAATTTCAACAAGAAAATCAAAAAAGACGTCAGTTTTGTAACACAATGCATATAAATTATGCACAATGTTCGAACATTTTGCTGCTGTAAATGGTATAACCAAAACATGTCTTACAAAATCCACCCGTGACAAATATCAGATGTTTTACTTTATTTTGTAGTCTAATAAGTTACTCGGGTCCGTAAAAAAAGGTCATGATCCATTAAAACGCAGAAACTCAAAGGGACACTAAATCGCTTTGGAAATATACATCGATGAACTTCTGAAAGAAGGTTCTACCCATACAATGTGCAATTATCCTATGTTACACCGGCATATTCGAAAATAGGGCGAATGAAAGCATGATATAAAGCTTGTAATGCTGAGCGATTTAAGGACAATAGAAACCTTCGATGAATTTTGTGACGCGATGAAGCAGTCATTTTGTCATCGCAACACACTACGTTTCTGTGCTAAAAATAGATATTCATAATGTTCAAAAAGCTATTTTATAGTTTTTCACTGTTTCAAGAGAAATAACTCTCAAAACAAATCAGTATATGTTCTAAGGGGAATCCAAGTTTATGCATCGTACATGGAGTGTTTGTACTTGTTAAGAAAAGAACCTTTAAACCTGTCCTTTCTCTCTCTCTCTCTCTCTCTCTCTCTCTCTCTCTCTCTCTCTCTCTCTCTCTCTCTCTCTCTCTCTCTTACGGTGGGCAGCGGCTGCATCTATTACTACAACTACAGAAACTTGGACGTGGAAAAGGTTTATGGCAATTACAGCTGATGTTGTCCAGTCCATAATCGTTTCAAAACATAATGGCCCTCTTCAGAACCTGCCTAGATCTCTTGGGAAAGAGATACTACTCAAATGATTTCCATATCAAACAAAAGCAAAATCCCTCCATTATAAAATGTGTGTGTGTGTGTGTGTGTGTGTGTGTGTGTGTGTGTGTGTGTGTGTGTGTGTGTGCTTCAATATATTATCCATTCTTAAATAAACAAATCAAGACATAGAGAAACTTACGTTTTTTGGTATATTGGTATTCAACATAAGAATCACAATACAAATTAAAAACACATCACAAAAATCCATTTCTTCTTCATTTACTGTCTTTCTTTATAGAACTTCTTCATTGTAGTGAGTTATTCTGATGTTTCTTCTACTTGTCTTGCTTTGAATTTCTTTGCTGGAATTGGTTCTTCTGTTTCTTCTTCTCGTTTTGCTTCGAAAACTTCCTCCTTTTTATCTTTCCTCACTTTCTTTGGGCACTCTGTAGACCAATGTAGTTTTTCTTGACATTAATAACAGGTATTACCTTTACTTGTGTCTCTTTTTTTCTTCTGTCTAAGAGCTCCCTTTTCTTTGACATTGTGGACATTCTGGAGCCCAACGTCCTTTCTCTTGACAGACATCACATGTGTCTTCACTTTTCTTTCAAGAGGAGTGGTCTGGGGTTTATCGAAAAGTCTTGTTGGAAGTGTAGATTCGAATTAATCTCTGCAAATCTCTGACCAGAAGTGTAATCTGTTGTGGCTCCTCCATCTTTACAGATTGAAATTGCACGAGTGTACTTTTTTAGGTAGATGTGAGTATATATACTATTGCAGCAATAAAAGTCAGTTTCTTCACTAAATTGTGTTGTGCTGGAACAGTAAAAGTCAATTTCTTCACAAAACTAAGTAGTGAATACATGCAGATATTTGCGCAGTTTAATTGTTTGCACTATCCACTATTCGACATCACTAATATAAAAATAAAAAAGTATTCACTGCTACTACAACAGTAAAAGTCAGTTTCTTTACTAAAATGTGTGCTACTGCGACAGCAAAGGTCAGTTTCTTCCTAAGTATTAAAAGGGGTATGTATGGAGCCAATTGAATCAATATAGCGCTTATGGAAATTTAACAATATCGTTTTAAGTCACTATTGAGCTTTTGGAAATTTAACACTTGGAGTCACAATGGGGAATAATGGGGATTTAATATAGATATACTGACCAGCACCACTACCTACTGACGATAACAAAAAGATTTCTACTATCCAACACCCCACACCTACTATCCAACACGCCCTTTTGAGTGACCAACCCCAGTGATATAGTATCCAAGACCCACACAATGTCATGAACACGCCCTTGGAGTGACTACTACCCAGTCATCGACTATCCAACACCAACTCTATACCATCAACACGTCATTAGGGTGACCACTACCCAGTGATATACTATCCAACACCCTACGCTATGCCATCAACACACCGTTCTGAGATACCAACACCCAGTTATCTACTATCCAACACCCATATTATACCAACAAAATGCCCTTGGAGTGCCCAATACCCAGTGATTTACTATCCAACGCCCCACACCTACTATCCAACACGCCGTTTTGAGTGACCAACACCCAGGTATCTACTATCCAACACCCACACTATAGCATCAACACGCCCTTAGAGTTCCCAATATCCATTGATCTACTATCCAACACCCCACACTATACCATCCACACGCCGCTGGAGGGATCAATACCCAGCGATCTACTATCCAACACCCCACACTATGCCATCAACACGCCGTTGGAGTGACCAACACTCAGTCATCTAGTATCAAACACCCCACACTTACTATCCAACACCCCCACACTTACTATCCAATTTAGTTTTTTCCGATTCTCACATCAATTTGAATTTGTTGCAATTTTCATTTTCAAATTTGAGTTTTTAATTTTTCAATTTTTAATTTTCAGTTTCATTTTTTATTTTTTCATTTTCTTTTCCTAATTTTCGTTTGTTGATTTTGTTTTTCATTTTAATTTTCAAATTTGATTTTTAGATTTCATCTCTTTAATTTCATTTTTAATTGTGATTTTCAAATTTAGTTTTTCAAATTTTTTTTAATTTTAATTTTCAATTTTAGATTAGTGATGTTGCTTTGGGTAAACTTTTTTGTTCCAAACCAAAGGTTGACAGGGAGAGAAAATACAATTTTCTGTTCGAAATTGAAAACGGCAAAACTTAAAATGACATAGCCTTCTACAGACATTAAACAGGATTTAGAGAAAGGAAGTTATGCATCGTACATGGAGTGTTTGTGCTTGTTATGAAAAGAATTTTCTGTCTGTCTGTTAAAATGCGCACGGTAGGAGTTCTTACACACGCTATACCCACAAACATTCCTATATACTATCACACAAGACTGGTAAGAGGTTTCAGTTTAAGTTTTTGTTGAAGAAATAGACATACACAAACAAAAGACGCATAGATTGCCAATGATTGAATAGCATCTCTGTTTCTAAGAGAACTAGCTGGCCCTGACAAGAACCGTTAGGCTTTGCAAAATATAGACTTGATAACATTAGCTGTAACTGCCTTACACCTCTTCTTCCACGTTAAAATTCTACTCCTGTTGCAGTAATAGAAGTGGTAGTGGCGGCCGATGCTGATGATGTCTTGGTAGTGAAGGGCTAATGTTTAGGTGTAGGTCTCTTTCTCTTAGGTTTCTCAATAGATCGACATTTTTAACATTACATTTCCCGTTTGATCCTATACAGGCCCACACATGTTAAACCTATGGACGTTTATAACATTAAGTTTTCCCTTGTAACCATACAGACCTACAATGTTAAACCTATGGATTTAACATAGGATTTCCCCTTATCTCTATAAATCCTAAAATGGCGGCCTAATATTAATTACCATTGTTCCCATATCACCATACTCTGCTAATGTTGGATGTATTGAAAAGTGCAAATTAAAGTAATATTCAAAGGAAATAATTGCAATATACACATTTAAGGGCAGAAAAAGTCAACATATTAAACGTTATACCGTGATGAGACAATTGGAGTAACGAGTTCAACGCTATCTATTCCACAAATATATTCACGGTTGCCTTGTCCATTTTGGTCAGTGCATATGGAGAACAATTAAAGAACTGGGTTTGGGTCGAATTACAATAACCATTCCCAGTTTGCAATGCACATTCGGATGCTGGTAGCTTTGGCATATGTACTCAACTGCGATAAGGTGCGTCTGTGTGAAGAGCTGATCGACCTGGATTCATTCCCAGACGTTGAACCTTTTCTCAACTACTTTGAAGAAACTTCATTGGAAGAAACTGAGGTCGTACAGCCATTGGCACTCTATCCCGGTCGAGATATGGGATGGCTATAAAACTGTTCAGTCAGAGATTCCTCTTACCAACAACTCAGTGGTCTCGAGTCCGTAACTCTAACTATATGGCCATCCCGGCTCCCTTCATGTACATCAGAAAGAATGACGAAAGATTAATTTAGCTGTATATTAGTCTAACGTAATTTTTGACGTCACGCACATTATCACATCCTTATCTTGATTATCTTAACACTTTCTAAAAGACTGAGATGAAATATACCCGCTTGATTCAAACTCCTCCCCAGTCAAAAAACATCGAGTGTTTTCTGCCGAATATCCACGTTATAAATACTTCAGTGTAGCGATACAGAATAAAGAATATACAATATATATCTCATCCTTCCAGACATATATAGTTTTTATAAGGAATTCCTTTTATAAATATTATTTAAGCAAGATTTACTCCCCTTTTGTTTTCTTATTTTTAAAGGGGAACAACGTTTTCATTTGACATTGTGACGCCATTTGTAAATTATGACCTCTCTTCACGTATTACCTTTCAATGTCATAGGCATTGTGCTCTATCACTGTAAGTAAAGGATCCAAGAAATATTTTGTCCGGCATGTTATACAGGATCTTAAGAACAAAAACCATAGTAAACAATATTTAAATTAAGTGTTATAAATACACAAAACTACGTAAGTGTTTTGTTCCGAGTCAGCGTTTGATAGGGCGTAGGAATACGCCGAAGCCGTCAGGCCGAGACGTATATTCCTGCGTCTTTTCAAATTTTGCGTTTCCTCCTACTCGGTACGAAGCTCTTATTTGGCTTTGTATTTATTACATATTCCCTTTTAATTCACACATTTTGTTCTAATTTGTTAATGTATACTTTAAAATAAAAAAATTAAATTAAGGCATTGAGGGATTTATGAAAAATAAGTACAACCCACTGGAAAACCTCATGAGACGAACGTAAATAGATATTGTGCATTTAGGTCATCTGTCTATCTGCATAGCTGAAGTGGTAATTTACTCCATTGCTTTGGATGTTTCAAATATTTTGTATGGGACATATGAATCGATTTATACTGCAGTCACAGGCAATTGGATTTTTCATTATTTCTCAAATGGAACAAAGTATTGGACCTGTACGTGAACCCTTTTCTTATTCCCTACTTAGCCAATACACACTCCACTTCAGAGGAAATTTCAGGGCAATTTTAATAGATTTGCAGTATTTAAATACATTCAATTGTACAAAAAGCTCATTAATTTACAATACTTACAAACTCTGTATCTTTTTATGTTCATTGCAAGAAACCTTTTATATATATATATATATATATATATATATATATATATATATATATATATATATATATATACATATATATACACTGAACTAAAAGGCGACAGTCTCTTTCTAACCTGCGAATTAGATTTTTATTACTCATTTGGGCATTTTTTAAACATGAAAATTATAAACTATATTGTTGTTTTTTTTTTTTTGCTTTTTTTCTTAACTTTTAAAGTTTCTAGTACTTAAAGTGCAAATAAGAATACAACAAGCTCCCTGCTTGTGCCGCAGTGATGGAACACTGAAACAAGATGTAATTCTTCTAAATATCGACCAGGGTTAATGCAGCTGCTGCTCTCTATGATACGTATACGTTTATGTTGCGAATGTTTATAAATTTGATCCTCAGAGTTACTTAAATTTGCTCCACAAAAAATAAGGAGGCCATATTTTGAACGTCTGAAGTTTGAAGTGGTTTCCTAACTGGTGTTTGAATTGTAGATAATTTACATTATGGACCGTCTATTCTCTGTGTGTTATCGGTGCTGCATCTTGGAACGGGATTAACAGGTGCGCGGTTCCGAAGTTTACCAATTGTGTTTATGTTGTTCAGTTGAAGCGATTGACGCAGTTTAAATTGGTATGTCCAGACAATTGAATAATTGTGGTAGGATCGACACCTTCATGGAGTTGTGTTGCGCATACAGCTTTTCGGATGATATGGTTTGCTTTTCTTCCATTTCTTCCAGAGTTTTCACACTTGGTTTGTATGACCTATTGCAATATATTCCCACCGGCAAGTTTGCACTTGAACCTTAGACCGTCAGCAGTTCTGTTGTGACATATTCCTTGGTGATAAGGTTATTGGGGGATGTTCATGTATGAAGGCCTTTGATGGGCATACATTTTGTAAGCACGAACTGGGCACCTCTATGGACATTTTTTATTTGAGAATTACTTGGAATCAAAATGTCTAAGATAACCACTGCTACTGTCCTTTGTGTCTGTTGATCTTTCATTGAATCCTGAATAATTCACTCCATTTTCCTCAGTTTTTAGTGTCATGTCAGCACACCTCAATTGTAAATTTTCATTAGTGGCTCTGAAACAAAATAGTTTGGTGTTGTGGTACCATATAGTATTAATTTAAGCTTCAAGGTTGTGGATGCCAAGTTGAGGAAATGATATCGTTCCTAAATGGAACTAATCAGAACATGTAACTTCAACGAGTTGTCACGGAATTGTATAAATCCCTTTTATTAAATACATGTACTCGGGTTTCGTTTTTATGTATAACAACGATGCCCGAGAGTGAGTTATGTATATTTTACAATATTTTGAAACAGTGAGTTCGGTTCACCCCATGCCGCACGTGCGAAGTGCTTTCGATGGGAAAAACCGAATGCATCGTCTGTGTATAAATGCCTCACCGTAAGACTAAATCCTTACATTACGGAACGTCTTGTCAGTGAGCAGTCTACTTAAGGACTTGCACGTCTTCAGCTGTAGAGGTACGTAAATCGTTTATTAATTTATAGCGTATATTTTTTATGTAGCTTCGGCTTGCGTAGTACAATGCAAATATTTTCTATTCTTGTTTGTATATTTTCTATTCTTGTTTGTTCTTAATAAGAGCTTTATATTAGCAATATAAAGTGGCGTTTTTAGGAAACGTTTAGTACCATAAGATTCTTATCGGACACGTGTAGGTTCACTTTTGAACTTGTTCATTGCTTTGTAATGTTTGCCGATAATGTAATTTGTATAACTTACCGTATATAACGTCATTACGTGTTATCATATATGCCCGTGTCAATCATACTACACGGTGTTAGATTTATTTTCAGCTGTAGAGCTGTCGAGCTGTAGAGATCAGAGTCGACGAGGTCCCAGCTATAGAGGGGACAATAGAAGTTGACTAAAGCTAACCATAGCAGCCGTGGAGCTGAATAAACAGTGGGTTGCTTGAATACCAGGTGATCGGGCGTTGTTGACCCATTGGTGGGCGTGGATCGCTTGATTGACCAGTTCGACTAGCAGCCAAGTATGCTAGTGACGGAGTGTTTGTGAGTCGCTCCATATATGTAATCTTGTAGCCGTGGGCTAATTTCGGGTTTTTGTGACACCCAGTGGTTTGGGAATGTAAGATATATCGCATGATATCTATCCCATTTCGTTTGCACCACATTTTATTATTTGAATAAAGTGCCTCATGTTTCATTATTTGAGGGTAGACATTTTTGCTATATGAGTAAAAACACATCATTTTTGCTATCTGAGTAAAACACATCATTCCTTTCATCGTGTGAGATAAATCATTAGCCTTTATCATTACACTGTGTATTTATTTATTTGTGTTCATATTTGGGTTACCGTATTAGGTTCGTGCGGATTATATTAATTAGTCCAATATTTGGACCCTACACACGCACGTATTAATCATAACCTTTCTTCCCATTCAAGTCATTCATCAATAAACATTGCATTTTTATCACCATTAACAGTGTTCTGTTATAAATCCGAAATCCAACCCGGTTATCTTGTTACACGAGTAACCAAACAAGAATCAGCGCATGGAACTTATTAACAAATATGATTGATATATGGATTTGCCACCATGGATGGTCAATGTATAGAATGTATACACAAATATGAACGATGTATGATTCTATCACCAAGGATATAGAAGTATAGGTTTTATACACAAATATGAATAATGTATGTTTCATCCACAAGTAGGATGTACGTATTATTAATTTTCACTCATATAGCGATATTGAATTATCGATTTCGCTCATATAGTGATATTGAATAATATTGATTCATAATGAAACATATGTATCTCGTGGCGTACAGTTGACGATCACGATGTATTTCGGGTTTCACATCTCTCGTCGAATGGTCAAGGAGCCACCACGCATGGCCCGCCCTTCCCAGTCTGCCAATGCATCCCTC
Source organism: Margaritifera margaritifera (assembly GCA_029931535.1). Lineage (NCBI taxonomy): Eukaryota > Metazoa > Mollusca > Bivalvia > Unionida > Margaritiferidae > Margaritifera > Margaritifera margaritifera. Next base: position 204,977 of record JAQPZY010001099.1, read on the forward strand.
AAGATTCTCCTTTCTCCGTACAGACCAACTCGTCCTGAAGCTTTGGTCCCTCACTGCGAGTAAAGCAATACCGTCCTCCGAGCCAACGTCACCATCGAATCCAGCATATGGGTTGCACGAAACCCCACAGAGTTCTACGACTCCCCGTCACAAAAACAGCTGAAGAATGCTTCCGTAAAGTGGATAGCTTTCTGACAAACTTGTTGTGTTGTGATAATATATCGAGACTTGACTCCATGAGTACCCTGGTTACGGTGAAATCCACGGTCAGAGAATTTGAGGTAATCGGGTTTCTCACTGTAGACACTTTGCTCGTGTAGCATTGGGTGAACCGAACTCAATATTTTGAAACAACTAAAACCAAAAATAAACCACCCTCAGATAACGCTGTACGCGGCAGCGAAACCCGAGTACATTTTTGTACATATATTATTCATTGATATTAAGTACACACAATTATGTGACACTGTAGTCATAGTTATTGTCCCTTAAATATCTGTCTATAGCTCTGTGGTAACTAGTGAGAGTATCTGGTTGATAGTACGAAACGTCCGGATTTATTAAAGTGACCATGTAAGTACCAATATATGTCTAACTCAACCGCGGTAATGTTGATAATGTCGCTTTTCTCTGACAATGGGGCATTTATAATCATGTCTTGAATTTGAACACGACTCCGTGAGTTGTTCTTACTGTATTTGGATTTCTTTTTGCTTTCAGTATACGATTTCAGATCCCTGACCGTTGCGATAAAGTATCTTGTCTCTCCTTCTCTGTCATGTTTTGTGTCACTTTGCAAACTGAGAACTCTTCGCTAAATATTCCATCCAAAATATTGTCAATTTCAACTACAGCTTATTCCTTGGCGGTAGGTACTGTGACATGCGTATAAAACTTCTCGTCGCTACTTTATGTACTTCTCTGTTCGATTCCACGGGCGAATTCGTCCATTTTTAACAGTGATGATGGCAGACGACAGACAAAGATACATTGTATCAAAATAAAAACAATATATTTTCTGCATTTTTAGTAGACATTCAAATTACGAACAATAGTTTCAAATTTATAGCAATACAAAATTCCCGATATTTAAAGTAGACTATTGTTGAATATATTTCAAGTGGTTAAAGTAGTTCCAGGATGAGTATACGAAATTTTAGGGGCGCGATACGGAAACACGGATTGAACATCAGTTTATGTGCATTTTTGTTTTCATATTAAAATTGTAAAGCTACACGGAAACACTTTTGTCCTCAAATATCCGGCCAATCGCTTATTTTAATCTTGTTTTTCCGCATTCGTGTACCAGTCCATTCCTCATCGATCCGTGTATAATAGACGAAGTTTTCAACCAGTAGAGGTAATAACTTGTAATAGTTTGTAAAAGGAAATAGTCATAGAGGTATCAACCTGCACTTATAAGATTCAGGTAAGCATTTATGATACACTTAGACCAAAAAAAAAGATAGACAGATATATAGATGCATAGGCGCAAGTTAATTAAATCCATTGTGTAGCTCCTAAATTCCCAAAAGATGGTAATAATCAAATATATAACTATATATCTATGTATGTATGCATGTTGGTAGAAAAATCATATATAGAAATATATATTGAACTTCAGCTTTCAGAAAATGTGGATCGGTGTCAGCGTCTTGTATATTGAACTTCAGCTTTCAGAAAATGTGGATCGGTGTCAGCGTCTTGTATATTGAACTTCAGCTTTCAGAAAATGTGGATCGGTGTCAGCGTCTTGTATAACTTATCATTTAATGTTTTCAACCTCCAAAATATTTCTACATTTTCAAGGAATGGAATAATATTGAAACTACTGAATAGTATTGAAACTACTGAACAGTATTGAAACTACTGAACAGTATTGAAACTACTGAACAGTATTGAAACTATTCTTTATAGAGAACAGAAAATATTATGCAATAATTTGCAATAATATATACATATTTTTCTACACAACACTCATAAATTAATTATTGTACACAATAGTCATGAAATGAATGCATCTAGAATACTTTCATGGGGTCCGACTAAGATAAAGTTTAAGATTTTTGCACCATTGAGATTTGGGAGTATATTAACTAGTGTCACATTACCTATATGTTATCGTTTTCTTCATGTCTTTGATTTCATTGGATGTGTATGTATGCGTTTATTTATCTGTGTATGCACGTATGTGTGTGCAAGTACAATTATGGTTGCCATATATACATAATTATTGACCGTCCTCACACTTTCAAACAGCTCTTATATCATCCTATCTTATTCATATTGACACTTATGTGAATGAAGCTCAGAGACAGTTACTTTACAATAGTGTAATTTTTCTGTGACACAGAGACAGTTAACTTACAACAGTGTAATTGTTCTGTATAAAGGGTTGTGTATTACTCTATGGCAACTTTAATACACATAAATCTAATTGGGTTTATGTTGACATTTTCTGAATATTTCCCTTTTCATGATATTCATGATAACTTTGAAGTAATTCATTTAATGTGATGGTGCAATTAAAAATGTTGCCTGTTCAAATCCAATAATGAAAATTTACATGCTTAGTTGACGTAGACGTATACTAAGATTCATAAATAACATTGAAAAGTCGCAAAACATATGAACACAGGCCAAGGAGACCAAATACGAATCTTGGGCATCATTGACAGCTTTTAAGGACTTGAAATACAAAGCATGTCAACACAGGACAAGGAGACCAAATACGAATACCTTTCATCAACGCCATTGTTGACATCATTGAGAGCTTTTAAGGACTTGAAATATACCAGCTTGACTACAGTCAGATTCTACTATAGTGATAGAAAAAAAAGGTCTTTTAAGAAAACAATTAGTAGTTCATGTTTGTTTAAATGCATTGTAGAGATGAATTACATTCATTTAAGTCCGTCAGAATATGTAAAATTGTCTCTGTATTGAAGAGAAGAGAATAGAACTTTATTTTCTTCAGGTGACAAGTGAATTATGAGAAGTATCAAACATACTTATTCAAATACAAATTTAGTGCACATAATGATTAAATACTTGTACAATTTAAGCTTCTAGTGAAGGCGTGTAAGCTTATTCTGTGGCAAATATATTGACAGATAAATTCACATATCGTATTATTCACTTAGTCATATTAGAATACAACGCACATGCTCAAGCGGCGAATACATTCACTTAAATAGGTAACAAACTATTTAAATACAGTTCAAGAATGTCCGCGTCTCTGAAATAGTCAAAATTATGTCAAACAATGTACGCACATTTCTAAGATTCTTGACATTCTTGTTATTAAATAATGATTGATATTAAAAAACATTGACTCATTTTTGATTATCGTGATGAATATAACAATGACTAAGCTAACGGTTCTAGCTACCCTAGTTCTTGGGGGTCTTGTTGGTCTTACCTATGCCACCTACCAATTACCTTACACTGGATATTAAGGATCAGGCAAAGAGTTGTCGGTGGATATGACAGGAAAGGCTTTGGCGGGTACAGGTACGGTGGAAAAGGATTCAGCGGATATGGCGGATTTGGCCGGTTCGGCGGTTTCGGTGGTGGTAGTATCTTTGAGATCTTTATTCCCTGTAAGTACGCATTCGATTACGAGGCGAAGAATAGAGAGGGATAAGGAGGGAGCGAGAGATTTAATAAGCGTTATATTTTATACAGAACTGTATGCAAAACCGTCAATATTTGTGAAACCTCACTGAATAGGTTCATCAACATTTTATGTTTTGCATATTTTTTTATGTATATGGAAAGGGTTTTTTCTGTAAATGTTGCTTTCAATGCAAATTCATGATAATTTCTTCAAAGGGATTGGTCAAATATGAGAACTGTTAGAACGGGCAGTACAGGAAAAATAAACGCTGGTAAACAATATCTTTAACACCAAACTGTTGGTGTTTATAATTTATAGAAATCCAAGAACTTACATTGTTCTAAATTCTCTTTGTCGTCACCTGGCGAATCAGGGCTGGCTAATGCCAAATGTTAAGCTCACTGTAACTGGCATGTTGATTTTCTGGCACTGATTAGGGTATTGTAAAACAAGAACTGCCCAAAAAGGAGATACCAGGAACCAGGAACAAATCTTTACTCAAATAATTACGTTCTCTTTAGCCACCATTCTTACATAGAGACATGCAAAGGCTGTAGTTGTTTTCAATTCCTCTACATCATGCAGAGCACCTTTATCTTAGTGATGTGTATGGTTTACTTGACAAGGCAACTACTCTTTAATAATTATATGCAGATACGTTATAATAATAAATTCTTACACTGTGATAAACCTGTCTTCTCTTTTCTTTCTTTTTTGGAACGTATGATTGATAGACAACTTAACCTATAAAAATAGATTCGCTAACATGCTTGGTGCATTCGTATGAAGTCTTAGAGGAACAAAATATTTATCTTCAAAAAGTATTTGCATTTTTATAAATGCAGAAATATACACTGATCAGCTTTTTTAGTTTCATTGTCGTTTTAGAGCAACTTCGAAATTGCAGTATTACACACAATAAACTTGAAAATCTAAGTGTTTTGCCTAATATCAGGATAACTTTGACAGTACGGTACAAGATGTTCTTTACTTTACATTTCTCCACAAGGGCACAAATACCAATCAACAGAGTTTCTGTTAAATAGATGTTCTCTCAATTCACTGCACCTTAACCTTAAACACGAATCTAAAATGTGCTCATTTCTTTTCCCTACGTGTAGACAATGTAGAATTATTGTCATATCCATATTTAAGAATCGACTAAAGTTCGCACTAGAAGAGTGGTTTCTTATTTCAATTGGTGCCAAATTCCAGTGTCTAATAGTTGCTGGATGTGTGGATGAGCTATATAATTGCCTTATCTACATTATCCATTGCATATTTGCAAAAATATGTCCCCGCTTATAACATCTTGAAGGTATTGAGGATATCCTTGCTGATACATTTTAAAAAGTGCAAAATTCAGTGTTTCTTTCGTCTAAGTTTGTCCTATCCTTGCTTAAGAAGCAATGCATCGGAATCGGCACGCCTTGCTGCTCCTGTGACAATTCTAGCAGACTCTATATTTGTTTTCTTACTTTTTCTTTCTATTTAGTGTGACTCGTATAATGTACACTTGTCGCATATTACATCAGCATATTCGAGAATATAGTGAAAGAAAGAAAAGCATAACGCCTATAATGCTGAGTGATTTAAGGAAAATTAAATTGTTTGTAGAATTTTCTGATGTTATGAATCTTTAGAAATTATATTATCAATTCGTTTTCTTCTGTTTTCTAGAAATCAGCATTGATTCAGTTTAATTGCAATTAAATTGGGATTTTATTGGGATTAAATTGGACTAATCATTCTTGAGGCCATTTGTGTATTTTACCAAGATCACAACTCACAATTTTAGTAGATATAATAGGATCTTCTGCAAAGTTTATAAACTAGTGTCATAAGCAAATAAACGTAAACGTGAGTAAACTTCATCTACAAATGTCGTTTGTGTAGAGTAAACATAAAAGGGGTCCCAATATTAATCATGTTGTTACACCCGCCTGTATAGGTCTCCAGTCAGATTCTTCAACAGGAATACCCACCATTTTTTGCTATTTTGAAGATAAGTTCAAATCAGCCTAAAAGTCTTCCCTATATTCCAAGCCTACATAGTTTGTGAAGAATTCTAAGGTGCCACAGTTTATCGAATGCCTTAAGAGTGTCCCAAAAATAACCCTAACCTCTTTTTGTCCAATACTTTACAAAAGTATTATAAGCATGTCGCAAATTCTAGACAGCCGATGCACCGTGTAGAAACCCAAATTGAAAAGGGAAACATAACATCATAATATAAGAAATCAAAAAAGGTGTTTATACATTTGGAAGCATATATAAGCCACTATATTTCCTTGCTAGACATTACACAGTTAGAAAAAAAGAACAACACATTATATGTTGGACGACTATCAGCACTTGCTAAATACATATTGAAAATGTTATTCCCGTCAACGTAGATCAGAGGACGTTTTTTATAGTAAATTAGATAAACATACATAAATAACACAGAAAACACAAACACTTATTATGGATGTAAAATTAATTCTGCAACAAAGCACAAGTCTATAAATTGTGCAAACATTAATAACCATGGTATCTGGTACATTTTGTGCAGAAATATTTTAAACAATAGTCCAAACCTTAAACAGGTGTTATTTGCATTATTTGTGTGAAAAAGAAATGATATCAAGATAATTAGGTATCATAGTTTTCCTAATACACCTTCTTTATGAGCAGATATTTGACCATGTACACACGAGCTCAAATATTTGGTAAAAAGGCGGTGGAGTGCAGGGGCGATCGCATCAGCTACAACTCATTCGGCTGGGTCAACCGGCACGCTTCAGCTTTCATCGCAAAGCTTTGGAAAATCAAAACACGGTGTGTGGATTAGAAAGGAAGTGAAACGAAGACGAGACGACTCAAATTGTGGGACGCTAGACGACGCTGGGAGTATAGCAAATGTAAATTAAAGTAATATTCAAAGGAAAAAATAACAGTAAACACCTTTAAGATCAACAAATGCAAAATTTATAAAAGTCAGGGCTAGATGATTGATTGATTGATTGGTCTTTAAAGAAATATCAACACATGAAATGTAATAGCGTGCAGAGACAATTGGAGTAAAGTGTCTTGCCTGGAGACACAACACAGAGGCCGACTTTGCCTGGTCTGCGCAAGATTCGAACACACCTTCTGCTCGCGCGACTGATGCGCTAAACATTTAGTCATCATGGTTCCCTTCATATATATTAGTAAGAATGTTTTAAGATCAATTTACCTGTATATTGCTCTAACACAATCTTTAACGTCATGCTCATTATGAATCCATATCTTGGTGATGTCAACAATTTCCATAGGAATAAGTAAACATTATTCCGACTGATGGAACCTGCTCCCTCATCTGAAACAACATTGAGTCTTTTCTGTCGAAAATCCACGTCGTAAATACTTCAACGGAGTGATACAGCATAAAAGTATAGACTCTACGTATCTCATTCTTGCTGACGAAGCGAGATTATTACGACATGTGTTTATTTTTTATTTTTATTTTTTTTTTTCTTCTATAGTTTTGTTTATTTATGTTTTTTAAGGAATCCCATGCAGGTTTCTTTCAAGCAAAATTTACTCCCTTTAGGGTTGTCATTATTAAAGAGGAATAAATTGTTTATTTGAATACTGATTGCTGTCAAACTTTCGTTTATTTCCGTGATAGGATTGTTTTCTCGGTTGATTGATCTCTGAATATAGTGATTTGTTTCCTTTAAAATTAAATTAACGTGGACAAATGTTGTTATGTTGTTGTCTGTTGTTAGTCTTTTCCCTGTTTATTAAATTCGGTTTATGACGAATCAGCAAACATTATTACTTCACAAATGAAAACGTTCATGGACGTATGGTACTAATTCAACACCCATAGTAAACCATATTAACCCCATAAAAACACCATCGTATTAAAAATTCAATAACTTTAAATTTCTAAATATTCATGGTCAAACCTATTTCTCTCAGTATAGACCCATCCTTGATGCAATCTTCTGCATGGAGAAAACCGTTTGAGCCGCGGCATGTTTTTGATCTACAATTTATTTGGAACATGTGTTTCCAATTCCGCACCTACATGATTAATATTGAGTGTTTCTATATCAAGTCTGTAAAACTACTGAAATTGCGTCAATAGAATATTGTTTCTATATTTATTTATTTTTAGTTACAAATAGGATAAGTTCTCAAAAGATTTATTTTTACTAAATTTTACTTTTTAATATCAACCGATTATTGCCCTCCAGACCCGTATATACTATTATTTTATATTCATTCATTTGTAGGCTGTTTCTCATTTTTCCATATAATTAATATCGTGAGTCCTGTATATCTATATATATATATATATATGCCTCCAATCAGGGCAAAGGTTATTTTGATACATATTCGCTCTTCACAGCTCATACTCTTTGAGAATATATCGTTGCTGTAATGCAACCTTCGGTTATTTTCTCTACGAATTAGTACACAAAGAAGCTTGACTGGTTCCTATTGTTGTTCATGATACATGTATTGAAATCCCATCAAGAATGAGAATAACGGAACCAGACTAAATGTGGTCGCTTAGACGTGTTACATTGTGACGTGATTGGTATATTCTGACGTCCCTCACGTGTTACCATTTTAACGTCATAGGCATTGTATTCAATCACTGAAAGTAAATAATCAATGGAGCCTTTTTTCCTAAGCCATGGTATACAGAATCTTCATACTCAGCACCAAAGATGCATAACAGCAGAAACCATAATAAACAATATCTAAATTATGTGTCATGCAGTTATCAAAGAGTACAGTTTTCCTTAGGTGGCATTTTAATACAAAATTTACAGCAATATGGTACTTTGTTATTCTATCAAGCAGAGGTAACCAGTGTGAGGAGTATGATATACTCAACGGACAGCCTGTGTCAGTCCAATTGTCCGTATATAGGCCAATAAACTTGAGGAGAACTCAGTCTCATACCAAAATACGCAAAGTAAATTCGTACCTTGTTAAAAGCATTATTACAATTTTGTGGAGTTATTCACGCACGGTAAGTTAAATAAAGTTATTAGCTAGATTCCCACTTGAAAAGAAGAATCTATTAATACTTCGGCAAGGAAAAAGTCTCCTCAATGGACAAGTGGCTGCTATGAACGCTCTGATCACGCTTGACATCACATGGCGTCATTTAGTAAACAACTTCATTTGAATGGAAAGACAGCTTTAAATTGCTCCCCGCGTGACGTTGTTGCTTCTCTTGAAACTCAATTTGAACCACAAGTTGACATCAGCAACATTCTTGTCTGCTCTTGTTTTTGCCCCATTAAGTTCATGACATTCGCAAAAAGTAATGTAAAATATAGCATTTTAAACACTGAGCCAGTACCTCTTACAATGTCATATTTAACTTTGCGTCTTAACTCGTCAATAGGCCTGAGGCGTCCTCATGCATGTCGTAAAAGGCGACTAATTGAGACAGGAGCTAAGGGGGAATCAGTGGCTATCGTGTCCGGTGCACGACCAAATGGGTGGGGGTTCGAATCATACCATCCGAATAGCCCGTGTCGGCCACTGGGGTACGTCTTTGGGCAAGGCACTTTACTCCAATTATCTCGATTAGTAATATATATTTGAAAAACACTTTGGTCCTCTGCGTGATACGAATGATAAACACTTCTTTGAATTTTTTTTTACACAACTTTGCTGGGCTGATGGCAGCATAACCTAGATATGCAGTTTACATGTGTTAGACCTTTTTTATTTTTTGTCTTCTTTCTTCTATTCTTTGCTTTTGTGGTTAGTGTTTGTTTCCCCGTCATTTAAACATGTAGGTGTCAAGCATTCTTCTTGGCTTTTGTGGTTAGTGTTTGTTGTGTGAATGTAAATTGTTGTAATTTCCGAAACATAAGGGGTTATTTTTTATACCATTTCAACCTGACTATACAAAGTTACTGAACCTTCGGTTTGGCAATTATGTATTACCAAAAGATGATCTTACATAATGACACTTTGTAACATGGAACTCCTCTGCCTATTACGACTTTTATATTTCATATTTTCCGACGTTTTATGAGCTTTGACCTGTGTTTAAATCTTCTGTAAAAGTGTAAGGATTATGGTCCAACTGGCCGTCCTCGGGAACAGGATTTGTTGATTTCTTACCTTTCGGATGTCGCTTCGAATGAATCAGTTACGCAGTTAGCATTACCCCATTGACGAAACGAAAGATTAATATCAGTATAGAGGATATCACTATAGGGCTCTGCGGGGGTCCTGTGTTAAATAGTGTCAGAAATTCAGGGTGCTCTACGGGAATTTATCATAGGCGCCATCTTGGTTCATATGGTTTGTAACAGTGTAGCATGAGATGACGGTCTGCACTCGAAAATGGAAAAACCCTATGACGTCAGGTGAGTCTGTCTATTTTGTAACAGTGTTGCGAGGGTTTGAAAGAAAATGTGTAGAGGAGTTCTGTGTTAAATAGGGTCGAAAGTTTATAGGGACAAACGGATAATTAACATGGGAAAATTAATGGTCGAAAGTTTATAAGGACAAAGAGTCGAAAGTTTAAGGGTACACACGCGAAATTAACATGAGGAGGCCATGTTGCAATGTATGTTTTTAACAGTGTATTGAATTGCTGTGTCTTAACAGAAGTCCTGAACGATGACGGTCGTCTGTATGAATGACATAAGCTCCAACGTCTTCAGGTTTATCATGTGTAGGGTTCTTTATTAGTTGTCTATAATAAGAACAGGGTAGGTTGTAAAGGAAGGGGTATAAAATAGAATTTAAATCCCTTCACAATAAAATAAACAACCCTAAGCCCAACCCTAATCTCTATATAAAGCTAAAATCTCTACCCCATTCTATAATATGTCTATCCCTACCCTACCCTTATTTTCAAAAACAAAACTACCATGCTCATAATCTTTACGTATCAAAGCCCAGTTATCTACTATTCACCAACCAGTAATTTGCTATCCAGCGTCCAGGGACTTACTATCCACCAACAAGATATATATTATCCACCAACCAGTGATCTACTATCCACCAACCAAGAATCTAATATCCAACAAACAGGGACCTACAATCCAACAACCATTTACCAGCTATCCACCAACCAATGATCCACCACCCAGTTATCTATACCTTCTAAACAAAACTAACGTCACTAGCCCCACACACCGCCCTATGATCCCTCTTATAATTTAAGTAAAAAAGCATCTAGCCTCTTCTATAAGACTCTTACTTACCTCCCTTGATAATATACCTACTCTACCCTCCTTCAGTATCTCCACCACAATCTTATAGATAAAAACTTACTCAACAGACTACAGACCATATAAATCCCTTCTAAATAAAACTAACAACCCTAATACTAATCCTTATAATGCATCTTATAAATAAAGTAAAAATCTCAATTTTCATCTATAATGTCCCTACCTACCTATTTTAAACAAAACTACCACCCCATTCACACAAGGTAGGATTTGAAAGAAAGGGTATAAATATTTTCAAATTTTTAGTTGCAAAATCTGAGCTTATCTGCACGCTAAATATATCTTACAACAGCAGCAAAAACTTGTGCTGAATCTTAAATATGTTACAATTCTGCTAGCGTACTGAGAGGTCAAAGTTCCATTCATCAAAATTAATACAAAGTTACAATTGGACGTCATCACTAGCTATGGTAGGTTGATAAATACACGGACCAACTATTATTTTTACCCCCAAGAGCACTATACTTGTGACAGTTGGACCTTTTTTAATCTAGACACATAGTGTTTTAGCACAAATGTAATGTTCTGAAGTTAAGTCTACAAGTATCCGGCAAAGAGTCAGTTTTTCTCGCTCATGTAAGTGGATCTAAACGAGAAGAATAATGTACTTAAGTCCAGTACGTAATCAGATATGTATGAGATTTGATGTATTGTAATATAGACAAATGTTCCCGCTTTCATAAAACGTCTCAACTTTGAGTAAAAGCAAAAACCTACGACGGGATAATTACAATAAAAGTACTGTTTGAAACAAGCTCGTTAGTTTCGGTCTTAATATTGAGAAAGGATATATATATATATATATTATCATACAGGTTAGAGAATTTTGAATTCGTACCCTACGGCGATTCGAACCCGAGTCCACGGGGTAACGGCACCCATCGCCTTGCCTGTAAGCACCTAACGATCTCGACCATGCACACATCACCAACAAATGATGCTACATGTCCAGCAAGTGATTAATTCTCATCTAAGTACACAGTCACTATATATTCAACCAGGAAATTGTAGAAATCGAATCCTAATACATAAACTGTAGTCTTTAATAACTTTGTTTTTGTGAAGCAGTAAAGTACCTTTTAGACTTTGAGTACTTTTAGTAAACATTTGAAAGAAATCCGTGAAGAGGTAGTCAATTTGCTCGTGTCTTACATATATCTTTGATCGGTTCATTATATCTTTGCCTCTACCTACTAACCTACTTTCATATATATATATGCTTGTTTTTCTGTTTCTCTTTCTATCTATATTTGTGTCTTCTATATATCATCTGGATTTTGCAGAATACAAGTAAATGAAGCAGTTGTGTCATATGATAAGCGAATGCGCCACCCTTGCCACAGCTTATATGGTAGATGTCAGCCTCAATCTACATAATCAAACTTTATTCAATGAAAAAGCTAGTAAAAAAAAAACAAACAGAACTGTGCAACTATCATGGCTAATAATGGCAAACCACCACTCTTTCAATTATACACACACATATATATATATATATATATATATATATATATATATATATATATATTATGTACTCTGTATCATTTATATATCACGAGATGTATAAATTTTTCATTATAAGGAAACAAGGCTTGCCGAGGGTTTCGTCCAACTCAAATTCTCTTTTCTCTCTCTCCATAGATTTCCACCTATGTGTGTCCCCCATGCATTCGTGCTTAGCAGACACACCCGCATGTCGACCCAGTGATTAATTCTTATCTAAGTACACAATCGCTCCAGATTCCAATGACAGAAATAAACGTATATAGAGATTATTATAGAGAATTACAATTATACGCCAAACAGAACGGAAAGTGCTGTCCCTGGATCATCCAGATGGTATAGAGATTGGTGCTTATAGGCAAGACTATGAGTGCCGTTACCCGCGGATCCGGGTTCGAATCTCCGTAGAGTACGAATTAAAAATTCTCTAACCTGTATGATAATATTATTTATTCGTATTTAAAAATGTTGTTAATGTTATCAAGCATTCTCCTGGAGGATCCAGGGACAGCACTTTCCGCTCTGTTTGATGTATATTTGTAATTCTCTCTCTCTCTCTCTCTCTCTCTCTCTCTCTCTCTCTCTCTCTCTATATATATATATATATATATATATATATATATATATATATATATATATATATATATATATATATATATATTTATAGAGAGAGAGAGAGATAGATAGATAGATAGATAGATAGATAGATAGATAGATAGATAGATAGATACCCACCCCAGGTATAGTGTCAGACAACCGGAAATTCATTACATATCATGTGTCTTTCTCGTATGACTTCATGCACGCAGTTTGGTCAAAAAATGGTAACAACTGACTTTTTGTATATCTGACATTTTATTCCTTCCAGTGGGAAAAGTGAAGAGAGCGACACACAAAAGGTTAGACACCTCGTGCGCATTGTTACTATATGGATTAGATAACTACTATTTTCGAAGGACAGACATACAGACCGACTGACTAATGGGCACATAGAAGGTATAACAATATCCCCGACGCTAAAGCGTAAACACCACATAGAAGGTAAATCGCACTGGATGCTCATATAGACGCTGTCACTAAGTAAAGAGTAAGGATAAACATTACATAGAAGACCTATGTATGGCTGGGATTACTTTACAGTTTTCTTCATTTTTGTTTCCTTGCTGTTAACCTCTCAATCGTCTTCAACGTGACTGAGCTTTCGTGGTTTTAATATTATATATATATATATATATATATATATATGTATGTGTGTGTGTGTGTGTGGAAATTACTCATAAATCAATTAACAAAATGTATTGACAATAGCTATAAAATGTACAAGAATTGGGTTTGTTTACGTAAATGCAACGCGTTTTCAAAAGTAGACTATATATTTTAGAGAATGTATTGCATACAATTATTGCATGAAAATGAATAACAATATAGACTTTAGGTCTAATACCACTAATTTAATTCCCATATACCGTAGTATTAGCATATTCATAAATAAATATATGTTGGACACAAGCTCGCGCTTTACGATATATTCCATGCTTTGTATCTAAAAAAAATTCTTCATAACTTCTGCTGAGTTAAAATCAATATGCTACGTACTGACGTTTCGAAGTAAATGTGCGTGAAGTGGATCCCTGCCAAATCAGCAAATTTAGCTCGGGTGAAGAGGATCCCTGTCAAGTCAGCAAAATTTAGCCTCCCTGAAAATCAGACGGCTTTCAAGTATTCTTTATTTATCTTTCAATTTATATATATATATATATATATATATATATATATATATATATATATATATATATATATATAGATATATATAATAAATGTATTGATCTTATTGATAAGCGCGCAAAAAAGCAATGTTAGCATAATAATACAATGCCCTCAGAACATTACCTTTGCGTTTATACATATGACTCGGTGGAGTTTGTATGTGTCTATATGTATGTGTGTGTGTGTTTGTGTGTCTGCTTATTTGACATTATGTACTTTTGTACTTCATCTACTTGCTACAATACTATAATTTTCACAGAGATCGTCTAGTAAGCAAAGAACATCATTTGCTTTGTTGAATAATATGATCTGCCATTCAGCAGAACATAACCGAGGAAATTCTTTTTCTTTTAAATTTTTGGTTACTTCACCTTATAAAATCAACCACTTTCGAATCAGCCAATTTCGGCAAGTTAAACAACATATATCTGTCTAAATGGGGGTCTGAGGAACGTCCTTCGTGTCCGTCACCTGCCCATTACACAGCATCTGCCCATTACATGCAGAAATGCCCAGTAACAGAAACAAGTTTGACCAAGTTCATGTGTGGATTTAGTAAGTTTTCCGTCAATTACAGTATAGATGGACTTTTTATCGTTGATCTATTTTTTTGCTGATTTGGCTTTAAATGAGATATATCTATCTTTGCGCTTTTTCTTCTTCTTCTTCTTCAGGTATGGAGTAATTTTACTTTTGTTGTTATCCTTCGCGTTATACTCAGTTGCACAATTTTCATTTACGGATTTTAGTTACATAGAGATAAAGACGAATTCAATGATTATTTGCTTTGTTAAAAGCTTCATTGTACCAATGTTCACTACCCTAAAGCGTGGTAGAAAGAAAACAGGATATTTGGTGTCAAATATACCTATTAACGGGGCTATTTCCGCGTAATAAACTTTTCGCGAACTTAAGATTTAGGAAAATTCCGCTTGTTTAAATTCCTGAATTTCAGCAATTGTTGACTCGTATTGTTTCGCTCCAGAAATTTTCACGAGATTCGGTTTTCTTGGTTTTCTACTCGACCGCGGACATTGCGAAAATAAAACCACATAGAAATCCTTCATATATTGAATTCTTTTTCCTTAAAATTTGTGAGTTTCTGAGACACGTGAAATTAGTAAATATGTATTTCAACAAAAATCTCTAGATTTACCTATGTGGATTAAAAGATTTAAAAAAAATTCGTTAACTGCTTTTATTACACTTACTTTTCCCTTAAACAAAGTTGCTGACATTTTTTTCAGAAGATACTTTTGACTTTGTTATTTTATTTTATTTTTACCTTTTTTGCGTTTACTAACAAACTCATTATTTATTTCCCGTCTCAAACATCAGTTTACAAGGCTTCGGGTAGATTTATTTTCGTCGCAACACAGTTTTGTAACCAAATGAGAAAACAATAAGAATAATTTTTTGTTGTTGTTGAACAAGTTGCATTGGTAGAATGGGTGTACACACAGTATATATGAACTGAATGTTTCGAGGAAATGGCTTAAGCTTCCCTTACGATTTAACACCATAACACCATTTGGAATGACTACTCATCTCGTCAAAAAAATAGTGTGAGAGATTGTGATTACCATACCTAATGACATTAAAAAATCGTTTATGTACATTTTATTTCCTTTTTTAAATTTAAAGCTTCACGGAAACGCTTTTTTTTTCACTTTCCGACCAATCGCTGATTTTAACCTTGTTCGTCCGCATTCGTAGGTGTGCCAGTACATTCCTCATCGAGCAGTATATAACAGACGAAGTTTTCTACCAGCAGGGGCAATAACGTGATAAACATTTTGTGGAAGGCAATAGGCATCGAGATATCGATCTGCACACATAAGATTCAGGTAAGCATTTACGATACACTTCGGAGAAATGGAGATAGATACATAGATAAAAAAATATGCAAGTTAATTTAATCCGCTGTCTAGTTCCTAAATTATAAAAAGTTGACAATAATCAAATAAATAACTATGTATGTATGTTTGTTAAATATAAAGTATATCTTGAAATGTATATTAAAGTTCATCTGTCAGAAGATGATGATTGGTGTACGCGTCATGTATGACGTATCACTTATATACGTATTCAGCCTTTAACAATATTTCTGTTTTCAAGGATTTGAAAAATATTGAAACTATTGAACAGTAATGAAACTATTCTTTCAAGAGAAAAGAAAATATTATCCAGTGATTTGCAATAATATAAAAAAAGTATCTACACAATATTCATGAAATTAATGTATCTAGTATACCTTCATGGGGTGCGACCAAGATAGAGTTCGCAACCATGAGATTTTGGATACATAACTGGTGTCAAAAAATCTATGGTTCATAGTTTCTCCTTGTATTCGAATTATTTTACGTGTATGTCTGTGTGTGTTTCTCTGTGTGTGAGCGTTTTGAAGGACACGAAATATATTAGCTCGACTACAGTCAGATTCTACCATAGTGCTAGCATGGTTGGAAATAAACAGGTCTTTACAGAGAAAATTAAATAGTTGATGTTTGTTTGAATGCATAGGAACAATGACCTAAATTCATTTAAGTCCGTCAGAATATATAACATTTTCTCTGAATTAAAGAGAAGAGAATAGAAGTTTTTTTTTCTTCAGGTGACAAGTAACATTTGAGAATCGTGAAATATACTTATTCAATTACAAATGTTGGGCGAGGGTTTTTTGAAAAGTTCTGAATATTATGTTGCAGCTTTTATGTTTCTTTTTAACCTGTCAATAAACCTACTACCGATCGATAGTCAAAATAGTGTTCTTCAAAATGATCTGCAACTGCACGTGCAGCACTCTGGACTCATGCAGATATGTGCGTGTGACGTAATATAGGTAAATGACAGTGACGTACAAATATCCGAGGAGAAACAATTCTGCTACTGTGCAAAGATCATCCGCTCATTAGGTACTTTCCGACTGATATCGAGGCCAACTAAGATAAAGTTTACGAATTTAATTCTTTATCATATCATACAATTTTGAGGTGGTCTGATCGTTTTAAATATGCTCGCTAATCCATGGAAGATGACCCATAATCTGGAACACGGTTGTCTGCGATTATTCAGCTGGAAGTGGCTGCTTTGAAGGCGACAATTGATGAAGATGCTCGATATACAGTGGAAGATATTTCTATTATTATTAGTTTGTCAGCTGTTCTCAATATATTAAAAATTATTTGAAGCTTAGAAAGGTTTGTGTAAGATAGGTCTAACATTTGCTGATTGCTGATCAAAAAGAGACTCGGGTTGAAATTGCCAAACAGCTACTCGCTAAATATTAAAAGAGTGATAAGAGACGTTTGAATGAGATTGTTACAGGTTATGAAACATGGATTTGCTGTTTTGAACTCGTCTCAAGAGAAAATAATAAAGTCTGGATCGGAGAAAACGAGCAGACCAAGAGATCAAGAGAGTTTTATAGGCATTATGTTTCAATACGTCGGTTACCTGTGCCAGACTCTGCTGGTGCAACGGGACATTGTTATGCCTCTAAAGTGTTGCCAACAGTTGTGGAACACTTCTGAACCACCCGTCCCGGCACTGGTATCTCAGGTATCTATCTACTCCATCAAAACGCACAGGCGCATAAATCCGCCGTTGGGCAGACTTTCTGAATTAAAAAAACATCCAAACTTTGCTACATCCTCAATAGATCCATGATGTAGCTCCAAGTGATTTTTGTCTCAATTCCGTTATCAAAGATTCGCTGAGGGCCATACGATTTGGAAGCTGCCGTGCGGTTGGATGTGAGTTTTTCAGAGTATAAACAACATACCAAAATGTGAATACAAAATGGCATTTAATAATTGTCTAATCAGACTGAGAATGTTTGTAAGGGTGCATGGGGAGTACCTTTACGGGATGCACTGACGTACTGTTTACTAATAAAGAACTTTGTTGTACAGCACACAAGAATTCAGAACTTTTGTAAATGCCACTCGTACAGATTAGGATTAAGTACTTATACAATTTATACTATTAGTAAAAGCAAGTAAGCTTATTCTGTGTCAAATATATTGACAAATAAATTCACATATCATATTATTCACTTAGTCATATTAGAATATGCACATCCTTAAGTAGTACATATATTCACTTATATAGGTAATACTCTATTGAAATACAGTTCTAGAATGTTCTGTGCTTCTGAAATAAAGTCATAATTATATCAATAAATGTACACATATTTCTAAGATTCTTGACATTCTTGTTATTAAATAATGACTGATATTAAAATACATTGACTCATTCTTGATTATCGTGCTGAATATAATATTTCTCTTGCTTGAAGACATGGCCAAGCTAACTGTTCTAGTTGCCCTACTTATTATGTGCCTTGCTGGTCTTACCTATGGATACGGATATGCGGGAGCATACCCAGGATTTGTCGGTGGATATGGCGGGAAAGGTATTGGCGGGTACGGTGGAGCTGGAGGCGGAGGCGGATTTGGCGGAGGCGGATTTGGCGGAGGATATAGTGGCGGATTCGGTGGAGGTGGTATCTTACAGTTCATATTTCCCTGTAAGTATGCATATATATATATATATATATAAAGAGAGAGAGAGAAAGTAAGAGAGAGAGAGAGATTTAATATGCGCTATACAAAGAATTATGTGAAACTGAAACGTCCATAATTTCATCAACGTTTTGCATCGAAATATAATTGATTTTCCGTCAGTCTTTTTCATGTTGTTATCTGTATTGAAAATATTTTTTTCCATGTAAATGTTGCTTTTAATGACAATTCATGATAATTGCTTAAGTTTGATGTGCCCTTCCTGGTCATTACCCCATGTATTTTGGTCATATGAGCACAGCAGAAACTATACATTTTAATTCATTCTAATTGATAAGAGTGACTAGAATACATTATTGTAATTACAAATAGGTATAAATAGTTAATCAGCTGCCACTAAAACAAGAAATATAACTTTTTTAGTTTCAAACTTCACCAAAACATTGGCCAAAAGATTCACGTTTAATTTTAAATTAACCCCTTAAACATTCATTTGTAAAGTTGAGGTTACTCATCTATAACATTAGTGACCACTATGGTTTAAATAGATGAACACCTCGGTGCGAAGACACCGGAACGTGTGCTCTCGTGTACATTTAGAGGTGTTGTTTCAAAATAGTCCTGACATGTTTTCGACTTGGTCATTTTCTGGTAAAGTTAAAGAAACAACACAAAATGTAATTACTTGATTTAGTGGCAGTTGATTAAATAGTTTTTTACTTATTTGTAATTACCATACTGAAATATATGTACTCCTATCAATTAAAATTAATTAGAATGTATAGTTTCTGCTGGGCTCATTGGAAGTAATATGACCAAAATACGTGGTGTGATGAAAAAGAAGGGCACATAAACCTTAAAAGGATTGGCCACTTATGAAATAGGGTAGTACGTGAAAAATACCTACTGGTAAAAATATCTATAACTCCAAATTGTAGGATTTGAAATTTATAGAAATCTGAATGATTTTAATTGTGTTAAATTCTCCTTGCCAAAACAAAAGAAATGTACGTTACATATATGTGCATTAATTAGGACGAACAGAATGAAGGAAGAAAGAACAATTAAAGGGGAAATAATAACGTGGCATAAATTTTCAGACCGACTGAGTACATAATCGTATACATTCAAAAAGTTAATTAAAAACAAATAAATAAGTATATAGCATTTCTCGAATGATACAACCATGAGGCCAGAACAATAAATTTAATAAACGTAGGAGGTGTATTTTACTATCAGTCGAATATATCCTTAGTACATATAACTCAATTTTTTTATAGTAAAGGGTGGGCTTATCGTCAAGCATGGATTTATCATCCGATTAATACAATATCTACGATAAATAGCCAGACTAGATAGACGTGTAAAGATCTAATTGTGATATTTAATTAGCAAATACTGGAAGACTTGTTGGTAGATGAATGCAGAAAGAATATCATTTTTAAATAAATATAAAGACTAGATTTTAAAATTGGAGACTTGAATTGAATATTTCATGCTAATTATTTCAATTGACTTTTCGTTACAGTAATATTGCTCATCATAATCCTGCCTATCATTACCAACTTATTCAACAACAACAACGCTGGAAAGTAAAATTGTGTAAGTATGGGATCAAATATTGTATAGTTATTTTATCTAACATTTTCATGTTGTTTTTTTTTAAGGTCGGCAATGCACAACCACAGACCCACACATATATCGACAATGTAACTGTTTAGGTCCGACCATTACATTTTCTGGAGAGAATAGGGGGATGTGGAGGGCCGGAATTTTCTTTCGAACTAGAATATTTTCTCTTTAACCTGAAGATAATTTTTTTAAAGTAATCGGTGAGGGGGGAGGCGCTCGGGGGTTCGGAATTTTTTTCAAGCGAAATCTAGACTTGTAGCCTGTAGCATTTGTTTTGTTTTGTTTTTGTTTTTTTGTTTTTTCTCGGGTTCTAGTCGTAGAGGGCACTCTGGTTTTACGTTGTTTCATATACGTTTCTAGGCACTATATTTGCAATATATGGGATAGGATCCATGGGAAATATAATTTAATTAGAAATACCTGCATTGGTCAAAATATAGGGCAGTGGTTGTTGTGTTATGTGTATACAAACCCTGGAATGAATTTGTAAGCAAGGCTGAATGTATACAACCAACAGAAAGTATGAATCTTCTGTAAATCGACGAATGAATACAAACATAAATATATGTCATACAAAGTAGCAAAGAATTCCCTGCTCACAGATGTGCTTGTTAGTCCTATTGGTAGTAAGATTGATTTATAATAAACAATTTTGTCCCCGATCTAAACTGACTGCTTACACTTCAGTCCGCAATATTTGGACTTAGAGGCACAAGAAACGTGTTTTAAAAAGAATTACAAGCAAACCAGTTTTCAACATGACTCTCTGCATGTCAAACAGCGTTCGATATTTTCTACGAATAATTTTTGCGGCGTCCTTTTCCTTAGATTGGTTCTATATACGTTGTTAGACTGGAGCTTAGTTTCGAAGTTTCAATTTTCATTTAAGTGAATAGCGTAGATGCTGATGTTCCAGCACTTGAAGGTCTATGTCTATACGTTCGCTTCAATGGGCGTGTAATGCACGGTTAGGTACTGTGTAGCGGGAATAACCCAGTTATCGAGTGTAATGCAACTTGCTTACTCAACGAAAACTGACTCATCTTGCAAACCATAGAGTGAAACTTATACAGTCCTCTTTCACTTGCTTCGCGTGCATTTATCTTTACAATTTACGATAAAATCTAAGTTTCAAAACCATTTGCTGCACTCGGTTGATATATGCTTCTCTTTCGCCATATTTAAACTCTTATTCCTTTTGATTCGTAAATCCCTCGTGTTCTGTTGACCGATTTCTGATTGGCTTGTGCAGGAGGTTGGTTTCGTCAGCTTACTTGATGAGAGTCTTTCTTCGCGTGAGCATCCCTTGCCTGGGGTATATGTTATTTTGTCCTTCTTCCCCTTTTTTAGGCCTGACACCAAAAATGGGTGGGGTTGGCTTTGATTTTCCTCCTCTGAATCTTAATTCATTACTTGATTGGGTGGTTATCAACCCTTTCTTTCCCTAAGCCTCATATAGGAATTTATTCAAGTTTAGGACAGTTTAGTGGACTGGGTTGGCAATATATTTTTTCCATGGGACGAGACATAGGACATGTTTCTCATTCTTCCTGATTATATTAATGCTCCGAATTAGTTCGCAACTATACTGTTACAATTTAGTGTTTAAACTAAAGTTCGTATATTTTGTATCTGCAGTTAAACACAGTTTACTAAATGATATAAAATCTATGACTGAAAAGACTGAAAAGAAACATCTATCTATCTATCTATCTATCTATCGATCTATCTATGTGTGTGTCTGTCTGTCAACAATATTATATAAATATATGAATGTATACATATTTAGATAAATTACTTCTTTCTTTCAGGTTTTAAATTCCGCTACTATTGGAAAACACTTTGGAAGTGACTGGACAGCGAAGTAGAATAGTCATCATAATTTGATCATGAACATTCTCAGTACAAACGAATCTGTTCTGCAAAGTTTTGATATGCGTCTGAATTGCTATGGGCATTTCTATTTGTATTTTCAGCATATGAATAAAGAAAGCAAGCAAATTCAATTGTGTATCAATATTTTGAACACGTATGCACTGTCATTGAACTTTGGTATTGAAATGTATAGGAATCCGAAGTCTACATTTCATTAATTTCAACAAGAAAATCAAAAAAGATGTCAGTTTTGTAACACAATGCACATAAATTATGCACCCGTGACAAATGTCAAATATTTTACTTTATTTTGTAGTCTAATAAGGCATTCGGGTCCGTAAAAAAGGTACTGTTTCATTAAAATTCATGAACTCAAAGGGACACTAGATCGCTTTAGAAATATACAGCGATGAACTTCTGAAAGAATGTTCTACCCACACAATACTCTCGATCAAACTGAACGTACCACGGGACTATTATATATATATATATATATATATATATATATATATATGAAGAAAAACAAATATTGGTGAATAAACATTAGTGATGGGTTGAATAAACACCTATTTATTTCTTCCTACTACATCAAGTATTTTAAATACTGTCACTTTTGGGACATCAACCCTAAAATGTCAAATCGATAGTAACAGCTATTGTTCTATCGCGATTAAAACGGATTAACTCTGCAAAACTTATATGCTGTTAAACGCCACAATATTTACACACAATGTACTAATTTGAAATGCATTCACAATAACTGGGACCTAATATAAAAAATACATAAGTAAGTTTTGGTGTCAGATTTTACTTCTTCCAATCTTAAAGAATTAATGCCCATCCTCGACTTTTAGGTTTGCCAATTATCATAACTTTTGCTTCCTGTCATAACTATTAAAACACATCATGAATTGAAACCATATTTAGTATTGGGCATATACATAGACGACCAAGGTAACATTAGGTGAATCTTCCTGACAAATGGCCGCTATTTGACTTTGAAGTTGGTCGTATATCGTCAACCAATATTTATTCAGATGTATAATATTGTCAGGGGCATCCGTGTCCTCGGAACACAGTTACAGTTTAATTTATCCCTTTATGTTGCAGCTCCACCAGGAAATACATTTAATGAGAAACATCACTAAAACATTGATTTAAATCCAAATGTATGAAACGTCTTTCAGTCAGCCAAGATTTAGCATGTAGATTAGTTCACGTTTTTTAGGTTTAATTGTAGCTAATGGCATTCACCAAGGGAACAACCCATTCCTGTCACACAATTACTTGACGTAACGCTTCGAAGGACAGACAAAAAAGAGAGAATGTGTCCTTATATAAACATTTCTACCAGAACCGTGCAGTCATGCACAAGGAGACTTATTGTGCAAACTAAACTTATCTAAGTTTAAAAGAAGAAACAAAATCTCGCAATATTCCTGTTGTGGCCTAATTGTTTCATACATTACTTACAATTCACATGTGTATATATATTTTTTTTCTATTCGTTTGCCTGCAGAAATTTGCATACGTTGAAATCTACATGTGTTTAAGTTTGTTTTTACACTACCTCCAGAGGTGATGCTAATTTACACACCATGTAAATGTATATACGTGCTCAAATCTGTTCACTTGCCAAAATGTACATACTTATCAAAATATATTACAAATGTAAATTAACATATTTATGTAAACCGGTGCATGTGAAAGATATGAAAGGAAAACGAGTTTTAGCTTAGCAATACATGCATCAATCACTTGTAACTATACCCATATTAAAGCTGACCATTTTTACTGAATAATTATTGAGAGATACTCTGTGATCACTTATAAATTATTCCCACGTTAAAACTGTAAATGATTTCTGAAATAATTATCGACAGATACTCTATGATAACTTGCAATTGCTTCCACGTTTAAGCTAACCACCTTTTCTGAAATAAGTCTCGACAGATACTCTGTATTTACCTGTAATCTATCCCCACGCTAAAGCTGGACATAATTTCTGAAATAATTATCGACAGACACTGTATGATCACCTGTAATTACCCTGAAGTTAATACTGGCCATCGTATCTGAAATAATTATCGACAGCTAACCTGTGATCACCTGTAACCTTCTCCCATATTAAAATTGGCTATCTTTTTTAAATAATCACCGACAGATACTTATAATCGCTTCTAAACTACTCCGAACTGGTAATTGACTGGTAATTTTGCCTGAAGAAATTGTTAACATATACTATATAGGTACTTGTAAACTACTCGCACGTTAAAGATGGTGATCTTTTTTGAAACAAGAATCGGCAGATACTATATGTCCCGTTGGAACTACTCCCACGTTAAAGTTGGTGATATTTTCTGAAATAAGTATCGACAGATATTCTAAGATTACTTGTAAATACTATCATGTTAAAGATGGCCATCTTTAATGAAATGATTTCCAACAACATCATTTTCTTTAACATTTACACTCTCTGCAAGGTAATTTAAATCAAGGATTTTCCCGCTATGTTGCATTGTTGTATTCAATTGTACGTCTAAAAAGATAATATCTCCCTTACACAAAAGTTGGAAAACGACAAAAAACACCTCACAAAAAACAACAGAAAACAAGGTATTTCTTCGAGAACAATAGAAGACAGACGTACACACACACAATACGTGCATCATTGAACATAGCAGCAAAACTATCCAACACAATGAAAATATCAAAACTAAATAATGTAATTACTGCATGAAGATTAGCTGCTGCATGTAAAAAAAATCAGACGGAGTCTATGCATATTGATCAAGATGACGCAACGGAAATATTTTGGATGTTAACTAGAAGGACGATAGCTCGGTAATATTTTTATACTACGTAACTACGATTCAATTGGGTCACCTATAAACCCCATCTTTAGCGGTGCAATATATTTGACTTTTAAGATTAACATCAGGGATAAAGTGTTGCCTACATGGGGATAAATAAGCAAAGCGTTTACATTACAGGAGAAAGATCTGGAATAATAATAATAATAATAATAATAATAATAATAATAATAATCACCAGCAGTAGCAGTAGCAGCATAATACAACTAAAGGAGTAAAGGAGAGTTAAGCTAAATTAAAGGAGAGGAAAGAAACTTACGCATAGTAGGTCAAACAGGAAGCTGTTTGAAACTATAGCTTCTTTTAAGCCATATATGCTGTATCCAATATTTATCTTTTGTTTGCCACTTTTATTATCAGAGTTCCTGTGATTTGACTCGATAGGTAGCATCTCAACGGACTGGAAAAAATGTCCGCCTGGGTTGAAATGGTTACCGAGTTTTGTGATGACCTTGTTTCTGATATGGCTTATGTGATTGTTTAGTTCTATTCATTAATTCAGTCGTTTATCCAACATACCGGATGGCATCAACCTTGCATGTAAGGTCGTCAACGACGTTTATACTAGCATTTTCTAACATTTACTTACCATTGTAAGTAACTTCTATTGATGGGCCATGGAAAATAGTAGTCTCCAGAATCTGCTTACATATTATACAAAGTCTGTCTTTATATATGAATGATCCCGCTTCTGAAGTACGGTTTGAGTTCAAATTGGCACTCAACGATTTTAAATTGTAGGTCGTCGATACGCACAACTAGGTGCTTTTTTGAAGACCTCCCTTAGGTATCAAAAAGAATCAATAGCATACTGACATTCCTTATTTTCGGGGCATCTAGGTGGTTGCTTGTTACGAAAGGGACGGTTTATGGCAGTCTTAGCTTTGTATATTAGGAAACAACTTTGGTCAATGGCTTCAGCTTTTCCTATAGCCAAATCTAAAGTTTTATTCACGTATCCCCTTCTTTTATGTACCAAAGTATTGTGTTGAGCGCCTTGACGTTTCAACAGATGCACTTTATGTGAACACATAGGCCAAACGGAAGATTTTTGGGGGAATGCATGTGTATAATCAAAGCTTGTAGGTAAGAAATATTGACGAGAGTCGGTTGGTTTGCAACACATATCAGTCGCTATGTTTCCATCCTGTGATATGAATCAGGCTTCCAGGACTATATTAGACTTGTCTGATGAATTTGGTGGTGGGATGGAAGATGTTGACAAATTCATTTGCGTTGTTGAAATTTGAAATTGCACTTTTTATAGGTTTGGGAATCAAACTCAACGTTTTCCATGCGCCTTATCCATGCTATGAAGGCTGGAATGGAGTATATAAATAAAGTAAAGCACGGGCAGTGCTAACATGGATAAAACGACGTGTAATATATGGTTAGTGCGAATTAAATCTGCAATCCTCAGGAAAGGTAATATGTAGGCATTTGTAATAAGTATGTACGAAAATGAGAGAGAGGGAAAGAAAAAAAAGAGAAAACGAGAGAGAAAAAGATGGCTACGTTCCAAGTGGATAATATGAAACTATTAAATTCGGTGTTTATTCAGAAGAATAAGTACAGTAATAAAGCTGAATCTCGAAATAGGTATTGGTATATAATTTTATTCCTTGTAAGTTTTAATTCATAATTAATTGAATGTTTATTATTCTATTCATTATAGGTTTTCTTTTGGGGGGTTTCATTTTTTTAAATTATGTACTTAAAACGTATGATTGATGCCATTGGAAATTAAGTTCTTGATGCTCATCACTAAATGAAAGCAAAACCGTTTTCGTTGTAACCTGATCTCTATCCTTACCGATTGAGCGAGAGTGATCATATTTGGCATGATGTTGTTGGAGGATCGGTAGGTCACCAAGATCTTTTCAAATCCTATATGCAGCAACAAGAGGAGGAGATGATGGAAGTCAAGGTAGAATTTTCTTACAAAATTGGGACTTTTCCTTGTGAGCGGTATGTAGGCAAAAATAAAAAGTGCTAATATTCGTGATGGCTTTCATCTCTACTTGTTGCGCCAACCATGTATTGCGGATCCACATCACCTATGCAATCATACCTACGCCATTAAGCCAGGTATTTTCTCTCTGATATCTGCTCCTCTTGCTTGATAAGCTTTGAGATGCCGTTAAAATATTGATTACATCTTTTTGAATGTATTCAAAATGAGGGAATCATTTCTGAGTTCAAATATTAAAGACCTTCTGAAGTATGGACGGTGCATGTTGGTTGAAATAATTATTTCCCATAACGCCCAAATTGTTCTTGAACTGAAAAAAAAGATTGAAAAGAAAAAGCGTCCCAAATGTGTATATGCTTCTTGCGTTGTTGGATCAAAATGTCCATTAATTTCTTTTGCTGAAAAAGCCGTTCAAAGTTAATCTTTTTGTTAGATAATAGATTCGTGTTGAATCTGCAATCGAGATATTGATAACAAATTGACTGAAAACCAAGGAAGGAAGGTTGCTTGAAAATATGCTGGTAATGTTATATGAAAGATGTCTTCTTTCTATCTTCTTTTAAACAAACTTCAAAGTTCAGATAGGAAAGTGCATCATGTAAGAACTGATTTAAATTTATCAATCGCATATCAAATATGGGTTATACCTGTTCGTTGCTAGCTCGTATATTTAACAAAGAAAGCTGTGTCGTCATCATTTTTATACCATGATTTCTGCTCTTTATGACAAATTATGTTTACAACAAGTGAATTTTATCGGTTCCAAGGAATTCTACATTGGAATCAACTATAATGTACATTTGGTAGCTTGCAAGTAATAACGACCCATATTTTCAATATTTCTATTTTGAAAAGAAATTCACTCATTGTCTTTAGACAAATTTATATCCAGACTGTGTTTTAAGGCATTGGTAATTCAATGTCATCAAAAGTTTTTTCAGTGGATTGTATATTGCAATAAGTGAAAATCCGAAATAATTACACAATCTCCAAGTCTAAGCAGTATTTTTGTGCCACTTGATGAACCTATATGGTCACATAAAGACTTAGATATTTTTACTAGTACAATATTTCAGTGCCAAGCATCCAAACTTATACTGATTTCATTCATCGTGCGAATTCTGTTCCATGACTAAACTACCAGTATCTCCCAATGCATCGCTTATTCACGGTTTCTACCTTCGTTTTCCGTCCACTCTCGTACACCTTTGCATCACCGTTTATTATTATTATTATTATTATTATTATTATTATATATATATATATATATATATATATATATATATATATATATATATATATACAAAAGTCTCTTATTTTCTCGGACAATACTTATTTCCAGATGTAAATTTGACAATTTCGTTGCAAAGTAATTATTCGCAAAAACATTTGCATTTTACAACCGTTTCAATAAATGTAGAAATACAGATTGAGCAGCCTTCTTTTGTTACATTGTCGTTTAGAGCAACTTAGGAATTTTCGTAGTACGCTCAGTTTAACTTGCAAATTCAAGTACAAATTGTTGTATTTGGACTCTCTGAATAATTAGAAACCTACTCAACGACCACACTAAGAGATGTGATGCAATATTAATTCAGTGGCACTTTGGCCTCCTTTTAGAAGAGTGGCCTACATATGCTTTCAAATGTATTCCGATTATTAAAATAAAATTCAAAGATACACTTCAGGATATAGATGGAGGATTGTCCCCTTTTCTCAATATCCTTTTCTTTTAAAATAAATATAAAATATTCTTTTGAAGTGAACATCGCTCTGAACACTAGCTGCATAAAAAGATGTTCTAACTTATGAGGTATAAAATAATCTGTACGAAGTCTTGAAACTACACATTTTACGTTGGAATCAGCTGTATAAAACCACTATATTTAGATTAAACCATATTTATTTAAAACATTGAAAGGTATACAAACTGCATGCATAATATTAACATTGGATTAGGAAACAAGTGCTTATCGCACTTACCTTAAGCCGTCTCCAAACGGATAAGACCTTGCATTCGCAAATTGGCACGATACACACACAATACAGAAATCAAATTAATTTAAAGTTGAAAATGCATATTCATATGCAAATAAAAAGTGTCTAGTCGATTTACTGCTTAATTCTAACCAGATGAAAGATCTAAAGAAGAAATATTGGAAGTGTTGCTTGCTGAATAGTTAGGAAGACGAAAATTACCGAATAATATTTTTCCCTCTGAATCATGATCTCATGCATTTTCAAAAAGCTGTCCTCGTTCTCTCTCTTTTTAGTAGAATATTGGTACATATGAGAGCATGCAAATCTGACTGGGTAGATATAGGCTATCAAGTGTTGTGCCTAATTTTAGGATAATTTTGACAGTATGGTAGAAAATGTTCTGTACTTTCTATTTCTCAACAAGAGCACTGTGCCATTCAACAATATTTCTATTAAATCGGTGTTCTCTCAATTCACTTCACAGTAGCATTAAAAATGAATGTAAAACGTGTCCATTTCATTTACCTGCGTGTAAACAATGTGGAATTATTGTCATATCCATATTTGAGAATCGACTAAAGTTCGCACAAGAAGAGCAGTTTCTTATTTTAATCGGTATAGAATTCCAGTGTCTAATTGTTGCTGGAAGGAAGGATGAACTATATAATTTACTTCTGCACATAATCGTTTGTATATTCGCAACAATGTTTCCCCGCATGTAAAGTATGATAGCTTGAAGGTGCTGAGGGCACATTTTAAAAAGATGAAAAATCTCTGTTTCTTTGGGCTAACTTTGCTCCACCTTTGCTCAAGAAGCATTAAATTTGAATTGGCAAAGAGAGCTCCTCCTGCTACAATTTTCACAGCATCTACTTTTTCTCTTTCTTTTCGTCGTTTTCGTGTGATTCCTATAATGTACATTTATTCTATGTTAAACCGGCATGTTGGAAAACAGGGCGAATAGAAGCAAGGTATAATGCCTGTAATGCTGAGCGATTTTAAGACGATTTAAACTTTCGTTGAATTTTGTGACGCGATGAAATAGTGTCATTTTGTCATCGCAACATACTATGTTTCTGTGCTAAAAAAAGATATCCATAATGTTCAAAAAGCTACTTTATAGTTTTTCATTGTTTCAAGAGAAATCACTCTCAAAACAAATCAGTACATGTTCTACATGTTCTAAGGGGAATCCAAGGTTATGCATCGTACATGGAGTGTTTTGTACTTGTTCAAGAAAAAAACTTGTTAACCTGTTCTCTCTCTCTCTCTCTCTCTCTCTCTCTCTCTCTCTCTCTCTCTCTCTCTCTCTCTCTCTCTCTCTCTCTCTCTCTCTCTCTCTCGCGTTGGGCAGTGGCTGCAGCTATTACTACTACTAGAGCAACTTGGACGTGGAAAAGATTTATGGCAGTTACAGCTGATGTTTTCCAGTCCATAACCGTTTCAAAACATAATGGACCTTTTTAGAACCCGCCTAGATCTCTTGGGAAAGAGATAAGACTCAAATAATTTTTATATCAAACAAAAACCATATCCCTTCATAACAAAATGTGTGTGCGTGTGTGTGTGTGTGTATGTGTGTGTGTGTGTGTGTGCTTGAATATATTATCCATACTTAAATAAACAAATCAAGACATAGAGAAACTCACGTTGTTTGGTATATTGTTGTTCAATATAACAATCACAATGAAAGTTCAAAACGCATCACAAAAGTCCATTTGTTCTTCATTTACTGTCTTTCTTTTTAGAAGTTCTTCACTGTAATGAGTTATTCTGGTGTTTCTTCTTCTCGTCTTGCTTCCAGAAATTAATCTTTTTTCTCTTTCCCCACTTTCTTGGGGCACTCTGTAGACCAATTTCCTTTGTCTTGACATTAATAACAGGTATTACCTTTACTTTTGTCTCTTTTTTTTCTCCTGTCTAAGAGCTCCCTTTTCTTTGACGTTGTGGACATTCTGGAACCCAATGTCCTTTCTCTTGACAAACATCACACGCGTCTTCACTTTTCTTTCAAGAGGAGTGGTCTGGAAGTTATCGAAAAGTCTTATTGGAAGTGTACTTTCGAATTAATCTCTGCAAATCTCCGACCAGAAGTGTGATCTGTTGTGGCTCTTCCATCTTTACATATTGAAATTGCACGAGTGTACTCTTTTAGGTAGATGTGTGTCTATATACTACTCCAACAGTAAAAGTCAGTTTCTTCACTAAATTGTGTTGTGTTGGACCAGTAAAAGTCAGTTTCTTCACTAAAGTAAGTAGTGAATACATGTTGATATTTGCGCAGTTTAATTGTTTACACCATCCAACTCGTATATGGATAAATAAAATAATAAATGACAATATGTCTAGCCCAGTAGTAAAACAGACAAACACATTCAAAGATGATTCGATATTACTAATATAAAAATAAAAAATTATTCGCTGCTACTGCAACAGTAAAAGTCAGTTTCTTCGCTAACATGTGTGCTACTACAACAGTAAAAGTCAGTTTCTTCACTAACATGTGTGCTACTCCGACAGTAAAAGTCAGTTTCTTCACTAACATGTGTGCTACTCCGACAGTAAAAGTCAGTTTCTTCCTAAGTATTATAAGGGGTATGTATGGAGCTAAGCTAACTGAATCACTATAGCGCTTATTGAAATTTGCCAGTATCGTTTAGGTCACTACTGAGCTTTTGGAAATTTAACACTGGGAGTCACAATGGAGAATAATGGGAATTTATCATAGATATACTGACCAGCACCACTACCTACTGACCAATACATAGTGATCTATAATCCAACACCCCACACCTACTATCCAAAACTCCGTTTTGAGTGACCAACACCCAGTGATATATTATCCAACACCCACACAATGCCATCAACACGCCCTTGGAGTGACCACTACCCAGTGATCTACTATCCAATACCCTACAATAAAGCATCAACACACCGTTATGAGTTACCAACACAAAGTTATCTACTATCCAACAGCCATAGTATACCAACAAAACGCCCTTGGAGAAAGCAATACCCAGTTTCCAACGTCCCACACCTACTATCCAAAACGCCGCTTTGAGTGATCAACACCCAGGGATCTACAATGCAGCAACGCACACCTACTATCCAACATGCAGTTTTGAATGACCAACACTCAGGTGTCTACTATGTAACACACACACATTACCATCAACACGCCTTTTGATAACCATTACCCTGTGATCTACTATCCAACACCCACACTATATCAGCACGCCGTTGGAGTGACCAATACACAGCAATCTACTATCCAACACACCACACTATGCCATCAGCACGCCGTTGGAGTGACCAACACTCTGTCATCTATTATCCAAGACCCCACACTTACTATATAATTAAGTTTTTCTGATTCTCAAAGCAATTTTAATTTTTTGCAATTTTCATTTTCAAATTTGATTTTTCAATTTTCAAATTTTGATTTTCATTTTCAGTTTTGACTTTTGAATTTTCTTTTGTTAATTTTTCGTTTGTTAATTTGCTTTTAATTTTCATTTTCAAATTTGGTTTTTAGATTTCACCTTTTTTCCTTTCATATTGAATTTTAATTTTTAAATTTAGTTTGTCAAATTTAATTTTTTTATTTTAATTTTCAATTTTAGATTTGTGATGTTGCTTTGGGTAGACTTTTTTGTGCCAAACCAAAGGTTGACAGAGAGAGAAAGTAACATTTTCTGTTCGAAATTGAAAACTCCAAAACTTAAAATGACATAGCCTTCTATAGACATTAAACAGGATTTAGAGAAAGGAAGTTAAGCATCGTACATGGAGTATTTGTACTTGTTAAGAAAAGAATTTTATGTCTGTCTGTTAAAATGCTCACGGTAGGAGTCCTTACACACGCTATACCCACAAACATACTTATATACTATCACACAAGACGGGTAAGAGGCTTTAGTTTTAGTTTTTGTGGAAGACATATACATACACAGACAAAAGACACATAGATTGTCAATGATTCAATAGTATCTCTGTTTCAAAGAGAACTGGATGGTCCTGAAAAGAACCGTTAGGCTTTGCAAAATATAGACTTTATAACATTAGCTGTAACTGCGTTACACCTTTTTAACGTTGAAGTTATACTCCTGTTGCAGTAATAGAAGTGGTAGTGGCTGCCGCTGCTGCTGATGTCTTGGTAATGAAGGACTTATGTTTAGGTGTATGTCTCTTTCTCTTAGGTTTCTCAAAAGAAGTTTGATACATTTCTCCTAAGTGGTTTAATACTGCCAAAATGTCTTGTAACACACTACCAGTTTTGTTTTCAATCTCTTCCTTTTGTTCACTGTTCAAACTTTTGCTCTTCTTCTGTTGTTGCTTTCTCTTTTCCTCTTCTTGTTGTTGAGCAAATGTCTGTTCTTCTTCTTTTTTTGCTTAGTAAAAAAGTCTCTAACTTTGCCTTCTGTTTCTTTTCTAAATCAATTGTTAACAGGTAATGATGGAGAAGGAGGTGAATGTGGTAGTACCAGCAAAAATTCTTCGAAGAAGATAAGAAATCGCCAATTTGAAGTAATTCTCCTCTGAGAGAACAATTGCTATCGCAGCAGCATTAGCAGTCATGCTATTAGTCCGAGTATAAGGAGTATCCAATGAAAATGAAAATTATCCAATGAAAATGAAAATTATCCGATGAAAATGAAAATTATCCCATGAAAATGAAAATTATCCAATGAAAATGAAAATGAAAATTATCCAATGAAAATGAAAATTATCCGATGAAAATGAAATCGAATCAAAATTAAATATTGAAATACCAAATTTGAAAATGAAAATTGAAAAACTAAAATTAAAAATGAGAAATAATATTGAGAAGTGAAAATCCTGAATTCTAAGATTTAAATTTTAAAAATTCAAATATCAAAATTAAAATTACAAAATTTTAAATGAAACTTAACAAAATGAACTGCGAGAAAAAACAAATTTCAAAATTAAAATTAAAACTTTTAAGTAAAAAAGTGAAATCTAAATTACAAAATTTAAAAATGAAAATTGAAAATGAAAAATTGAAAATGAAAAATGAAACCTAATTTGAAATGGAAATTGAAAACGAAAATTAAATATTAAAAAATTGACAATTCTGACTTAGTTTAACAATGTGACAAATTTAACTCTGATCTCAAGAGATTCTAGGGTGATATTTCATTTATCGTACAATAAACAAACAAAACATTTGTAACAAGTGAACTGATCCTGGGTAAAGCCTGTCAGTGTACTAAAATCTAGGGTGTCAATTAGTAATTTTGTAAGAAACTAATGAAAAAACAAATAGGTTTCATAAAACGTTGATCGAAATACAATATTACAAATTCTAAAATCACACTTGGCTCCAGACAGGATTCATTATGGATATGTTTGTGTTTGGATTGTAAAAGTCAGCCAATGCCTGTCCTTAAGTGTGTTTCTTCTTCGTTCCATCTATCCTTTTTCTCTACTTACACTTCACTGATTAAGTTATACGGATTATAAGAGTAGCAGGATGGTATCATTGTCTAGAAGAGGATGGTAGGAAAGTTATGGGGGGGATAGGGGTTTACTTTGTTTATAAGGGGATAATAAGGACGTTATAGAGGAATAGGGAAATTAGTTTTGTTTATAATGGTTTCTTTGGGGTTTTTTCAAAAGGGGATGGTAAGAAAGTATAGGGGGATAGATGTTTTACTTTGTTTATAAGAGGATAATAAGGAAATTTTAGGGGGATACTTAGTTAGTTTTGTTTATAAGGAAATTCAATTCTATATTATACATCTCCATTTACATCCTACCCTGTGTGATCAGTAGATGAGTGGGTGTTGGACAGTAAATGTGGGATTTTGGATAGTAAATCAATGGCTTTTAGATACTAGATCATTAGGTGATGAATAGTAGATGTAGTTTTAACTACATTTCCCGTTAGTCCGCAGACACTCATGCCTAAGTTAAATTCTCGTTCGACCCTATACGGGCCTGTAATGTTAATCTATGGATATTTTAAGATTAATTTCCCGTTTGACCCACATACAGGCAAACACGTCTCAAACCTATCGACATTTTTAACATCACATTTCCCGTTTGATCCTACACAGGCCCACATAGTAGTATGTATAAAGGCTGTTTCTAAAACACTTTTTTGTCTTTTTCATCATAGAGGTTTTCATTTTGCAAACAAATTGCTCTATTCAAGCCCATAGGGTACCTCAAAAAACGGGGGCATCAAAACGTTGATTTTCGCTGGAAACAACTCCAGCAAACGCCCGCCGTCAACTGCTGAAATTATTTGTTTTAAGGTAAAAAATCCCCCTTGTAAAAATTAATTTCGCGTGCATTACGAGGTGTTAAGTAAATAAAAAGTCTACTTCAGTAAACTGAGGGTTAGTTTTATAATGACCGATCGCGTACGTGTTTATTCCATCTTCGCACCATCGTTTGTCATCATAGTTGTTTAATCCTGCTTTATTTATCACCGATGTAGTAATTTTATGTTTATCAGATCGTATTGTTGTCATTAGAACATGATCACGCTTTCCAGCTAATGCATCTTTATAGTCCTCGAAATTTATCTTTTTTTCGACAACAGCCTTTTGTATTCCTTTAGCACGTTTTTTTACTGATCCATCAGCGAGTTTAACACTGTACAGTTTACTTCTTAACCCAACAAATTCAGATATTGGAACGAAGTTTGTTTCATCCTTGAATTTTCCTATTACTTTCTTATTTTCATCTGATTTAAATCCACTATCAGCAGGATAACCTGATAGATCAAACCATTGCCGATTATCGTACATGTCCTGGTAAACATCATCGGTGAACACGTGAATACAAAGAGAATCAGTGTCTGTGAATAATAATTGTGATTTATCGCCTGGATATAGTTTTTTGATAACATTGTAGTAGAAGTCGTACATTAATGTTTTTGAAAGGTCTAAAACAGCTGCTCCATTTGCAATAGGTTTATTCAGTGTTAGGTTTGTTTTACGCATATGAGCTGCTATTAAATTTTCATTAAATATTTTTCTTGAAATAAAATTATCTTTTGCTATTACTTTATCTCGTCGTTCCTCGTTATTAATAAGTTCAATTTGCTCACGTTTTCTTAAGTTTTCCATTGTTTTTCCGTACACGCTGTTGTTCATTAGCTTAAAAAGAGTTTTATCAAATTCTGTTGTTGCAGCTGCCCTCTGGGTTGTGTTAAATTCAATGTAGTCTTTTAGCCAACAAGATTGCTTAAACTTTAGAACCCGGTAAATACGAGTTATTTTTAAACCAGCGTCAACTGCTTGTTTTAACGCTTTGTAATGTATTATGTATCTTGTTTTGTTCATTAGGTTTGGAACTAACTTTTCTGTAGTGCTTTTACAACCGTTTTGAATCTGAGTGGGGGAAAGCCATTCACTATTGATTTTAATTTGTTCAGCGCAGAATGGATAGTCGTTATGTAGATCATGTAATTCAGATGGATATTCAAGATCAACTTCTATGAAATAACCGATGAAATCGTTTGGCTTTTCTTTTATGTATTGTTTTTCTGTTATCCACTTGTAGTTTCCAACTGGTAATGATTGGGTCATTGCCCATTCATATATATTAGTTGAATCCAAATAGATTATATGACTTGATTCCTTGCTAGACTCATAATCTGGCAAATATTTGTTGTTTGCTTTTGCGTATTTCTTTGTTATTACTGATATTCCTCCACGGATACCTTTTTCAATAAACACATACATATCAGCATCTGTGAACAAATCCAGTGTTACATTACTTCGTTTTAATGCTGCATCCCAAGCGAGTCCTGGCGATGAAAAATACCATAATGGATCTAATCCATAATTACTAGTGCATCTACTACGAAATTGCTCCAATACATCAGCTAGAAGGAGAACATCGGTTATCAAATACAGATCGTGATAATCTCCAATGTTTTCGCATTGAAATTGTTTCCATATTTGTTGAGCGTATTCGTATTCACTTAGACTTATTCCCTCGATACGAACCTTGGAATAAAATTTTGATATGTCAGGCAGCGATGTTTCATCAAATCTTGAAAAATCTTCCATGTACTCGTATGGATAAACACCTTTGCGTTTGAAATAACTGGAATCAGATCCAAAGTACTCTTCTAGGTTATCAAAAACAGTACAACCTTTTACAAGTTTATCCAATGATTCTGCCATAAACTGAAAGCTATCGATGAATCTAAGTTGTTTTAAAGTAACTGATAAATACTTTTCAGTGCTATTTGGAATGCATTTTATTGTTTTAACACTAAAATTTTTGTTTCCAAGCGCGTCAACGATAATATGCGCATCATATCCTCTAAAGTTGTGAAAAACTACCGGAACAAACCATTGTGATTTATTATACTTGTTATCGGCGATTAATACTTTTTTAATTTCTTTTACCTCGTTTAGCAAATTAGTTAACAGCCAATCTGCTGGTTTAATACCACGATATATCTCAATGTTTTTTGATTTTGTTTTATCATACTCGCAAACAACCTTGTAAGCAACACTGCAAGGGATATGGTTATGTATTTTTGTTGTTGATGATATATTTGGGTTGTTTATTGCAACATCGATATTTTCCAGCAATGCTTCAAAATCGGCGTATATCACAAACGATATTTTTTCACATCGTTCTGGATTTTTAAAACTTAACTTTGAGTGTTCGATATCAGGCATAGTAATTTTTTGTTTGTTTGAGCAGTATTCTAAATGCCGATCTAATATTTCCTGTGAGGTAAACTTGCTTAAGCAACGATAACAGAAATAAAGTTTTCCTTTATGTTTATTGTTTTGACTGTGATTAAATCCATTAAAGTTTTTAATCCAGCAATAGTGATTTTTATAAAATAATAGGTTAATTACTTCGCTCGCCTGTACCTTTTTATCTTCTAAATTTTCACTTATTATTAGTGGATACGAAAATAGATCTCCAGTGATTTTTACACGGTCCAAGCCAAATACGTTTATAGTTAAGTTATTTTTCCGAGCAAACTTATCAATTTTGTTAATTTGTACTGGAAATTCAATTTTATTAAAATTTAATATATTTGCGTACTCTTTGTAATTTGATACTCTATTTGGGTTTGATTCAGCTGGATATAATTTTGAAAGAACCGCCCACTGAAAGCACTTGTCGTCGTTATTTTTAACGTTTACAATGCACTTTGAGTTTTTGTAATGTCCAGGCAACTCAATAAAACTTGATCCACCTGCTGGCTTAACATTGTGGGTGCTAAGCGAAACTGAGGTAATAGTTCTGAATTTCCATCCAGATCCAGCTCCTTCATGGTTTTCAATCTGATCACTTAGATCGTTATGTAATTTCATTAAAATTTCATCAGCGTTTAATCCGCGTGTTATTAATGTTGTTTTAGTTATTTTATATGATTCGGATTCTTCCTCCAACACAATAAGCTCGCCTATTACGAACAATACGTTGTACTGAATATTAATTTTTATTGCGTATTTTTGTCTTAACTGATCGTTTATTATTGGTTTAACCATTGCGATCATATCTTGAGGCCTTATTCCAAAACTTCCTGTGTTTAACGTGTACGTCTCCGAAGATGCGTTTAATACTTGTTGATCATTAAAAATAAAATTTTTGTCAGAGCCAGCAAACGCCTTATCTGTCTCTCGCATCGTAAATTTTGCCTGTTCCAATACTTTCTGCATTGCTATTTCACGCAACGATTTTAGCATTATATAATAGTGCGCAAATATTTAAATGGAAAATATTTAAATTGTAATTAATTTAATTTTGATTTTTTTTTACCGGCAGATATATAATGAACGACAATTTTTACACCCAGTATACGAAAATTACGAAGCCAATGCACAAGGTGTTATCAGACACAAATACCATCAACGACCACTTGGTAATCTAACCAATATGGGATATCTTAATGTAGGTATTCCTGCCAATGACAAGGATTGTACGATGAAATCAGTTTTAGCACACAGATTTATTTACGAGGTTTTTAATGGAATTATTGGCCCAGGACTGGTTATTGATCATCTTAATGGTATTAGAACTGACAACAGAATTGAAAATTTGGATTTGGTTACGCAGCAAGAAAATTGTCGTCGAGGTAAAAATACAAATGGTGGTTTTAAACCTCCTAGGCCTGTAATGTCAACGGATTTGCTTACAGGTGAAAATCAATCGTTTAGATCAATTACATCAGCTGCAAAACATCTTGGTGTTAATCCAATGTCTGTGAAATGTGTTGCTGATCACGTGTGTAATTCAGCTTTTTCAAAAAAAAATACGATCGCAAATTTTCTTTTGTGTATTCCACTGAAGGCCTTGATGATATTTGTGTTAATAACACCACCGGTGCTGTTGACACTGTTGTTGATAAAGCCATTACAGATACAATTGCTGACATTGTTGGCAAAGCCATTGTTGATAAAATTGCTGACATTGTTGGAAAAACCATTGTTGATAAAATTGCTGACATTGTTGGAAAAACCATTGTTGATAAAGTTGTTAATAATCTATTTTGAATCGAGTATTCTCATTAGTTCCTCAACATTAATGCAGCTATGGCTGTAATTCATTATTGCGTCTGCGTCCCAAGTGGTAACAATTGTTCCATTTTTTTGAACATTTTCATTTCATCCATTGTTAAAAGTACGTTATTGGGCTGAACAGCGATACCATCGGATTTGTGAATTTCAATTGGTTTATCGTTTATTTTAAGCTTAATATTTATTGGAACGCAAAAACAAACACGTATTGCCTCGTTTAGATCTTCAACGTTTTGTATGTAACCTTTCGTTTGATATCTTTCCATATTTAATATGTTTATATAAAATATAATGATGAAAATGACAACGCTACTCGAAAAATTAATTTTATTGATTGACAATGCTAAAAGCATCGTTGATGATGTTATTGTGTATGATACGCCTTTCCAAAAGCCGTTAGTAGGTTATTCACATTTTTGTGACTATTTACATGTTTATCCAAACGATCCATTATTATATGACGATTATGTACTTCAAAATATTTTGGATGGTATTGATAGTAATGCCACCGACGACGTTTTCGACAGCATTGTTATTAACAATGCCGTTGCCGATGATAAAATTATCGCTGATGTTAAAAACGTCGTTGACTCAAGTTCGTACAAGTGTCACAGGAAGCAACCACAACGATACAATGTTAAATATCATCTTAGAAGTAAAATAGAAAAGTTTAATCGGACTTTATCTGAGCAAGAAGCGTTTAGCGAGCGCATAAAAATATTTATGAATATTAATATTCCAGGAAGACAAAAAAATATTAAATTTGATTTTATTTTCGCTAAGATATTTTTATTACTCGAGGATACTGGTATTATGGATTCAAAACGAGCAAATGAGCTGATTAAGATGTATAAGCCGTTAAAGTCTAATCGACTACTGCCAAAGTATAACAAAATATACGATTCAGTAATTGCTGCAACATTGACATAGTCAACGTTGATAAAATCAACGTAATCGAGTTTTTAATAGTTCCTGCTCATAAAAGCTTCCTATGATAGGTTCATTTTTTAAATCTTTGATTCTGTACGTGACAGGAATTGTCAATAGTATTTTATCAACGATAAATATTTCGTCGGTATAATTAGGCGTATAGCCCTTTTCAAATTGTTTTTTTACCACTGAAATCCTAACTCGATCACCAACATTAAATTTATGCCTCCGATACAGGTTTTCATTTGCAAGAACAGGATTATTTACAGCTTCATTTGGTGTCATTTTTATTGTCCTGTGTTTCGTATTATTTTAGTCGGAAACAATGGCCTGCAGATCATCTATGTACCTATCAGTGTTCTTTGCTGTCATTTTCTTGTAGATTATTTCCTTGAGTGTTCTATTAAATCGTTCAACTATTACACTGTTTCCTTCATTTCCAGTAGTATACTTTTTGATATTATGTTTATCAAGCCAATCGTTGAACTGCTTATTATAAAATTCTGGGCCATGATCGGTCCATATTTTGTTTGGTTGTCGTCCACTATCAGTAACAATTTTATTTAGTGCAATTAAAACAGTATTGCCCATCTTATTTTGTATTGGTTCACTAAATGCATATCTACTCTGTACATCTACCGCATTAAGTAAAAAATTTGTATTATCATTGCTGGAAGCCAACGACGACATATCCGTTAAATCAACAGAATAAATGTCATCGACAGCATTTGCTACAACACGCCTTCGCTGGAACTTTTTTTTATTGGTGCGTGCAGTTCATTAGAACGAATTTGATCGTCAGCATTGTTATTAACAACTCCGTCATCGTATAAACTATCATTATCGTTGACATCATCAATGCCGAGTACGTTTTCAACGATATCATCAACTGTTCCTAGACCAAGTTTATATTTTGCACCGATTACACCTCGTACAAATCGTCTATCAATTCTCTCTCTCATATTTTCCGGTTGCATCTCTCCGAGCTTGTCCAGCATTTCTCTGTCGCACATGTGTTTATCCGATGGGTTATCGCGGTAACAAATATCATGTTTCATAGCAATTGCGTCAACCTGATTAAAAGGTTCTTGTCCTGGTAGTGGCTGATCATTACTGTCAAGTTGTTCATCTAGTGGGTTCCAAGATCCTGTATACTTATGTCCTAGCAGAGTCCATCCTCCTTTTGGTTTTGGTAGTTTTCCGATCAGATTATGAATATCAATAGCTCCTCCAAGTACTTGACGATGTTCACATTTGTCGCAATAACAGACAAGTTTTATTTCCCTCAATGGAAAGCATCTTACTGTGCTCACAATTGCAAATCATTATTTTATAAATATACTTTTATTTTTCTTACAAACCATACAAGTACTTTTTATCATTGATCTATTGTTTTTTGTTTTTACGATTGTTTCGTTTAGATTGCCAGTTTTCTATTTACATCTCAAGCAATATGTTTCTGCCATGTTTATGTTGCCGATGTTATAAACATCATTTACACAAAAAATCAACAGCAATTCGATCATTATTGATACTTCCACGCGGCTCAAACTGTGAAATAAAGTCAAGCATTGATTTACCTTTGGAAAGCTCTTTAATAAACATTATACAATAATATCCGCACGCATTGGTGCCATTTTGCTGAATTTGATTACTAACGTATTTGATTGGTGTACTAGAAAATCTGGGAAATTATTGAACATATCTTTTAATATGGTCGCTGGGAGGAAATCAGTAACTATCAAAATAATTGTTGTCGTATAATGCAACCCAGTGGGTTCCTGATCCGTCATTGAAGTTCTGTATGTTTACAACACAGTGGGCGGTGGCCGCATTGTCTTTGACCGCGGTAGTGCCGTTGGCACCACTGCGTCGCCATCGTTTTTTATTAACTGATCTTTTGAAAACACACCATTGAATCCTGTGACCTTTTTAAGCTTATCATTAATGTTAAAATTACTTAGTGGCATCAACGGTGATTCCAATGCGGCTAATACATCCCTGGTACTGTTCCTGGCAGTGTCAGGCCGTTTCCAAGCAGTTTTGAGATCAGTGGGCCTCCAAGTAATCCTGCTAGCGCTGGAAGTATCATCTGAAGGAAGCCGCCCTTCTTTTCCGGTGTCACTAGCTTGTCCAGCTTGGTAAACAGCGGCATCATTTTTTTTACTATTTGTTGAACTTCTCTGGCTTTTTTTACCTCAGGTGATACAGTTTTCTTTGCCCTTGGCGATTTTATCGCTCGCGTCGGTGCTCTTGGTGTTGTTTTTTTTACAGCGCGGTCTGCTTTCTTTTTAGCAGCTGCTTCTTTCTTTAATTTTATTGCGGCTTTTTTTACAGCTAGTTCTGCTTTTTTTATTTCCATTTCCGCTTTTGTTGCTCTTTTCTTTCTTGGGTTTTTTTGCCGCGATGACGTAGTCATTGATGACATATTATTAAAATCGTTATACAATTTAACGTAGACTAAAAATACAACCTCGCCATTGTCAAAGACAATGGTTACAACAACGCGTTTATTATATCAACGTGGCTGATCTAATACCAGAACCGGTTCTGATACCAGTACCTTGCACATCCTTATTTGTTGCACCAGATATTGCACCAGATGCTGCAGCTATTCCAAGTGTTCCGAGCACTGTCAAACCCTTTGGTAACAATGATTTAATTAAAACAGATACTGCTGGACCAATAAACCCTCCAGTGGTAATTCCATTGCCGGTAATTACATTACCAATGACAACGTTATTGATTTCATCTCCGAGTATTCGTTCAATTTTAATTGTCAAAGCCTTTATTTGCCCAATTATTTTTATGGTTTGTTTTATATTTGCTAGATGCCTTTTGTAATCATTTTTAGCACTAATTTTTTTAACTTTTTTGGTGGGCATTGTATATACAATTATTACATAATTACACGTTGTTTTAACAACGCCAATGGTTAAACAACTTGTACTGACATCTTTCCCTTCAGCACATCAAGTGTAAGATATCTATCAGATGTTACAAATGCAAATGCTTGATATCCAGCACCATTCGCTGCTCCAAGCTTCCATGATACCTCAATATCAGCCATTGATAATGATAACCTTTCAGCGTGTTTACTAACATCAAAATGAAATATTGGATACAATGTTCTAAATTCCTCAATTGATATTTGGCTACCAGTGTCCGTATCAAGATATTTTTGCATCGCTTCGATTAGGGACATATATGCTCTAGAAACGTTTCTTGTCGCTTGATTAAAATCGCAAATTAACTCTTTTTCTGGATATTGTCTGGAGTTTATTCTGGCTGTTATACTTGTAACGCTCATATGATCAAATATACGCT
This sequence comes from Margaritifera margaritifera, assembly GCA_029931535.1. Taxonomy (NCBI): domain Eukaryota; kingdom Metazoa; phylum Mollusca; class Bivalvia; order Unionida; family Margaritiferidae; genus Margaritifera; species Margaritifera margaritifera. Next base: position 248,760 of record JAQPZY010001099.1, read on the forward strand.
TGTTAACAGTTTGATCACCTGTATACCTTGCAGCGGTTTGAAATACTATAAAAATATGGCGTGGTAGCTGTTCTGATGGAGATGTTGTTATTCGCCATGTGTAACTTTGTCCATCTGGTATTGTCAGCGTGTATATCTTATTCTGCTCAAAATGAATTTTCTTTGTAAACGCTTCTAACTTGTTTTCAAGCTCAAGTTGTTTTGCTAGTGATGGAATTATTTTTGGAATCCACAGTGAAAGATTGCTAATAACAAATTGTCCATCATTTCCACCAAGTCTTAAAACGATGTTATTGTTGGTATTTCTGTTAAAAATAACGGTATGCTTTATACCTCTGAAAACTTTGTTTACATCACGACAGAATCCGAATATTGCGCTTAATGGAAGTAACGTCGTAATTTGTGCTCCATTATCAGTGAATTTTTGCCGTTTTATATGTCCGTCATTGTTATCTGGAAGTAAGTTTCTTCTAATATTATCAATTACAGTGTAAACCGTACCATTAGCACCGTTTAAGCCAGCAAGAACAGCTGCTGCATCAGCTAAATTGGCGTACATATCAGGAACAACTGGTACAGCCGTTGCAGCTCCAGCACCAGTATCCTTAAACCAAACATATTTGTCGCAGTTGATCTCGAGTAATCTTCACTAAATGACAAAATATTTAAAATAGTGCTTGCAATTGGTAAATTATCTTGTATGTCCTCGATTGTCTGATTGTTCAGCTGGTAACGTGCATTTTTAAACAATCCAAATCCATTGTTTTGCAGTGCAATATTTGTGCCAGCAACAAACGCGTTTGCAGCATTAGCCGCTGTCCTTAAATTCCCACGAATTTCAATATACGCTTTATGAGGTAACAGCCAAACGTCTTCATCTCGCGTGCTTATTTTTCTTTCAGTGTTTATATTCATGTCATTGACGCCTTCAATGTACTCAGTGTACTCAAATTCCACAGCAGTGTTATCGATCATGTACGGCTCATCAATATTAAAATAAATGCCCGTTGATGCCATTATATAATATCGTTTATATAATATCACCGTTGTTAAAATGCTGCTATATCAGCGGTGCCTCTGACGCTGATTGGATTATTAGAAATTGAGATTTTATCGCCCAGCGATTTAATAATTCGCTCACTATCATTGGACAATAATTTTTTTGCTGTTTTGATCATTGCTCGTTCTGCTTCTGGTGATGGTGCTATTTCCCTGATCAATGCTTTGTTTAGTTCTGGTGGCTTTGGTTTTGTTGTTAACAACTTATCAGCGATTAAGTTTCCAGCAGCGTCTATAATTTTACTTGCTGAAGCTGTTGCATCTGATTCCAATGCTTTGAGTGCTACTGGTGCTAATTTTGTCGCAATTCCAGGACCATGTTGAACTATCTTTGAGAATATGTTTCCAAGTAAGCTTCCACCAATCGTGTGTGGACGATATATTTTTCTTCTATTGCTCATTGACGGCATTGTTATTAACAATGCTGATGATGTCATTGTATAATAAACGCATTGATAAATTACCCCTGTTCGAATTACCCCTGTTCGTCAGTGTTATTAACACAGTGCAAATAATATGCTACTATTTCATTATTAAGATCTAGTTGACGTCCAGTTTGATCTGTTAGCTTCATTGTAATTGAATTTATCTGTGATTCAACGTTAATCTGGTAATAAATAATTTGCCTTGGGTTAACCTGAATTAATGATCCAGGTGGGACATCAAGTGAAAAACTATAGATCGCTCGATTACGTGATCCAGATGCTGAGTACGATCCATTTGCAATACTGCAGTCGATCAGGATGGAATTAACATCAGTGATGTTCACAGGTTTTTCACCTTCAAAAGAAGCTGTTCCACCCCCTGCAGGGGCACTATACTGTTTTTGTTCAAATCCAAGCAGGCTTGCAATTGAAAGTGGTGCACCAAAATCAACAGCAAATCCATTTGTAAGAGTTATTTGAGCACGTAATGTATTATAGTTTGCTTCAATGGTGCAGTCGGTTAACCCAAATACTGTTGTAATAACACGATTAATACCAAGTAAATTATATGCTCCAGGAGTAATTGTTTTAGTAACCCATGGCGATGCATTATTTAACCTGTATATGAAATTGTTGTTCACGCCACCTTTAATATTAAAAAAACTGTTCCACATAGTAGCTGAAATAAGTCCAATGCGATATTTACGGATTGGATCAAGAATAACTGGCGGATTAAATGATACAGTAAAATCTGCACTATTGTCTTTGGTCTGAGACGAATCAAGAAAAAATGTTTCTTCGTTCATCGTCGCTATAAGCATTGTTTTTATAAAAACTAATCGTAGATCAGCTAGCAGATTAGGTCGTTGCTAAGAACCTGGAATTTATCTGTTGTAATAAGATTATTTGACCGAAAGTAATCCAGCATCTCAGTTATTTCGTTGTCGATTTCCACACCAGTGTTTCCAGCTTGTTTCGATGAGATAATCAACATAAATCTATCAAAAACCTCAGGTGGAGATGAAAACACTTTTATTCCAGTTCCTGTTTTCTCAACTATTTCTGCGTCTTTTAAAGCATAAATCAATGCTTTTTTATACTGCGTAGTAAGATGTTGATAATACTGTTTTGTTTTTTCTAAATCCTCGTTAATATAAGGATTACTTTTAAGCTTACCAGCTCGCTGATTATGTGATCTCACTTTGTTTACCAAAATTAATAACTGATTATGTCTCATACGTTCAAGTACGTCATCGGAGGTAAAATATTAAAAATAATACTCTATCGTTTAGATTCCACAGAAACATTTGAAACAATGTCATTAAATTCACTATCAGGTAATGCGTTAACAGGTGATCTAACATTACTCAATTCTTTACCTTTAAATTTTTTTTGTAAATAATCATATTCATCATCAGTTTTCTTTCTTTCACTGACGGAATCAATTTTTAACATTTCAATTTGCTGTTTAGATTCTTCAAGTTTTTCAGTTAACTCATTAACTTGTTGGCTTAGTTGTTCGATGTTATCTTGAATTTCTTGTCTTTTAGTAGGATCCATTTCTCTAGCTAACTCATCTTTAAGAAATTCAATTTTATTCCCTAATTTTTGAACATATTCAGCAACATATGCAATATCAGTTTTTGTAAATAATTTTGTAAATTTTGTTTGTATATCTTTACCTGATGCTTGTATTAGGTCTTTAAATTCCTCTATTTTTTTAGTTGTTCCTGTTGAAAGTAAATTTACTAAATTCTTGATTGAATCAGTTTTATCTGTTAATGTTTTACCAGATTCTTCAATAGCACTTGTAACAGGTTTAAATATTTCTTTTAGTTCTTCTTCAATTCGAGTCTTTCCAATGGCTGTTTCTTGTATTAATCGTTTATTTCGTTGCCTAGCTTGAATCAATCCCTCAAGTACTTTTTTATCAACGGACATTTTTATACAATCACATTGATAAAAATCAATGCCTGATGACTGTGTCATCGGCGACAAAAAATCAAATGTCAATCTAAACAGCTACGAAACATCTTATTAGCATCTGTTGTTATTCTATCAAATATGAAAAACTTGTGAAGCCCATTAGTCGCCTCATGATAGTGCTTAATAAACTCTTCCTTGGAAATAGCACCGCAGAAGTCATGTGCGATTTTTTCAATATCAGTGTTGTCAAGGCCGTTAAAAAGTATAAAACAACCAGTATTACGTCTGATAAATTTATTTACGTTAAAAAAAGCCCTGAGCTAAGAAAATCGAATTACAACGCTTATTTCTCGACATCGAAAAGTAGGACTTAATCTTTTCAATTTCATTGTGCTCAAGTGGAATATCATCAAAGACAATAATTTTGTTTTCATCAGCGCCAAGTTCTGTAATCGGAATAACGTCCTCAGGATCTTTTATAATAAAAATATCATTGGTGGAACCCATGGCTTCCTTAAGTGGCTCATTGTACTCGCTTAACGTATTATACTTATCTTGCTGTGGGTTAACCGTATAAATGTAGACGCGATCGTAGTTCAGCTTGTTATTCAGCAAAAGATTAAGTAAAAGATTAGTTTTACCAGATCCGGTTCTTCCTACAATCAAATAATGGCAGTTAGGTAGATCACAATTATGTTTGTTCGTTATAACATCTTTCGAATCAAAATTTATTATTGGCATTGTTGTTTATACTATAAACAATTATGGTATAAACGTTGATAAAAAATCAATGTTGACATAATCAATACAATGACCTATTATACAAAATTTGGAACAACAATCTCAGCAACCTCAACATCGGATACAAGTAAAACCGCAGATCTTACCAATTATTTAAAACGATCAGGCGATTCAATGGTTGGAGTACTAAACATGACAAGCAATAAAATTACTGGTTTGGTAACAGATTATCCGCCAGCAGACATTGATCCATCCCAAGCAGTCAGTCTAAACCAGTTGACGCTATCTGATAACTCGCATATTAGAAAAGCCGGAGATACGATGGAAGGAAACCTTAACATGGGTGTAAATAAAATAAAATCCGCAGCGTTACCTACACAACCTACTGATCTTGTAAATAAAACGTACGTGGATGACATTATATCTCAGTACATCAATCGTGCAGGAGATATAATGGCTGGAACATTATCAATGATAAACAATGCAAAAATAACTGGTCTACCAACAGCTTATCCACCAAGTGACCAAAGTGATGCAACTTCTTATGCACAAATGCTAACCAAGTTCCCTGGCTATGTGCCCCATAGAGGTTCTACAATGATCGGATCACTAAACATGGGTGGATTTGTTCTGAATGGGATAAACACTTACTTGTCATGGGCCCTTGACAACGCTGTTAACGTACAGTATATGCAAGATAATGCTGTACTTAAAACTGGCAGCATAATGACAGGAACACTGGACATGAACAACCGAATACTAAAAAACTTACCAGTTCCAATTAATCCAGGTGATGCCGTTCCGTACTCGTCTCTGTTGAATCTCAGTAGCGCAGTTGTAAACAAAATCGGTGATACAATGACAGGAAATCTTATCATGGGAACAAACACAGTTGTAAAGTGTGCAGCAGCACCAACAGCATCAGATGATCTCGCAAACAAATCATATGTTGATTCACGAGTACTTGGAAGCATCCGGATAAAAAACAATGTTGGATATATTCCACCGCTATCAGGAAACACTGGTAATCGTACTGGGTTTATTGTATCATCATCTTCAGCGTATCCTGGTTACGCTCCTTTCAATGTATTTGCTTCACATTTACAATCTGCGGTGAATTCAAACGAATGGGCAACCAATGGTGTTTCAACAAACTTTTGGATCAAAATTGAATGTCCTGCAAGTGTAGCAGTTTGGAAACTTCAACTTCGTGGCCGCGTAGGTGGAGCAGAGCGAATTTACAACTGGAAGTTACAGGGTTCAATCGATGATGTCAACTGGACAGACTTACACGTAGCAACTAACTACTACATTTCAAATTCTGTTCAAAGTTTTAATATAGCAGCTGCTAATACAATCAATAAATACTGGTTATTTAGGCTATTTGTGGTTAACGCAGAATTAACAAACCCTGGACTAACACAAATGCAAATATTTACAGTGAATGATTCAATGTAACATTGTCTTTGACAATGCCGTTGATTTTACTGATGTGTTTATACTGTAAACGTGTATATAAAACTCAAACAATGAGCGCAACAAAAGAAATTGTTGAAGTGTGCCGCGAGTTCTACAATAAAATATTTGAATTTGACCACTCACAATTAACCAAACCTGAGTTCAATGTTCCAACAAATAAACAACCAGAAATAACTTCTAGAGCAGCTATTCGTGATATAGCAAATATGTTAACCAATAAAGATGAGATCAATGATAATATTACAAACTTGAGATCGGTTATTGTAATGAGAAAGACACAGATGAAAGAACTACTGGATAGATATGACATGTTTGAAACGGAAAAGCTTGAGGAACAAATTAAAAATTTCATTCATGATGTAATTTTAGAGCTAAATAAAGATAACTCTTTGACAATAATGAGAACCAAGTTGATACAAAAACTAAAATTTAACAAAGGCAAAGAATCAGAGCATAAAACTAGATCTGAATGCTTAGAGAGTATTTTTGAAAAGAAACGGCTCGGTCTAGGAAGAAACCCAACAGCACTTAATAATTTTAGTAAACGGCGTATTTTCAGAGAACTTGGATTAGATTACAACGACGTTGAAACAATTATTGCTGTACACAGCGAACCTGATGATGCACATGCACTGGCAACAAGCTACTTAATACTAGTATCATCAAAAACGCCAGGATTTCAAAACAAATATGATGGTGATGACATATCAGTCGCATTTGATACAATAGAAACAATTGAAAAGAAATTAAAAACGTCAACAGAAGCTGATAAAAAGGCTTTTTACGATGAAATAAGCGGTTTTACTGAAATACTAGATGAAGTAACATGGAATCCAGATCCAAAGCAAAAAAACTTATAATGAAATAATATCCAAAGGAGATGAAGATCGTTTATTAAAAACCTTCATGGACGAACGCGGATTTAAGTGAACTAATAAAAGAAAAATTAAAGGTAAATGAGCTGTTGTCGAAAGATAATATACTAAATGATTACGCTGCAGCGTATACAATATTGTACCAATACTTAGTTTTAGACACTATACCAATAGGGGCAGTAAAATCAGCTATGGAGTTCATCGACTCAAATAAAGATAAAATCGATGCAAACAAAATAATATATGTACCAGAAACCTTCGAATTTAAATATAAACTATCGTATTCCTTAGAACAGGAACAAATGATAAAGGATAAAAGAATTCAGATATTTGAAAAATATAGAATTTTTATCGATGATATAAAAAATAAAAAGTTTAAAGACCTGGTTTCAAAGGCTGCAGCAGATTTAAAATTCGTGGATGTTATTAAACATCATAAAGAAACTGACAAATTCATTGATGCTGTTTTTACGATTCTTTTATATCATGATTGGGAGCATGAAATGTTTAAAGGCCATATTGATGCGGCTATTGATTATTACGAACAAAATAAGCATCTAGAAAATAAAATACGTGTAAATAATCTACATAAAATAAAAGAACTAACAGCTGCTGATAAACTTAAGCCGTTCATTTTCGCTGATTATTTACCACCAAAAAATATGCAAAATATTAGGTCACAGGTAATAAAAATTAAAAATAATATCAATATTAAAAAATTTAAAAAATTAGTTGTGATAAAAAAACTGGGAGAGATTGAACCTCCAGTTGATCATACTTATAGTGATAATGATAAACATACTGTAATGGAATATAAAACACGATTGGATATTGATAAACTTATTACAAGCCAACCAAGTGATCAACCTGATCAATCACATGTAAAAGAGAGGTTTGCAACAGCATACGTAATACTCCAAAAATACTTTATTCCAAGTAATATTAACATCAACTTTATAAAAGCAGCTACAGAGTTCATTGACCTGTATGAGCATAATATTGGTGAAATAAATGATATTGCAACGTTTTCAAAAACACTAGATCACAAACCAACAAAAGAATACGATGATGAACAAGATAGACGCCTTCGAAATACCAAATCCAAATTGTTCGACAAATACAAAACAGTTCTTGCTGATGTTAAGAACGCAGATTTTCGAGCATTAGTTTCAAGCAATGCTGCAACTTTTAAAATTACAAGTTGATCAATTAACATAATCATTATCATAATGAGGCAAATTATTGACTTTAATCACATTTCTAAAGCGATACCAGAAGATCAACGAGACCAACTAATATCATAATTTAAAACGTATCACAAAAAGCTATACTGTGCAAAAAAAGCAAGCAAGTACTACAGCAGGATAATAAAATTAATCTTCTATACACCATTATTGCTAACAACAAGTGGAATTATATCAGCAGGTAGTTTATTAAATCCACTTCTTCTTATATTATCAGCAGCTGGAATATTTATCAGTACTGGATTCAAACGACTCGAACCAAAGCTTGAACACAAAAAGTCATCATGTAAATTAGCAGCATCGGTGTACTCAAAAATACTATCGCAATTACAAGCGTATCTCAGAGGTAAACAATATGATATTATAAGCTTAATACATGAACTACAAACCAAGGAAGATTTATTAATCGATATTGTACCTAATAGAACAACAAAGCACATCGACGAGTACACAAAAAATATGTTTGATAGAACTATTAATTTGATGATCTAAATCTAAATTCCATTGTTAACAATCAATTAAAGATATAATTTTATGTGCATTATGTATAATGACAACCCAACAAAAAATCACGCTCGTACAAAAATATGGAGATAATCATGTTATGATTGAAAATAAATTTTACACACTGGAGATAACCTCAATGGATGTAAATAAAATCTATCATAATTCAGGAAGAACTGAAATAGAAATCTGTATCAGAGATACGGATCAATATTACAAGGATATAGAAAATCTTGAAACAGAGATCAAAACTATGGTAAAAAATTACACTGGAGAAGTAATCAGAAAAAATCAATTCGCAAAGATAAACATAGACAACAGCTCAAAAGTATTCGAAAAAGGTGATACAAGAACAAAGATTCCACCAAGGGATTATTCTATGTTACAATCACAAAATCTTAAAGTAACCGGAAAAATTGCCTTTAGGGTAAAAAAAATACCAAAATAAAAACTATCTTAATGCGTATGCTTCAGAATTAGATCTTGTGTACAAATACGATGATTCTGATGATGAAAATTAATTTAAAACATAATACGCTTACATTTATACAACTTTTCATTTCATTAAAAAATATTTTTTTAGCAACTTTGTGGATCGTTTGCTGGAGTTGTTTCCAGCGAAAATCAACGTTTTGATGCCCCCGTTTTTTGAGGCACCCTATGGGCTTGAATAGAGCAATTTGTTTGCAAAATGAAAACCTCTATGATGAAAAAGACAAAAAAGTGTTTTAGAAACAGCCTTTATACATACTACTCACATATGGTAAACCTATAGACGTTTTTAACATTAAGTTTTCCCTTGTAACCATACAGACCCATAATGTTAAACCTATGAACATTTTAACGTACGATTTCCCCTTATCCCTATAAATCCTAAAAGGTGTCCTAATATTAATTCCCATTGTTCCCATATCGCCATACTCTGCTAATGTTGGGTGTATTGACAAGTGCAAAAGTAATATTCAAAGGAAATAATTGCAAAAAATACATTTAAGGGTAGCAAAAGTAAACTTTATATAAGTCAGGACTAACTGAGTGATTGATTAAGTGGTCTTTAAAGGAATATCAACATATGAAAGGTTATACCGTGATGAGCCATTGGACTAAAGTGTCTTTCCAAGAGACACAGTATGGAATCTGCGCAAGATTCGAACACATACTTCTGGTAGCGAGTCCGGAACTCTAACTATTTGGCCATCCAGGCTCCCTTCATGTACATCAGATAGAAAGACGTAAGATTAATTTAGCTGTATATTAGTCTAATGTAATTTTTGACGTCATGCACATTACCACATCCTTATCTTGATTATCTCGACACTTTCTAAAAGACTGCGATGAAAATATATCCGCTTGATTCAAATTCCACCCCAGTCAAAAAACATCGAGAATAGACAATATATATCTCATCCTTCCAGTCATATATAGTTTTTATAAGGAATCCCTTATAGAAATTGTATTCCAGCAAGATTTACGCCCCTTTGGTACTCTTATTTTTAAAGGTTAACAAAGTTTTCATTTGACATTGTGACGCCATTGGTAAATTATGACCTCTCTTCACGTGCTACCTTTAAATGTCATAGGCATTGTGTTCCATCACTGTAAGTAAAGGATCCAATCAATGTTTTCTTCGCCATGTTATACAGAATCGTAAGAGCAAAAACCATAGTAAACAGTATTTAAGTGTTATAAATACACAAAATTACATAAGTGTTTTGTTCAGAGTCGGCGTGTAATACGGCGTAGGAATGCGCCGAAGACGTCAAGCCGAGACGTATATTCCTGCGTCTTTTCAAATTTTGTGTTTCCTCTTACCCGGTACAAGGCACTTATGTGGCTTTGTATTTATTATATATTCCTTTTCTTATTCACACATTTGTTCTATATTGTTAATGTCTCCTTTTCTATAAAAAAAACGAAATAAAGGCATTGAGGGATTTATGAAAGATAAAGTACAACCCACTGGAAAACCCCATGAGACGAACGTAAATAGATACTGTGCATTTAGATCATCTGTCTATCTGCATAGCTGAAGTGGTAATTTACTCCATTGCTTTGGGTGATTCAAATCTTTTGTTTCGGACATACGAAACTGTAGTCACAGGCAAGTGGATTTTTCATTATTTCTCAATTGGAACAAAGTATTGGACCTGTACGTGAACCCTGTTCTTATACCTTACTTAGTCAATACGCACTCCACTTCGGAGGAAATTTCAGGGCAATTTTAACAGATTTGCAGTATTTAAATACATTCAGTTGTACAAAAAGCTCATTAATTTACAGTACTTACAAACTCTGTATGTTTCTTTATGTTCATTGCAAGAAAAGCTTATTTATACATTGAACTAAAAGGCGACAGTCTTTTTCTAACATGCGGACTAGATTTTATATTACTTATTTGGATATTTTTTAAACACGAAAATTATAAACTATATTGTTCTTTTTTCTTAACTTGAGATATATTTTGTAAGCACGAACTGGGCACCTCAATGGACATTCTTTATTTGAGAATTGCTTTGGATCAAAATGTCTAAGATAACCTCTGTTACTGTCCTTTGTGTCTGTTGATCTTTCGTTGAATTCTAAATACTTCACTCCCTTTTCCTCAGTTTTTAGTGTCATGTCAGAACACCTCAATTGTGAATTTTCATTAGTCGCTCTGTAACAAAATAGTTTGGTGTTGTGGTACCAGATAGTATTAAGTTAAGCTTCAATATTGTTGATGCCAACTTGAAAGGAATTCCATACAATTTCTTCCTCGTTTCGAGTTACTGGTTCGACTTTATTTGGGGGTTTCGAAAACCTTTTTGCTTAAGGTCTTTGCTCCGATACTTCAGGACTTTACGGCAGGAAGCAAACTCATTTCAAGATAAAATGTTGCATGTAACAGGATGAAACCGGGTTGGAATTGGATTTAGTGAAGACACTGAAAACAATTTCGTAAATAAGATGTTTATTTATAATGTAATTGAACGATGAATGAATCTGACACCATACTCGTGCGCATAAAGTCCAATAATGGATTTAACAGAATGATGCGCACCGAGTTAAACAACTGATATAACGAAATGATATTATTCGTAAATGGAACTAATCAGAACATGTAACTTCAGCGAGTGATCAAACAAGAATCAGCGCATGGAACTTATAAACAAATATGATTGATATATGGATTTGCTATCATAGATGATCAATGCATAGAATGTATACACAAATATGAACGATGTATGATACTATCACCAAGAATATCAAAGTATATGATTTATACACAAATACGAACAATGTATTATTCTACCACCAAGGGTATCTAAGTACAGATTTTATACACAAATATGAACAATGTATGTTTCATCCACAAGTGGGATGTACGTATTATTAATTTTTACTCATATAGCGATAATGAATTATTGATTTCACTCATATAGTGATATTGAATAATATTGATTCAAAATGAAACATATGTATCTCGTGGCGTACAGTTGACGATCACGATGTATTTCCGGTTCCACAGCTCTCGTCAAATGGTAAGGAATCCGCCATGCATGGCCCGCCCTTCCCAGTCTGACAATGTATATCTCAAGAGCCTCCTATTTCCATACAGACCAACTATTCCCGAAGCTTTGGTCCCTCACTGGGAGTAAAATAATACCGTCCTCCGAGCCAAAGTCACCATCGACCCCAGCATACGGGTTGCACGAAACCCCACAGTGTTCTACGATTCCCCGTCACAAAAACAGCTGAAGAATGCTCCCGTAAAGTATATAGCTTCCTGACAGAACTCGTTGTGTTGTGATAATACATCGAGACTTTACTCCATAAGTAACCTGGTTATGGTGAAATCCATGGCCAGAGAACTTGAAGTAATCGGGTTTCTCACTACAGACACTTGGCTCGTGTAGCATTGGGCGAACCGAACTCAGTATTTTGAAATAACCAAAGCCGAAAATAAACCACCCTCTGATAACGCTGTACGCGGCAGCGAAACCTGAGTACATTTTTGTTCATATATAATGGATTGATATTAAGTACACACAATTATGTGACACTTTTTCCATAGTTATTGTCCCTTAAATATCTGTCTATAGCTCTATGGTAACTAGTAAGAGTATCTGGTTGATAGTACGAACCGTCCGGTTTCATTAAAGTGACCAGGTATGCACCAATATGTCTAACTCAACCGTGGTAATGTTGATAATTTCACTTTTCTCTGAACAATGGGGCATTTCTAACTATGTCTTGAATTTGAACATGACTCTGTGAGTCTTTCTTACTGTATTTGGATTTCGTTTTACTTTCAGTATACGATTTCAGATCCCTGGCCGTTACGATAAAGTTTCTTGTCTCTCCTTCTCTGTCATGTTTTGTGTCACTTGCAAACTAAGAACTCTTCGCTAAATATTCCGTCCAAAATATAGTTGTCAATTTCAACTACAGCTTATTCCTCGACGGTAGCTACTGTGACATGCATATAAAACTTCTCGCCGCTACTTTCGATACCTCTCATTTCGGTCCCACAGGCGAATTTGTCCATTTTTAACAGTGATGATGGCAGACGACAGACAAAGATACATTGTATCAAAACAAAAACAATGTTTTCTGCATTTTTTGTAGACATTTTTCAAATTACAAACAATAGTTTCAAATCTATAGCAATACAAAATTACTATTATTGAATATATTTCAAGTGGTTAAAGTAGTTCCAGGATGAGTATACGAAATTTTAGGGGCGCGATACGGAAACACGGATTGAACATCAGTTTATGTTCATTTTATTTCACATTAAAAATGTAAAGCTACACGGAAACACTTTTTTCTTCAAATCTCGGGCCAATCGCTTTTATAATCTTGCTTGTCGACATTCGTAGGTGTGCCAGTCCTTTCCTCATCGATCCGTATATAAAAGACGAAGTTTTCAACCAGCAGAGAAAATAACTAGATAAAAGTTTGTGGAAGGAAATAGTCATAGAGATATCAACCTGCTCATATAAGATTCAGGTAAGCATTTACGATACACTTGGACAAACAAAAACAAAGATAGACAGATACATAGAAGCATAGACGCAAGTTAATTAAATCCATAAATTCGCAAAAGATGGTAATAATCAAATATATAGCTATATATCTATGTATGTATGCATGTTGGTAGAAAAATCATATATAGAAATGTATATTGAACTTCAGCTTTCAGAAAATGTGGATCGGTGTCAGCGTTTTGTACAACTTGTCATTTAATGTATTCAGCCTCTAAAATATTTCTACATTTTCAAGGAATGGAATAATATTGAAACTACTGAACAGTATTGAAACTATTCTTTGTAGAGAAAAGAAAATATTATGCAATAATTTGCAATAATATATACATATTTGTCTACACAACACTCCTAAAATTAATGCATCTACAATACTTTCATGGTGTCCGACGAAGATAAAGTTTAAGATCTTTGCAACCTGAGATTTCGGAGTATATAACTAGTGTAACATTATCTATATTTTATCGTTTTCTCCATGTCTTCGAAGTCTTTTCATGTGTATGTATGTGTGTGTGTTTCTCCTTGTATTCGAAGTATTTTCATGTGTGTGTATGTGTGTGTGTTTCTTTGTGTATGCATGTGTGTGTGTTTCTCTGTGTATGTATGTGTGTATGTTTCTCTGGGTATGTATGTATATGTGTTTCTCTATGTATGAATGTGTGTGTGCTAGTACAATTATGGTTGTCATAGATACATAATTATTTACCGATCTCACACTTTAAAACAGCTGTTATATCATCATATCATATTCAGATTGACACTTATGTGAATGAATCTCATAGAGTTACTTTACAATAGTGAAATTGTTCTGTATAAAGGACACCTATGGCAACTTTAATAGACATAAATATAATTGGGTTTATGTTTACATTTTCTGTTTATTCCCTTTTTATGACATTCATAATAACTTTGAAGTCATTCATTTAATGTGATGGTGCAATTAAAAATGTTGCCTGTTCAAATCCAATAATAAAAATGTGCATGCTCAATTGACGTAGACGTATACAACGATCAATAAGTAACATAAGAAATCGCAAAGCATATGAACACAGGCCAAGGAGACGAAATACTAATCTTGGACATCATTGAGAGCTTTTAAGGACATGAAATACATTAGCTCGACTACAATGATTTTTTACTATAGTGCCAGCATCACTGGAAATAAATAAGTCTTTAAAGAGAAAATTAAATAGTCGATGTTTGCTTAAATGCATAGTAAGGATGAATTACATTCATATCAGTCCGTCATAAAATTGTCTCTGTATTGAAGAGACGAGAATAGAACTTTAGTTTCTTTAGGTGACAAGTGATTTACGATAATTATGAAACATATTATTTAAATACAAATGTTGTACAGATCATGATTAAATACTTATAAAATTTAAGCCTTTAGTAAATACATGTAAACTTGTTCTGTGCCAAATATATTGACAGATAAATTCACATATCATATTATTCAGTTAGCCATATTAGAATACACACATCTTTAAATGGTGAATACATTCACTTAAATAGGTCACAGTCTATTCAAATACAGTTTAAACATGTCCTCAGGTTCTGGAATACAGTCATAATTATATCAATAAATTTACACACATTTCTAAAATTCTTGACACTCTTTTTATTAAATAATAATTTACATTTAAAAACATGTACTCATTATTCTTCATTCACGTGCTGAATATAGTATTTCTCTTGCTTGAAGCAATGGCTAAGCTAACGGTTCTAGCTACCCTAGTTCTTGTGGGTATTGTTGGTCTTACCTATGCCACCTACCAGTTGCCTTTGGTGCCCTACACTGGCAAAGGAGTTTTCGGTGGATATGGCGGGTACGGTGGAAAAGGATTCGGCGGATATGGCGGATTTGGCGGCGGATATGGCGGGGTTGGTGGTTTTGGTGGTGGTGGTATCTTCGATATCTTTATTCCCTGTAAGTATGCTTTTGATTGCGAGGCTAGAATTATATATATATATATATATATATATATATATATATATATATATATATATATATATATATATATATATATATATATATACAGAGAGAGACAGAGACAGAGAGAGGGAGAGAGAAAGGAGAGAAAGAAAGAGAAACATTTAATAAGTGTTATGCTTTTATTCAGGGAATTATGTAAAACCGTCAATATTTGTGAGACCTAAATAAATATGTTCATCGTCGTTTTACATCGAACTATGATTGACCATCCATCAGTATTCTGCAGGCTTTATGTATATAAAAAGGATTAATTTTTCTGTAAATGTCGCTTTTAATGCAAATTCATGATACTTGCTATCAAGTGTTCAAAAGAGCAGTACAGGAGAAATATACACTTGTAAACAATGTCTAAGGATTTGTATCGTTCGAAATTCCCCTTGCCAAAACAAAAAAAATTGTATGTGACATGTACGTGCATTAATTAATTAAATAATTAAGAAAGAAAGAAAGAAAGAAAGAAAGAAAGAAAGAAAGAAAGAAAGAAAAAAGAAAGAAATTAGAGAAAAAATAAAGGGTAGATAACAAGATTTGCAGCCCGACGGAATACATAATCGTATATATTCAACAAGCTACTACAAAAGCGAATAAATAAGTATATAGCATTTCTCCAATGATAAAACGGTGGGGCTTATTGTCAGATAAATAAAACGGCAGTGCATAGTAGCCCGAATGTTGCGATAATGGAGGGTGTGTTTATCCTCAAGCATGGGTTTATCAGCAAATAATTACGAGATCTGCCATAAAAAAGATAGACTAGATATACGTGTAAGGACTTAATTTTGATATTTGGTTACCAAATACAGTAGAACTTATTGGTAGATGAATATAGAAAGAATATTATTTTTAAAAGAAAGAGACGATTGTAAAATGTGAAACTATAATTGAATATTTGATGCTAATTATTTCAATTGACTTTTCTTTACAGTAATATTCCTCATCATAATCCTGCCTTTCATTACCAACTTATTCAACAACAACAACAACAATGGAAAGTAAAGTTGTGTAAGTATGAAAATGTTCACCTTTTTGTAAGGTTAGCAATACATAACCACAGATTCACACATACACTGTAACGGTTTATATTATATAACACGGACTGCAGTGATCGTGTCAAACCTTGTCCAACCACTAACGTCTAAGCAATCAGGTGAGACCAGTTAAAAATATTCATTACAAAACCAATCTTACTTCCAATATAACTTATAAGGAAAGCACTAAGCAGGAAATGTTGTGCCATTTTTTGTTACATTTTGTTTAATTCATTCATCGATTAAAAAAACAATAATAATAATTACCTTCCATTTTATAAATTCATCCTGGTTAACAAATACATTACAGGGTTTGTAGACACACAACAGCCACAGCTCTATATGTTGACCAACGACTATGAATATTTAGACATGTCTGACCTGCATGTGATGATCCATTAGTTGACCAACGACTATGAATATTTAGACATGTCTGACCTGCATGCGATGATCCATTAGTTAGTAATAGAGCAGAACAGGTTCGATCACATGTATTTGTATATAGGTAGAAATACCAATTCGATGCAGTTTAATTCAATTCCACTCAATTATGTGTATTGTACAAACGTTATTTTATTTACACGGTACAATGTATAAAAAAAAACAACCAACGAACAAAATATGATTTGATGTGCATTGTACTAATAGTGACCAACATTAATCTCAACTGACAAGATTTTAGACAAATTATCACAACTAAGTCGTAGAGGGCACTCTGGTTTTACATTGTCTCATATTTAGCCAGTATATTTCCAATATATGGGTTAGGATGCTTAGAAAATATGATTTAATTAGAAATACCTGCATTGGTCAGTATATAAGACAGCGACTGTTCTGTTATGTGTCTACAAACCGTGGAATGAATTTGTCAGCCATACTCAATGTGTACACAAAAATGGAAGATATGGATTTTTCTTTAACATCAATCAATGAATAAGAAAGAGTTATATTTCATACAAAGTGGCACAAACTTCCTCGATTAGTGATGTGTTTGTTAGTCATATACATGGTAAAAATGATTCTTAATAAACTTCCTCGATTAGTGATGTGTTTGTTAGTCATATACATGGTAAAAATGATTCTTAATAAACATTTTTTCCGATGTAAACTGGCTGCTTACACTTTAGTCAGAAATATTTCGACTTAAAGGCACAAGAAACGTCTTTATGCATTTTAAAAATAATTACAAGCAAACCATTTTTAACATCACTGTTTGCTGATCGTTTGTATCCTGATTGAAGATTGAAGCTTATTACGCTCGTTACAAGTGTTTATTTCCTTCGATTTCGTTTTACTTTATAAGGTTAGTTTTCTTTTCAGTAATAACCAATACATGTCTCAATTAAGTAGGTTACCATTTTCTATTAGTAAAGTAATAATTGTTAGGTGCTTGGTTAAATACGACTAAACAACGTCCGTTAGTCTCTACGATATCTATATTGGAATAATTTTTGCAGCGTCTTTCTTCTTAGACTAGTTCTATATGCATTATTAGACTGGAGTTTAGTTTCGATTTTCATTTACGTGCACAACGTAGATGCTGATATGCTGGCACTTAAAGGCCTGTGTCCATACCGTTCGAACCAAGGGGCGTGTAATGCACGGTTATGTACGGGAAACACGTGTAGATATCCAACTTATTTGCTAATATGCATGAGTCTATAACAGAATGTTTCATAATACTGAAATTAAAACAGTTTGACTAAATAACATAAACTTCAGGACCGTAAAGAAAAATATATCTATCTATCAATCTATCTATCTATCGGTGTGTCTGTGTGTCTCTCGGCAATGTTATATAAAATATATGAATATATAATATTTAGATAAATTATTTCCTTCTTTCAGGTTTAAAATTCAACTACTACTGGAAAACACTTTGGAATGGACTGGATAACGAAGCAGAATAGATTACCATAATTTTCTCATGAACGTTCTCAGTACAAACGAATTTGTCCTGCCAAGTTTTGACATACGCAAATGGACATTTCTATTTGTAAACTTCAGCATATAACAAAATAAAGAAATCAAATCCATTTATATATCAACATTTTAAACACGGATTGGCTGTGATTAATCTTTGGTACTGACAACTATCGCAACGTTTTCTCTATTAGAACCCTCTAAAAAAATTTAAGAAACAGAAGTCCTCATTTCATTTCATTATTTCTCTCTAAACAACTGCTATCTCTCTCTCCCTCTCTCTCTCTCTCTCTCTCTCTCTCTCTCTCTCTCTCTCTCTCTCTCTCTCTATATATATATATATATATATATATATATATATATATATATATGTGTGTATAGTATGTACTCTGTATCGTTGATATACCACGAGATGTATACATTTTTCATTAAAAGGAAACGAGGCTTGCCGAGTTTCCTTTTAATGACAAATATACACAACGAGTGGTATATCAATTATACAGCGTACATACTATACATATATTTTATTTATATTACATACAAATACACATACTTGCATTTCCAACGGAGTAAACACTGACTACAGGAAACTGTGTATTGACGGAGTGAGTGAACTCTTAACATCCCTGCCCAGTGTGTCGGCTACAAAATGTAGTGTACCTACTGCGGCTATTCACAATTCTCTTTGCAAATTGATAAGTTGCGTCTTTATATATATATATATAAATATTTCAATTTTCATTGATATTGATTAAATAAATATAAGACAAACTTATTATTTAAACATGAAAGATGGTTTAAGTGAAGAAAGCAGAGTACTACAAACACAGCATGGTTAGCTTCTTGAAACGATTGTGGAATATAGACTAATCTAAATGACGTGCCAACAAGAGGTAATTCAAACATTTAAATTAATTTACAGTTGATTTAAGTCATTATTATGCTTTAATTAACATTGCTACCGACTATAAATTTGTTTTTATCCTCCATCTCTCTCTTTCCCCTTTCCGTTGGTCGGTTTATCTGTAAATTTTACCATCATTCATAGGTTCAAAGACATCGTCGCATGACAGGCGAAAATCCGCTATGCTCGTTTTTCAACTGATTTTCGCCCGTAGCTTGCGACGATGGTCCAGAGAGAGAGAGAGAGAGAGAGAGAGAGAGAGATACACAGTGGTAAAACTGATAAACTGATATGCTGAGACAGAGCAACCAACAGAGAGGGAGAGAGAGACAGAGAGAGAGGTGGGATGTGGGGTGGGGAGACTTAGCATAAGATTTATTTGTGTTGTCCATCCGTATGTTTCTCTGTTGGTCGATTAGTCTGCTGCCTAACCAACCAACACACAGAGAGAGAGAGGCCTTCGGACATTTTAATATTTTAAAATAATTTTTTTAGATCCCTAATATAGGTTTTTTTAAAAAAAATTTAAAAAATTTAAAAAATACAAAGCATTAAATAGATAACAGTATGTGTGTGCCTCCTACCCAAGAAATTTACCGTACAGTCTCGAGAGGCTATTGCAACTTTGTATCACTGGTATGGTGAACACTGTAGATCAGTGGTCCTCACCGCGGTGCCCAGCGGCGCCATGGCGCCCGCTAAGGTTTTTTGTGTGCCCGTGGAAGAGGTTAATACGAATAATAAAAAATAAAAAGATGGGTCAAGTTAATTGGTTGGTGCCCGCCACTCTCTCATAAACTCACAAATGTGCCCGTAGGCACAAAAAGGTTGAGGACCCCTGCTGTAGATAAATCCCATAAAAAAGTGCAAGCATACCAATACGATGACTCATGTTCTTGTAGGTTACTTGGTGTAAGTTCAAGTTAATTGGTTTCATCAGCTCAAATTCTTCTTCTTCTTCTTCTTCTTCTTCTTCTCTCTCTCTCTCTCTCTCTCTCTCTCTCTCTCTCTCTCTCTCTGTAGATTTCCACGTATGTGTGTCCCTTACGCATGAGAGAGAGAGAGAGAGAAGGGAAAGCAGAATGAATTTCAATGAAATTGTGTACTATGTTTAATTCATTTAGAAAACGGGGATTATTAATATTTTTTCTAGTTATTTTCTTATGTCGATAATGAATAATAATTGGAAATTCATCAATGATCTAGAGAGTATACAAGCAATAACCACTGTTGAAACCATGTTTATATATGCATATTTATGCGCCATGGGCGGATCACAATATGATATACCAACAGTATTGGTATATTAAATTGCTTTATACCAACATTTTAAAAGTCATGTTATTTTTAATGTATGTCTATGTGATATATATTTATATATATATATATATATATATATATATATATATATATATATATATATATATATCGCTGTGTGTATATGAGTGTATGCTTATGTTCAGTATATGTGTTTATCAATGGGATTCTCATCCACTTTATCGTTGTAGACTCATCATACTCAATGTAGACATAAAATCCACTAAAGGTTTTGACAAAAATTCCCCTACTATTCATACACTTGTCCTAGCACACGTTAAACCCTCCATGGTCGAAGTTAATAATTGGTTTGTTTGAACATAAAAAGAATAAAACTTATAGTTCTTCCTGTCCCGTTCGCCATGATTAGAATGTCTACAAGGGTCTAATTCACTCTGCGAAGTAAATATGTTCCTTCTCTTTCCTATTAAATTCAAAGACTAATTCATTTGGTATCATAAGCTAGAGATGCTGAAATTCTCCCCAATAAATTTAAACAAGAAAATTTGAAAACACGCCAGTTTTGTAATACATGTATAACAATGCATGTAAATTTTGTAAACTTTCGAATACTTTGCTGCTGTAAATGGTGTAAACAAGCCTTACAAATTCCACTGGTGACAAATATCCAGTATTTTACTTTATTTTTTGAATTAATCTAATAAGGCATTTAGGATCCTTAGAAAAAGTTAATGGGCCACTAAAGCTCAGGAACCCAAAGGGACACTAAATCTCTTTAGAAATATTCAATGAACTTCTGAAAGACGCTTCTACGTGCACAATACCTAAGTTAAAACTGAACGTACCACGATACTGTTTTTATATTTATTTTTACATGAATAAGAACAAATATCGGTTATTAAACATTGGTGATAGGTTGGATAAATACTTTCTTCTTCCTTCCTGCCACTCGAGACACTTAAATACTGTCACTTATGAGACATCAACACCAAACTGTCAAATCGATAGTGACAACATTTGTTCTATCGCGATTAAAACAGATTAACACTGCAAAACGCATACTCTATTCAATTGCACAATATTAATACTCGGTGTTAAAGAGGCATTATATAAACATTGTTACGAAAGGGATGCGCTTTTTTTTTAGTCTTAACTTTGTATCTTCGGACACAACTTTGGTCAATGGCTTCAGCTTTTCCTATAGCCAAATCTAAAGTTTTGTTCGTGTATCCCCTTCTCTTAAATGCCCAAGTATTGTGTTGAGCGTCGTGACGTTTGAACAGATGCACTTTATGCAAACACATAGGTCGTACGGAAGTCTTATTCATGGAATTCACGTTTAGCATCACACCTGGTAGGTAAGAAATATTGTCGGGAGTCGGTCGGTTTACAACAAATATCAGTCTCCGTGTTTCTATCTTGTAATATAGATTGGGCTTCCATATATTAGACTTGCCTGATGACTCCTACGTGAATTTGGTGGTGAGATGGAAGCTGTTGAAATCCCATGAGTAGTTGAAATCGTTTCTTGTTCCCACCCACTTTCTCTCCACGTCATCGATAAATCTGCTGCAGCTTATAGATTTGTAGAGTGCTTGATTAAGAAATGTTCTCTCTTGCTCTCCCTAGAAATATATTGGCATAAGAGGGTGCTACTCTGGTTCCTATAGCTGTACCATGGACTTTATTCACAGAGAATAATTCATTTTGATTCTAGCAAATGTGAACTATTCCTTTACTATTCTGTCACTGTCCATGTTTGTTGCTGACATGTGAAGTAATAATAATCGGTAGAAGTGAAGAATAAAAGAGAATTTTTTTGATAGTTTTGGAAATCAAACTGAACTTTTTCCATGCGCCTTATATATGTTATGAAGGTTGGAATGCAATATATAAGCATAGCAAAGCACTGGTAGTGCTAACACAGTTACAACAAAGTATAATATACGGTTAGTGCGAATAAAATCTGCAATTCTAAGGAAAAGTAATGTGTATACATGAGTAATAAGTATATAAGAAAATGACAGAGAGAGAGCAAGAAATAGAGAGAAGAAAGAGAAAAATGACTCCGTTCCAGAGGATAATATGAAACTTTTATTAATTTAGGTGTTTCTTCCGAAGAATAAAGCAGAGTGAGAAGTTTAGACCAGACAAAAGTGTTGTTATATCATTTTTATTCCTTTTAAATTAATAACTGTTCGTATTTGTCAGTTTTGAATCATAATTAATTGTATTTTTGTGTATAATGAATCATGGATTGTCCACAGTAAGTGAAGGAAACTGGCTTTTATTATGGACATAATGGAATTTTGATATCTATTCTTTTATTCATTATAGGTTCTGTTTCTTTGGGAGTTTTCGGTACTCAGAACTAACGACTGATGGTATAGGAAATACAGTGTATTACGTTCTTGATGCTAATTACTCAATTACAAGTTATGTGAAAATACATCCTGTGATTCCTTAGAAGTGTTCTTCCATGTATGTCTATTATTATATATGCAATTTAGCGAATATATTGTGACATATCATGTCCGTCACTCAGTGCGTCTGTGAGACTGCTTTTCTGGTAGGAAGCCGCGATAGCAAAGTTGCTAGAGCGTCGGCCTCGTGATCCAAAAGTCGCGGGTTCGATACCCACCAAGGCAAGCCCGGGTCGGCTTTTTCAATGTATCCTTGGAAAAGGCACGTAGTTCCCATTTCCTCAGATTGATTTAGTCAAAAAAATTTAAAAGTGTCTTTAAAATCAACAAAAACAAACACTTTTCTTGTAACCTGATCTCTATCCTCACCCAATGAG
This sequence comes from Margaritifera margaritifera, assembly GCA_029931535.1. Lineage (NCBI taxonomy): Eukaryota > Metazoa > Mollusca > Bivalvia > Unionida > Margaritiferidae > Margaritifera > Margaritifera margaritifera. Next base: position 271,969 of record JAQPZY010001099.1, read on the forward strand.
GGAGAGTGATCATATTTGGCATGATGCTGTAGGAGGATCGGTAGGTGAACAAGATGCTTTAAAATCCTATATGCAGCAACAGGTGTAGAAGGGGATGGGGGTCAAGGTCACATTTTCTTGATAATTGGGACTTTTCGTTGTAACCTGAACTCAATCTACACCGATCATTGAAGTAGGATGATCATATTTGGTATGACGTTTAGGCAGTATGAATAGATGACAATGAAGGTTGCGAAATCAAAATGCAAGGTGAGGGAAGGGGAGAAACAGTAGGTAGACCCAAAAAAATGCGAATATTTGTTTTGAATGTCATATCTAATTGCTTTTCTTCTTAGGTTATTATTTTTTATTTTTTTTTTTTGGGGGGGGGGTGTTGTTTTTTTGTGTGGGGGGGTATAGCTTTTTCTTCTAGCATCGTGCCGAACATATATTGCGTATCCGTGTCACGATACACACATAGCTACGCCATTAAGCCATGTATTTTTGTCCTATATTTGATTCTCTTGCTTGATAAGTTTCTTGATGCCGTTAGAAGGTTAGTTTAACTTTATTCTAGTAGGATATAATTTATGAGTACAAATATTAAAGGCTTTCTGAAGTATGGACCGTGCATGTTGGTTGAAATATTTATGTATCATGGCGTCCAAATTGTTTTTGAACGTAAAATTATAGATTTAAAAGAAGTAACGTGATAATGGATATTTAAGACCAGCCGCCCGATTAAGGTTTGTGGTCCCTAAACCCTTTCTATATACCCCGTGACTTTTTTTTCCATTGAGGATTTATGCGTCCTGCGGGCGCCCCATAAGCGAATGTACCACAAGGCGCCTTTGTAGACAGATCAATACCCTGGCGCAGATAGCAGACTCATAAATATATACAAGCAAGTATAGCCACTGTGCAGGCCGATCAATATACACAAGCAACTGTTAGTCGCTGTGCATAGAAATCTGTGACAGTTACTAGAGTGCATTTTTTGCCGTAGCTATCAAAATGTAAGGCCACCAATGCCCTATTTGTTGTTTGGTTTCTGAAAGCGCATACCAAGCACACCGCTTCCAATCGTTGTAGGGGTCGTCTTTTTTTTCGGGATGGCCGTTGCGCGAGCACAACCAGGGTAGCCTCCCTATCACGAACGATTTTCCATTTGGAGAAAAGTAGCCCCACTAGTATAGCTACCAAAGATGCTAGTATACACAACTTCCCAGTCGATGGGGATTCGAGCAAGAAAGTCGGCAGTATTGCACATTCTGCCCAGAAACGCGTTCCAGAGCAACCTTGTTTCAGACATTGCATGCATCGACTACTTTGCAGGGCACGAGAGACGTACGCAACAACAGCCTCTGGAAGGCTTGCCAATTTTGTAGACGATGTGTACGTGTTCGGGTACCTGCGGTGCCAGAACATCGTTTGCGCGTGGGGAAAGGTCCTATGTACATTAAGTGAAGAAGGGTCTGGAGCGTAGTGCACTTGCACTGCGAGGTTTCTTGCTGCCAGTGTCATTTTGCTGGTGGCTTCCTTTGTATAGCAACGCAGCGACGAAAACGAAATGCCGTCCCCGTCCCCTGTCAGAAGGTCTACGCGGAAGATTGGGCATGACCGGCAACCAAATTCAGAAATGTTCCAACGAATCGCCCGCTCCCACTTTGCGTCGTCCTCCACGTCTGCCTTCGTTGGTTGAATCTGGATTCCATACAGCCTTCCGGTTTTGGTCTGTGCGTAACTGCGTTCGCTGTGGCTACACAACAAACAGGCTCTCGTCCGTCTGCACCTCCTCCAACACATCCGAATTAACAGCTTCTGCGGTGCCCGTATCCAGCTCGACTCCAGGTCGGCAGGCGTACAAGGAAACCTCTATGCGTGTATTTTAGTGGGGAAACTTTTCTTTAAATGGAAAATCGTTCGTGATAGGGGGGTTATCCTGGTTATGCGTGCGCAACGGCCATTCAGAAAAAGATTCCCCCTACAACGATTGGAAGCGATTTGCTTGGTATGTGCTTTCCGATACCAAAAACAATAGGGTATTGGTAGCCTTACATTTTGATAGCTACGGCATAAAATGCCTTCTAATAACTGTCGCAGATTTCTATGCACAGTGACTAAATGTTGCTTGTGTATATTGGTCGGCCTGCACAGAGGCTATACTTGCTTGTGTATATCTTTCGGTCTGCTAGCTACACCAGGGTATTGATCTGTCTACAAAGGCGCCTCGTGGTAACTTCACTTGTAGGACACACGCGTGTGCATAAATCCTCAATGGAAAAAAGTCATGGAGTATATAGAGAAGGTTTAGGGACCAGAACTGTAATTGGTCGACCGGTCACAAACGCCTATTATTACACTACTAAAGAAAACGGACCGGAAATGCATAGGTCCCCTCTATGGTGTTGGATAAAAATGTTAAATTATTTCTTTGGCTAAAAATGTTGTTCAATGTTATGTACATTTTTATTAGATAGAGAATATGTTTTGTATCTAAAATTGAGATATTGATAACAAATTGATTGAAACTAAGGAAGTAAAGTTGCTTGGAAATATGGTGGTAGTGTTTAATAAAAAAAAATTATCTTCTTTTCGTCTTCTTTTAAACAAGCTTCAAAGTTTTGATGCGAAAGTGCTTCCTGTAGGAATTGATTTAAATTTATCAATCGCATCGAATATGGACAAACCTGTTCATAGTTAGCTCATATTTATCTAATAAAGAAAGCTGTGTTTGTATTATTTTTACAATGATTTCTTTTCTTTATGGGAATATTCGGTTTACAACGAGTGAGTTGTATCGGTCTGAAGGAATTCTACATTGGAATCAAGTATCGTGTATATTTGGTAGCTTGCAAGTAATAACGGTCCATATTTTCTATATTTCTTTTATGAATAGAAAACCTTTCATTTTTTAGACATATTTATATTCAGAATGTGTTTAAGACCTGCTCAGTTCAATGTCATTAAAAGTTGTTACAGTAGATTGTATATTGCAATAAGTGAAAATTATTATTAATTAACCAAACTCTACGCTTATGCAGTATTTTAGAGTCCCTTGATGAAACTATATGTTTGAATAAACACTCAGTAAATTATTACAACGTTTCAGTGCCAAGCATCCAAACTTATACTAATTTCATTTATTGTACGAATTTTGCTGCATGACCAAGCTACCTTTAACACCGAATGCATCTTTTAGTCGCGTTTTCTACCTCCCATTTTGGTTGTTCACCGTTGCATCACTATTTATTATTATTATTAATACTATTATATATATATACATACATATATATACATATATATATATATATATATATATATATATATATATATATATATATATATATATATATATATAAATGAATCCAAGAATCCAATACCCCGCAGCATCACAGTCACAGCCCTATCGGACAACTAGATTTTGATGTTTTGATGGCTATGGTAATGAATCTGACTATTGTGAGGAAAAATATATTTGTTTGGGCAACCTACTGGTTTGCTAGTTGTTGTTTGTGCCAGATGTTAATGTTTACTTAAGATTTTATCCCTACCTGGCAGAGTCAATCATGAGTAATAATCCTACATTCTGTCGTCACCTGGCGATTAATAGCTACCCAATGCCAGATGTTAAGATCAGTGTAACAGGCATGTTTTATTTTCTCGCACTGATTAGGGTATTGTAAAACAACAACTGCCCAAAGAGGAGATACCAGAATCAGGAACAAATCTTTACTCAAATACGTACTCTCTCTCTTCAGCCACCGTTCTTACATAGATACATGGAAAGGTTGAAGTTGTTTTCAATTCCTCTACATGACGCAGAGCACCTTTATCTTAGTACTTAAAAATGGTTGACTTCAAAAAAGCACCTACTCTTTCATAAATCCAAGCAGATAATTATAATGATAAAAACATACACTGTGCTAATTATGACTGCCTTCTCTGTTCTTTTCTCTTTTTTTGAAAGTATGACAGATAGACAACTTAACCTATAAAATATATTTGCTGTTGTTCGTCCTTTGAGTTCGAAGATAACCATGACATCGCTAACTGGTTTGGTTTCTATGAATACGTGAATGACTGATCAAGCCAATTAGTGCTCTGAACTGTCTGTGGCACACTTGACAGGAGATGCCGACTGGGTTTGCTTGATCGATAGAGGACGTGCTGAAGTTCTGAGATTTACGCTGCGCGCGCTTCTGCAGTGCCTCTGCAATTCTTCTCAGTCAAAGTCTGTAGCTCCAGTATGGATGAGACTCCGCCAGGGGGAGCGATTCTGTGTGAAATCTTCCAAAGACTCATTGTCAATGTTGAAGTGTTTCAAGGATGACTTTAGGGAACTTTTGTAGCGTTTCTTCTGACCACCCTGAGATCGCTTTCCCTCCTTCTGCTCGCCGTGGAAGATCTTCTTTGGTAGTAGCTCTTCTGACATCTTGGTGACGTTGCCTGCCCATCTCACCGGTGATTTCATCAGAAGAGTGTGGATGGTTGGAATGCCTGCCCGTGTGATAACCTCAGTGTCTGGGACCCTGTCCTGCCATATTATCCTTATAAATTTCCTCAGGCAACCCATGTAAAAATGGTTCAGTTTCTTGGCAAGGCGTCTGTACACCGTCCAGGTTTCGTATGCATACAGCAGGGTAAGCAACACAGTGGGTTTGTAGACCTTCAGTTTCGTTTGTAGATTGATACATCTGCGCTCCACACATTTGCACTTAGTCTGCCAAAGGTCACACTTGCTTTAGCATCGAAGATGCCTGCACGTGACAGTGTGCTGCCGACATAGGTGAACTTGTCCACTGTCAGAAGGTTTTGTCCATTTACTGTGATGGTAGGCTCTACATAAGGCTTTCCTGGTGCAGGTTGGTGCATCACCTCTGTCTTTCTGATACTGATTGAGAGACCAAAATTGTCCAAAGCTGAAGAGAAATGGTCCATACTCTGTTGTATGTCAGACTCAGATTTGGCATTCAGTGAACAGTCGTCAGCAAACATAAGGCCACTTGGTCACTTCCTGTAACTTTGTTTTCGCCTGAAGTCTCCTCAGATTGAAGAGCTTGCAATTGGTCCGGTATCTGATGTCGATCCCAGTGTGATAGTCACAGAAGGCATAAGTAAGCTTGGCAGAGAACATCATACTGAAGAGGATTGGGGCCAACACACAGTCTTGCTTGACTGCATTGGTGACTGGGAATGGTTCAGATGACTCACCGTCGTCCATGTAACGAGTGAGCACGCCATCATGGAATTGCCAAACCATCACGATGAATTTCTCTGGGCAATCAAATTTTGCCATGATCTCACAAAGGCCCCCACTGCTGACTGTGTCAAAGGCTTTTGTCAGGTTGACGAATGTCGTGTACAGGTTGGAGTTGTGTTCCTGACATTTTCCCTGGAGTTGACGAGCTGCAAACACCATGTCTGTGGTCCCTTGTCCTTTCCTCAAGTCTCACTGACTCTCAGGAAGGACCCTTGATAGATGTGATGCACAAAACAGTTCAGCAAAATTCTGGCGATGATTTAGCCGGCTATTGACAGCAAGGAGATCCCCCGATGGTTGTTGCAGATTTGTCCGTTACCTTTCCGCTAGTAAATGTGGACGATGGATGCATCCTTGTACTCCTGTGGTATAGTTCCTTGAGTCCACATTGACTGAAAGAGTTGAGTCAGTTTCTGTGCCATGTGCGAGCCTCCGGTTTTGTAGGCTTCTGCTGGTATAGCATCTGCTCCAGGTGCTTTGCCATTTGACAACAGGTCAATTGCTTTCTCAGTTTCAGTCAGCGTTGGAGTGTCAACAAGTGATATGTTGCTTTCCACTTGGGGCAGTCGATCAATTGCCTCCTCACTGATAGATGACTGTTGATTAAGGATGTTCTTCATGTGTTTTGCCCATCAATGAAGTATCTTTTCTTCGTCAGTGAGCAGTGTGGTGCTGTCAACACTCAGTACTGGAGATGTTCCTGATGACTCTGGCCCGTAGATTGTCTTCAAAGCGTCATAGAAGTTCTTCACGTCATTCCTGTCTGCGTAGGACTGAATTTCATCTACCTTGTTGTTCAGTCATGGATCTTGCAGCTCTGTGAGTTTACAATGGACAGTCCCCTTGATGTTGTTGAAGGCTGCCTTCTTAGATAATGAAGTGCTGTCTTCTAAACAGGCTCTCTGTAGCCGATGTTTCTCATTCAGAAGTCTCTGCATGGCAGCGTCCTTCTCACCAAACCAATCTTGATGTTTACGTGTGGTGGGACCGAGGGTTTTGGATGCAAGTGAGTACACAGAGTCTCTGAAGGATACACAATTTTCCTCGACATTCTCAGAGTTCATATCGATTGTTTCTAGTTGGCTGCACAGTTCTTCGATAAATGCCTGTTTCACATATTACTGTTTCAATTTGAGACATTAAGCTTTCTGGGCACTTTTTTGCCATGTGGTTGTCTGTTGGGCTGAATCTGGATATTGAGTTTGGAGACCATGAGCCTGTGGTCAGTCCAGCATACTGCATTTCTCATGGCCTTCGTCACTCGGACATACTGCATATCTCTTCTCCTGAAAATGACGTAGTCAATTTGGAGGTCGTGTTCAGCGCATTTCCTCAGTAGGAGGAGTCCGTTGTTGTTGCATTTGCTAAAGCCAACTTTGCCAATTACATCTGGACATGTCTGGTGATCTGTACTAACTCTATTATTGAAGTCACCAAGGATGATGAGCTTTTCTGCAATCGGTACTTCTGCGATAAGAGACTCCAGGTCTACATAAAATTTGTCCTTGATCTTATCTGATTCGCTACCATGCTTGATACATTCATAAGCAGTTTTAGAGGGAAAAAATGAAGTAATGAATAAACCAAAATAAACAAAATTTAGTAAATGAAAAAAAAAAACTTTTATTGTGAAGATCAAAGAAATGTATCTGTCATAAGCTTAATATTTATATCAGGTAAACTATTGGCAACATTTGAAACTAATTGTAATTCTGATCTTGTAAATAATACTGACTCTATGAATAATACAGAGAAAGATTTGTCAATAGAACTTGCACAATGTTACATATACAGAACAAGTTATAATTTTAGACAGCCATAATGATGTCCATTTTAGGTCTTTACAATTGGTTCTGTACATATTGATGTTGGAGTTCCTTTGTGCTTAAAGAGCATATAGAGAAACTGATGACTCATGAATATTAAAATCCTGATGATGATTAAATCATACTTTTTTTATATTTATCCTCTATTAAGAAAAATAATTTAATAATTAAATTAGACGTTTGCAGCAAAATGGTATTTACTGTTGGTTAATCATTTTCAGTCGAATTGCATTAGAGAATTTCTAATGTGGACAACCACATGATTTTACCAACAACCAGATTTTGTAGTCTGATTGTCCAGTGAGCAACAATGCTCTTTGAAACATTCTAGCTCTATATAAACCAAAGTTGTTGAATAATTTCGATTACTGCAATGTTTGGGGAAAAAGAAGAAAGTTAATGGGCAAACAGAAAATCTTCTACACAACCAGTTTGTCACAGCTGGTTGCATTCACAGACGTGAATTTTAAAAACTTTTCTACCCGTGTGTGCGTGTGTGTATGTGTGTGTGCGTGTGTGTTTACAAATATATATATATATATATATATATATATATATATATATAGAGAGAGAGAGAGAGAGAGAGAGAGAGAGAGAGAGAGAGAGAGAGAGAGAGAGAATTTACAAAGATACACCAGGCAGAGCGGAAAGTGCTATCCCTTGATCCTACAGGAGAATGCTTGATAACATTAAGTCATATTTTAAATATGAAAAAATAATATTATCATACGCGTAAGAGAATTTTTTAAATCGTAATCTACGGAGATTCGAACCCGGGTCCGCACGTAACTGCACCCATCGCCTTGCCTGCACGTACCAACGACTACACCCCCTTGACCATGCACACATCACCAAAAAATGATGCTACAAAGTCGCTGGTATAGGCATTCGTGCGTAGCAGAAACACCCGCATATCGACCCATTAATTATTTCTCGTCTACGTACTCAGTCATTCATAGGACAAAAATCAAGGTATATAGAGGTTATTATAGAGAATTACAAATATACACCAAACAGAGCGGAAAGTGTTATCCCTGGATCCTAGAATGTTCTTTAACGTTAAGTGAATTGTAAAATATGAAGAAATGTTATTATCATACAGGTTAGAGCTAATATAATTTCTTCATATTTACAAATTTCGGGTGTGTCTGCTACGCACGAATGCCTATGCCAGCGACTTTGTAGCATTATTTTTTGGTGATGTGTGCATGGTCGAGGGGGTGTAGGGGTTGGTGTGTAAGGGTTCGAATCTCCGTCGAGTACGAATATAAAAATTCTCTAACCTGTATGATAATATTAGTTATTCATATTTAACAATGCACTTAATGTTATCAAGCTTTCTTCTGAAGTGTGTGAAGAATTCTAAGTTCTACAGCCTTAAGGGTATCCCAGAAAATAACCCTAACCTCTTTTGTTCAATACTTTACAAACATATTTATAGGTACATAGCAATTTATAGACAGCCGATGCACCGTGTAGAAACCAAAATACAAAAAGGGGAAGATAACATGATCAAATAAGAAATCAAAAAAGGTGTTTATATATTTGGAGCATATATAAGTCACTGTATTTCCTTGGTAGTAGACATTAAACGTTTAGAAAAAAAAGAACAACACATTTTATGTTGGACGACTATCGGCACTTGCTAAATACATATTGAAAATGTTATTCCCGTCAACGTAGTTCAGATGACGTTTTTTATAGTAAGTTAAATAAAACATAGATAACACAGAAAACACAGATAAATATTATGGATGTAAAATTAATTCCGCAACAAAGCACAAGTCTATAAATTGTGCAAAAAAATAATGACCCTGGTACAGCTATACTTGGTATATTTTGTGCAGAAATATTTGAAACAAGAGTCCAAACCTTACACAGGTGTTATTTGCATTATTTTTGTCATGAAAGAAATGATAATTCAAGATAATTAGGTATCATAGTTTTCTTAATATAACTTCTTTATGAGCAGATATTTGACCATTTACACACCCGCTCAACTATTTGGTAAAAAGGCGGTGGAGTTCGCTACAACTCATTTGGCTGGGTCAACCGGCACGCTTCGGCTTTCATTGCAAATATGTGGATTAGAAAGGAAGTGAAACGAAGACGAGGCGACTCAAATGTTTGGGCGTTGGGCGGCGCTGTGAGTCTTACAAAAGTTAACTAAAATAACATTCAACGGAAACAATAACACCTTTAAGATCAAGAAATGTAAGTCACGGCTAGATGATTGATTGATTGGTCTTTAAAGGAATATCAACACATGAAATGTTATAGCGTAATAATACCGTGAGTCCTATATGTATATATGCATCCAATCAGGGCAACGGTTACGTTTATACATACTCGCCCTTCACAGATCATACCCTTTGAGAATATATCGTTGCTGTAATGAAACTCTTGTTTACTGTCTCTGAGGATTAGCACACAAGAAACTTGACTGGTTATTATTATTGTTCTTAATGCATGTATTAAAAGCCCATCAAGAGCGAGAGTAAAAGAACCAGACTAAATGTGGCGGCTTAAACGTGTTACATTCTAATATGATTGGTAAATTATGATCTCCCTTCACGTGCTACCTTTTAACGTCATACGCATTGTATTCAATCACTGAGAGTAAATTATCAATGGAGCCTTTTTTTCTTCTGGCATGGTATACATAATCTTCAGACTCAGCATCAAATATACATAACAGCAGAAACCATAATAAACAATATCTAAATTATGTCTCATACAGTTATCAAAGAATACGGTTTTCCTCCAGGTGGAAATTTACACCAAATTTACAGCAATAAGGTACTTTGTTATCCTATAAAAGCAGAGGTAACCAGTGTGAGGAGTATGATATACTCAACGGACATCCTGGGTTAGTCCAGTTTCCCGTATATAGGCAAATAAAATGGTGGAGAACTCAGTCTCACTCGAAAATACGCATGGTAAAATTGTACCCTGTTAAAAGCATTATTACAATTTTAAGGTGTTATTCAAGCACGGAAAGTTAAACAAAGTTGTAAACAAAATTCACACTTGATAAGAATAACATATTCATGTTTCGGCAAGAAATAAGTGGCCGCCATGAATCTCTGATCATGCTTTACGTCACACGACGTCATTTAGGAAACAGCTTCATGTGAGGGCTATGCCAGCTTTAAATTGCTCTTTTGGTGGCGTTGTCGCTTCTATTGAAACGCAAATGTCACCACAAGTTGACATCAGCAATTTTCAATTTTCTTGACTGCTCTTGTTTTTGCCCCATTGTGTTCAAGACATTCGTAAAAAGTAATGGAAAATATAGAATGTCAAACATTGAGCTAGCAACTCTTTTACTGTCATATGTAACTTTGTATCTTAATTCGTCAATAGGTCTGAGACGTCCTCGTGCATGTCGGAAAAGGCGACTAATTGAGGCAGGAGCTACGGGAAATCAGTGGTTATTGTTCCTGATGCGCGACCTAATTAGCGAGGGTTCGAATCCTACCATCATATCTATATCTATCTATCTATATATCTATCTATCTATCTATCTATATATATATATATATATATATATATATATATATATATATATATATAGATATATACATATTTATGATTTCCAAAACGTAAGGGGATATTTTGATACCATTTCTGCCTGACCAGTGCCTGACCAGTCGAAGTTATTGAACCTTTGGTTCAGCCAATTTTGTATTATGACAAAAAGATTATCCTAAATAATGCCACTTTGTAATTTGGAACTTCTCTGTATATTACTACTTTTATATTTCATATTTCCCGACGTTTATAACCTTTGACCTGTACTTAAATCTTTTGTAAAAACCCATCTGCTCGTTCTTGTGTGTCAATCCCTGAGGACGCCAACTCTAAGGATTATGACAGAACTGGCTGTCCTCAGGAACAGGATTTGTTCCTTTCTTATTGATCTGGATGTTGCTTCGACTGAATCAATGACGCACTTAACATTACCCAATTGACGAAACGAAAGATTAGTAGCTCATGAGGTAAGTCAAACTATAATGATGCGAACTATTCACTTAGGTACTATGGTGTACCGGAATTTCGCATCACTTGCAATTTGATCAATTTCCTCTCAAGTTCCTTGGCACCCATACTTACAACGAAAGAACTAGCCAGAACAGGTGTACTCAATTAATAGAAAAACATTTTAGGCAAGCCTATGATGGCTCCAGAAAATACACTTTTAGTTAGTTTGTGATCTCAAATGCAGCACATTATCCATTACACCACGACACAAACACATGAACGAAGTAAACAAATTAAAGTTGCTTTTCGTGATAATTACATAATTTCACAATGAGTTGATATATTTTGATTATTTAAGTTTTTGCTTTAGTCGCTCAGACCGATGGAGACTTTTTAGGTGTTTCTTTAATATTTCATCTATATTTGGTAGTCCTCGAGAGAATGTTATAACAAGTGGTTCACTGTCAATTTTATTCTTTAGGATCATGTTGGTCAGGAACATACATACATACATACATACATACATACATACATACATACATACATACATACATACATACATACATACATACATACATACATACATACATACATACATACATACATACATACATACATACATACATACATACATACATACATACATACTGTAAGGGTGCAAATTTCTGTCGATCTATAAAGAGAACATTAACTTGGACAGAGAACAATTAATTAGATTTATGAGGACAGGGTGCGTATTGAATCGCTATGCTGCGGTCTGTGTTGTGAGAGGAACCGATTTTTAATTAAGCATTCGTTTATTTAACAGTCAGAGAAACTGGAAGGGAAAAGGTTGACTCAATCTTTGTATCGAAAATGTCAGAGTTGAGATTGTCCAGAATCAGTTATTTGGAAATCTAGAGGGTCAGGATGACCGCAAATTTTGGCGCCTATTTATAAAAGGCGGTAGATATATTTAATCCTGATTGGCTACGCTAAATAAGGGGCGTGTTTCCCACACGAAATTTCATAGTTTTAATATGCCACATCGCAAAATTTAGTCAGTCTAAACTCCTGTAAGAGTAAGATATTTTTGGCTCCGAGATTGAATTTGCAAGAAATTATCTCGTAAAACAATAATCCAAGGGACCGGATGTCTGGAAAGTTGACGGACACAATTCTGGCCGTAGAAACGAGCAAGGCTTGAAAGCACAAGGTATTTGCGTCAATCTCATGTAATTCGTTGATACCAATATAATTATTTGCTTGAATTATTTACTTATGTTGTTTGCATGAATTTATTTGTATAAATTCGTAGATCAATTTTCTTGATATGAGTATAACTGTGTTTGAGTTCATTATCTGAATTCGTTTAATGATCTTATATATAGGTTTGACAGATTGTTTGAATTTGTTGTCTTGAGTGTTATAGGAGTCATGTATTCTAAGAATTTCATGCATTACTTTAGTTGATATGAGTATGAGAATCCGTGTGAATTCACCGATCTTAGATGATGTCATGGACGCTAAAGACTTGAATGTGTGTATTCGCTGAAATTAACGTTAAGCCATGTAATGAATTTCATTCATTCATTTGTATAATCGAGAACGGAACTATTATGTCTCGTGTGATGTTAATGTGAGTCAGCGATGAAATAGCCGTTAGGAAATACATTAATCTTATGAAACTAGGTTTGTTTGTTTATGGCCTGCCGTGTTTGGCTTGACCAGATAGCCTTTGGTATCTGTTTGACTTCCGATAGGATGCTATCTGACATAACGAGAGTGGAGTAATGATCTATTCCCAGTAGGATATCTGACAGAAGATTTAGGTTGCTTCTCTGTTTATTTTGAAAGGGGAAATAGCTCCACTGACGTAATCCACGGACGTAATCCACTGACGTATCCACGTACCTACGTATCTACATACCTACGTATCCACCTACCCACACAAAGTCTGAGGGTCGACAGAGGCAAGATAGTCAGAGTGAGAAGAAAGCGAAGGAACCAATTGAACAGGAGTGAACAGGAGGAAACCAGGTTATGAAGCTGTACAAAGCAATGACTTCGATTGTTCACTCGATTCTATGATGAATTAATTCTATCATTTAAACAGATCGGCTATTTATATAAGTATATTTGTGTTTAAAATTCGGTGAATGATTTATTTCAAAAAGAAGTGTATCTTCCTACTGTAATGCATTATCACAGTTGTTTATGTAATTGATTAAATTGTTATATTTCATATACGGGGGCTCGTGTTATTCTGTTCTATATATCTGCTCAGATCTCTATTCATTCCATCTATAAGTTTCACAATTTATATTATTCTTTACTCGATCCGGGCAATAACACCGAGGTCGATCATCCTCTAGATAACGATAACCACAACCACCACCACCCCCACGCCACACACACATACATACATACATACATACATACATACATACATACATACATACATACATACATACATACATACATACATACATACATACATACATACATACATACATACATACATACATACATACATACATACATACATACATACATACATACATACATTGGAAGAAAGCCTCGGCAGAACAGATAAGTAGATATAAGGAAGCAATTCGCACCGATTTTTTAACGCAGGTGCATACGGCGGAACGAGAGACAATGTAGATATTGAAATTATTATTCAAGGCATGATAAACATATTACATGACGCGACCTCTAAGTTCCTGCCCATAAAGAGATTTTGCCCGTATGCTAACCCATATTGGAAACTACTAAACGTAAAAAGGTTTCACACGGAAATGTGGCAGAAACGCAGAGAATGGATCTCTAATGGTAGGCCTCGAGGCTGTGTATACTTGTCATACGCGAATTATAAGAAGGCGAAGATATTGTTGAAAGCTAAAGAAACGTATGACAGAGAACAATTCAGCGAGCTTGAAAAGACTGCAGAGCTTGATATTTCCTCGTTTTATAAGTTCTTACGGAAGAAACGATATAAGCATGAATGCAATTTCGAAATCGAATTAAACGGAATAATTGTACGCGACCTCGACTCTATTCGTGAGTTATGGGCAAATCATTTTTCTAGGTTGTCATTACCTGACAATACTTATTTGTATGATGAGAATCATTGCCAGATGGTGCTAGCAGAGGTTAGAAAGTACAACAAAGAAACCTATTCTCACTTTGATAAAATTGTTGATAAAACCCCCACAAGAGAAAAATAAGTTCTTCAATCAGATCTCTCAATAAAGATAAGGCCTGTGGTCCCGACGGTATTTTTGCTGAGCATTTACTTTTTGCGGACCTTCCAAGCAGCGTACGGTTACTTGAAATTGTATTCACAAAAGTGTACGAGACCGAGTACCCGCGCTACTTTAAACAAGGCATTGTATTACCACTCTTTAAAGGTGGGATGAAGAACAAATTAGATATGAATAATTATCGGGATATAACTATAGTTCCTGTGTTTCAGAAAGTCCTAGAAAAAATTATATACAATAGACTAGTTATCTTTTCTGAACAGATTTCTTTCCCAAGCCCATTACAACAGGTCTTTAGAAACAACTGCGCTAGTATAACTGCACCTTTCTGTATCAAGGAAGCGATATGTTATTATATGGATAGAGATACTTCTGTCTATGTTACGTTTCTAGATAACGCTAAAGCATTCAACACAGTTTGGCACAGTGGGTTATTTTACAAGTTGTACAGACTTGGAATCCAAGAGCGTGACATGTTCTGTCTTATTTGCGGGCAAACAGTCGGAACGTTTCGGTATTAAGCAGGGAGTAGGTCAGGGACGCACCTTGTCTGCGTGGTTCTTTCCTGTAATGATAGATGATCTGATCACCGAATTAGATCAAACCTTGTGTGGTCTAAAAATTGCTGATCTCCACCTGCCTTGTGTCTTATTAGCAGACGACACCACTGTAATGGCTAATTCGCATCATTCGACGCAACATTTGCTTGATAACATTTCTAGCTACGCGAGAAGGTGGAGACTTAGATATAACGAAGATAAAAGTTGCACTGTTTTGTTCACTAAAGAAAGAACGGCTGTTTTCCCCTCTTTTCTGTTTGACAAAATTCAAATCCCAGCAGTCAAACATAAGAAGCATGCAGGAGTACCTCTAGCATACAACTTAAAATCAAACTACGCTATAGAAGAAGCGTGCAATAAGGGCAAACATTTGTTAAACTCCTTTTATTTTATTGGTATCAGAGATGGCGGAATGAATCTCCTAGCAAGTCTTAAAATCTGGAAGAGAATTATTCTGCTCTCTGTTCTATACGGATGCGAACTATGGTCGGGCATCCCACATTCCATGATAGAGAAACTGGAGTCATGCCAGAGGTATGCAGCAAGACGTATGCAAGCTTTAGATAAGTACTCGCCTACAGAAGCAACGTGCAGTACATTAGGACTTTGGCCAATGGAAACATACGTAGCTAAGGCGAAATTATTCATTTTCAATAGACTGTGTGTGGGCGAGTGGTCTTATATCCGGAAAAAGATATTTACTATACGTTTATGTCAGTATTTGACAAACCCTTTAAATCAGACGGGTTTAGTACCAGACATTGACAGAATTAGTAAGAAATACGGCATGGGAAACGTTCTCTTAGACTACGCAGTAAAAGTCCAGCCGGAAGACAAAAGGGTTTGGAATCGACACATTAGTTATGTTATTCAAAGTCAAGAAGAAACTTTATGGAGAGCAAATATGGAATTAAGGGATGATTTAATTCACTTCAGAAATATTCATTTAGATTTAAAACCAAGTAACATGTGGTTTCTTGGACTTAAATTTCAATCGATGTTATGGCCTTTGTCCGAAATAGTGAAACTATCTGTCATGCCTGTTGTTAAATCTGTGATATCTAAACTCTGTGAAAAAGAAGAGGTTGACGACAGAGCGAAAGATCTTATTGTAGGTTGTGAGATGCTATTTGAAGAACGTAATGATTATTTTGAGAGAGTGATTGACACTTTAGAGGTGAGAGACGGGATTGACTTATTCAACCAGGAAGATTATATTTTGCTAGAGACACTTCTTGGAAGCAGGGTTGACTGTTTGACCTCTATCAATGACGATGTATGGAATAGACTAATGGTGGTGACGGCGGTCGGTATAGCTTCATTATACAAGAAAATGCATGCCATACTTACAACCAACATGTCATAACATAGCAGCAAAAAAGTAGTACAGTATCGTTTAATGAAACTAAATCTGTCCAAAGTCTCGCTATCAATTTCGTGAATGTTGCTGTATAACAACCCACGGGAATGTAATTCCCTTTGATTCATATATAGTAATTTTACCACATATTGTCATCTCTTTTACTCTTTATCCACACGGGACTTCCTCCCTGTTATTCTTACTTTTATTGGAATCTCGCTCTCTTATTAATTTTGTCACTGTTTACTGCACAAAAGATATTTGTAAATCAATCTTTAATACGTACATCATGACGTACGGCGGAAGATTTCGATTTCTCTGGTCTCCTTTTAATAGTACAGGTATATCTGCCCTAAGAGTCGCCCGCCTACTGTAAAGTAGATATTTTAGAGATTAAATCTCATTGATAATTACCCACATTTATCACGAATCGGGAAAGACACATACTGCTACCATCTGTATATATCTTCCTATCTGTTGTTACTCTAAAACGCGATCTATTCGTCTCAGAGCGAAAATTAAGTATTATATCAATTATATTCCAAGCACACAAAGTAGGTACTTACCGCTTAAACAATAGATACCACATGTACATGTATTATATTTTGGTACTAGTACTAGCACCATGTAAGTGTTTATAGAATGACAAGGGTTATACTTGGCGAAGTGAAAGCAATTCCGGTACATCAAAAGATATATTTCTATGGTTTTACACAATTAGATATTCCGCAATTGTAAATATGTTAGTTGAAGCAATATCTAGCATTCATCTTATAGTTAATAATGTTATTGGGTGCTGTGTTTCAGGATCACGGTTTAGCCTGAATCAGATAAACCTGATGCTATCTCTGTTTACTAGGAAATAAAATCAGTGTTATGTATGATGTTTATATAATATTATAAATATTTTGGGAAATTGTAAATGTTTCTTCACTTTGATGTTTGCTTGGATCTTAATGTTTATCAGGAAAAACATGTTTAACTAGTGTCCTTGAATTAGGTTGTTTTGATCAATATGTTTTCTCAATTTGAAGGTCAAGGTTGGATTTTTGTTTACAAGTAAAATTCCATTAAGATGACTCACATTCTAGAACATTCTGTCATGTGACCAATCTTTATATATATCATGTTTAGTGGACATTTGTTCAGTTTTGAAATTACCATCAGTCTTGTCAAGAGCTATTACAGTTGTCAAAATTCATTCCAAATTCTAAGAGAGGAATTATTTTAAATATTCATTGGATTATAACAGTGCTCATAAACTTTTGGATTTTGGATTTTTAATTGATGATTTTGGAATTTAACTGAACTTATTCAGAGATTTTGGAATACTTCATTTTGACATCAGCACATCAAAGATTTCTAGTACATCAGGACTTTGGAGACCATTAGCACATCATAACATTCAAGGACACAGCCGTGAATTCGGAACATTCTATATTTAGGACTTGTGATTAGAACAATCATTCTTATTGGATTATTAGGATTTCAAAACACATTACTGTAAGTGACTTTTTGATTTTTCATTTTAATTATCTAGTAATAAATTGCTTGTTGATTTTTTACTTGATTTGTTGGTTTCACTTTCTTTCTGTTACATTTTTCTTAGACCATAGAGTCGTAACAGAAATTGGGAGCCGTTCCGGGATCTGAATTTCTTTAAAGCATATTAGAGATATTAAATTTATCTTTGAAATTCATATTGATTTTGTCTCGGAGAATATTTTTGTCTTTGGCAAAGATTTTTAATAGAGAAATTTTTTTGTGTGAAACCAACAAGCATTTACAATGGCATCTAATGTTCAGAATTTCATTTCAAAACCTATCCAGGAGGGGATAGAGTGGATGAGAAAGTTAATTGAAGAGTTCAAGAGGTGCATCCATAGTGATGTTAAAACCTATCTTGACGAGCAGAATGTGAAAACTTTGGAAAATGCTGCTCGTATGGCTGATGATTATTCCTTGACTCACAAAATTTCATTTGGCAATAAGTCGTCCTCTCAGCAGTTTTCTGGTAAAAAACCATTTTAATCTCATTCGAGTACTTCCAAATTTCACAACAGCACAACTGTTAGGAATCAAACATCTGATAAGACTGATCAGAAATCCTTATCTCTTCCTACGTGCACTTATTGTAAAAAGAAAGGGCACGTTATTTCTGATTGCTTCAAGTTGAAAAATAAGCAACAGAGAAAAGACAGAGCTTTTCCAAATGCTCTTATTTCTACGAGGTCAAGGTCACGGTCTTGTATTGAAAGCAATACATTTGTTGGGTCAAACAAACCCCAGTCTGATTCTATTTTGGAGGCTTATGAACCATTCATGTCAGAAGGTTCTATATCACTTATTGGTGATTCTGCCAAACCTATCCCAATTAAAATATTAAGGGACACTGGAGCTTCTCAGAGTCTTTTATTATCAGGTACTTTACCTTTGTCTGAGGAGTCTTCTTCAAGTGAAAGTGTTCTTGTTCAGGGAGTAGAGTGCGGCTTTGTAAATGTTCCTCTTCATTGTGTAAATTTGGCATCAGACTTAGTTTCTGGACCTGTGACTGTTGGGGCAGTGACTTCTTTACCCATAGAGGGTGTTCATTTATTACTAGGCAATGACCTAGCTGGAGATAAGGTTGTGGTTAATTCACTTGTAACTGACAAGCCTTGTTTGGATCAGAAAGTTGATCCTGTCGAAACTGAAATCCCTGATTTGTACCCTGCTTGTGCAGTTACTAGAGCTATGGCAAAAAGAGCTCTTGAGAGTGATGTTGATCAGGATATTATTCCTTTAGCTGACACATGTATTGGTCAGTCTTTTGATGAGGTCACTTTTTCCTCAGGTATTGATCAATCAAATGGTATTGATCACAGTGATCCTCTTTTGGCAACTCATTCGCTTTGCTCTAATCAGGATGACAAACGACAATCCTTTGTCGTTGAACAGGAGCAAGATCCCGAGATATATTGTTTGTTTCAGAGGGCTATTAGTGAAACTGAAGCCACACAAGTTCCAGTGTGTTACTTTGTGAAAAATGGGGTCCTTATGAGGAAATGGAGACCACCTGATGTACCCGCTGGTGACGAGTGGTCAGTGAGCTATCAAATTGTTGTTCCTAAGTCATATCGACAGGAAATTCTTAATTTAGCCCATGAAACTCCTTTGGCTGGTCATTTAGGAGTCCGTAAGACTTATCACAAGATCTTGAATCATTTTTATTGGCCGAAAATCAAAAGTGATGTTTCTAAATACTGCAGATCTTGTCACACTTGTCAAATGGTAGGAAAACCCAATCAGAAGATACCTAAGGCTCATCTGCAACCTATTCCTGCATTTGATGAACCATTTAGTAGAATAATGGTAGACTGTGTTGGTCCTTTACCTAAAACCAAGTTAGGCAACCAATACTTGTTGACCATCATGTGTGCATCTACAAGATTTCCAGAGGCAATTCCTCTGAGAAATATAAAAACTAAAACTATTGTGAAAGCTTTGGTGAAGTTTTTTACACTTGTTGGCCTTCCCAAATCTGTCCAGTCAGATCAAGGGTCAAATTTTATGTCTGGAATTTTCCAACAAGTTATGCATGAACTAGGCATCCAACAGTTTAAATCTTCTGCCTATCACCCTGAAAGTCAAGGTGCTTTGGAAAGATTTCATCAAACTTTGAAGAATATGATTCGATCATATTGCTTTGATACAGAAAAGGATTGGGATGAGGGTGTTCATTTGTTGTTGTTTGCTGTTAGGGAATCAGTTCAAGAGTCGTTGGGTTTTAGTCCCTTTGAACTAGTTTTTGGTCATACTGTCCGTGGACCATTGAAATTATTGAAAGAGAAATTTCTTTCAAATAAAGACTCAAAGATTAATCTTCTTGATTATGTCTCTGATTTCAAATACAAGTTGTCAAAGGCCTGTGAAGTAGCAAGAACTAATCTTCACACTACCCAGTCAAAAATGAAATTAAGGTATGACAGAAATTCACAGGAAAGGAGTTTTAAACCTGGTGACAAAGTTCTGGCTCTCTTTCCCATACCTCAGAATCCTCTTCAGGCTAAATTTTATGGTCCTTATTCCGTTGAAAAGAAAGTAAATGACTTAAATTATATCATTAACACTCCTGGGAGACGGAAACAGAAACAACTTTGTCATATAAATATGTTAAAGCAATATTTTGACAGAGATAGCCCAGCTAATTATTCAGTTAATTTAGTTGTACCTGTCCCACACAGTGAAGATATCAACGATGGAGTACGATCAGACTATAGTGACTCTGGTATAACCAATCTTCGGAATTCAGAAATATTGAACAACCTAGACCAGAAACTTTCACATCTACAACAACAGGAAAGAAATGAACTAAAACAGCTATTACATGACTATGAGCACTTGTTTCCTGATGTTCCAACAAGAACAAGTAAAATTTATCATGACGTTGACATTATAGATTCTGCGCCTGTGAAACAGCATCCTTATAGGATGAATCCTCTCAAACAGAACTATCTGAAGAAAGAAATTCAGTATCTACTGGAGAATGATTTCATAGAACCAAGTAAAAGTAACTGGAGTTCACCATGTATTCTTGTTCCCAAGCCAGATAATACATTCCGTATGTGTACTGACTATAGAAAAGTCAACAGTGTCACCAAAACTGATTCATTTCCAATCCCAAGAATGGACGATTGCATTGATAAAATTGGAAATGCGGAATATGTCACCAAGTTTGACCTTTTAAAAGGATTCTGGCAAATTCCACTGACGGAAAGGGCAAAAGAAATTTCAACATTTGTAACTCCAGATGGACTTTATCAATATAAAGTCATGCCGTTTGGAATGAAAAATTCGCCTGCAACGTTTCAACGTCTGATGAACATGATAACATTTGGTCTTGATAATTGTGACGCTTATATCGATGACGTCATTATCTACAACAACACCTGGGAAGATCATTTGGAAACCATTCGAAAATTCTTTGATCGACTCAGCGATGTGAATCTGACAATTAATTTGAGCAAAAGTGAGTTTTGCCATGCTTGTGTCACATTTTTAGGACATATTGTGGGACAAGGTCAAGTTAAACCTATAGAAGCTAAGGTCAAAGCTATCTCTGAATTTCAAGTTCCAATTTGTAAAAAGCAACTGATGCGATTTCTAGGTATGGCTGGATATTATCGGAAATTGTGTTCCAATTTTTCCAAAATTGCTGAACCTTTAACAAGTTTATTGAGTAAGAAAACCAAATTTCATTGGTCTGACAAGTGTCAGGAATCTTTTGACAAGTTAAAGGCCATGCTTAAGAATGCACCAGTTCTTTCTGCACCAAATTTTAGCCAATCATTTAAATTATCTGTTGATGCAAGTGATGTAGGGGTTGGTGGAGTATTGATTCAGGAAGACAAAAGTGGTGTGGATCACCCTGTGTGTTATTTTTCTAAAAAACTAAACAAGCACCAGAAAAATTATTACACAATTGAGAAGGAATGTTTGGCTTTGATATTGGCTTTACAGCATTTTGAAGTGTATGTCGCCTCAGCTCTTTCTCCAATTATTGTGTACAGTGATCACAATCCCCTTACTTTCATCAACAAAATGAAAGATAAAAATCGGAGATTGTTGAGATGGAGTTTGATATTGCAAGAATATAACATTGACATCAGACACATCAGGGGAAAAGACAATGTGATTGCAGATGCACTCTCACGTGCCTAGAAATGTAATATTGCTTGATGTAATTAAGTCCAGTATCATAAAACATGTTCTTATGTAATTTTGGTTATTGTAGTATTAGATGTATATTCAAAAGAAAGCTTTATTACATAAATCTTTCTTTTTCTTTATGAGGGGAGGTGTTATGTATGATGTTTATATAATATTATAAATATTTTGGGAAATTGTAAATGTTTCTTCACTTTGCTGTTTGCTTGGATCTTAATGTTTATCAGGAAAAACATGTTTAACTAGTGTCCTTGAATTAGGTTGTTTTGATCAATATGTTTTCTCAATTTGAAGGTCAAGGTTGGATTTTTGTTTACAAGTAAAATTCCATTAAGATGACTCACATTCTAGAACATTCTGTCATGTGACCAATCTTTATATATATCATGTTTAGTGGACATTTGTTCAGTTTTGACATTACCATCAGTCTTGTCAAGAGCTATTACAGTTGTCAAAATTCATTCCAAATTCTAAGAGAGGAATTATTTTAAATATTCATTGGATTATAACAGTGCTCATAAACTTTTGGATTTTGGATTTTTAATTGATGATTTTGGAATTTAACTGAACTTATTCAGAGATTTTGGAATACTTCATTTTGACATCAGCACATCAAGATTTCTAGTACATCAGGACTTTGGAGACCATTAGCACATCATAACATTCAAGGACACAGCCGTGAATTCGGAACATTCTATATTTAGGACTTGTGATTAGAACAATCATTCTTATTGGATTATTAGGATTTCAAAACACATTACTGTAAGTGACTTTTTGATTTTTCATTTTAATTATCTAGTAATAAATTGCTTGTTGATTTTTTACTTGATTTGTTGGTTTCACTTTCTTTCTGTTACATTTTTCTTAGACCATAGAGTCGTAACATCAGTCAGCCAACAATGAATGCATACACACACCCACGCACATACATGTATGGAAGCATACATACACGGATACAGGCGTACATTTTTCATATGGTATGAAAGACGCATATTGTTAACATTTGTGTAAATTTTCCATCTGTGTTGTTCTTTTTATCTTTGTTGGGCTATGTACGTATAATTGCATTAACGTACCAGTCACTTTCTTTAGGATTAATTATAGCATAATTCTCGAACATATCCCAAAACACATAAAAGTCCTTGTCTTCCCTATTTTAAGGTTATTGTTAATAATGTAACAATATATGCTATATACTAGATGTACTGACACTCGCTATGACATTATCAGTATCAGCCAAATGCTCAAAGAAGGCTGGGGCCTTATTAAGATAAATGATATTTAGTTCCAAAATTTCTTATACATAATTGTATGATTATATGTATTATGATTTTTCATCTTGTCTTAGCTTACGCAGTATGCCTCTTTTGTCGTTTTATTCTGAAACTTATTGTGTTTCATGTTGTAACATGATGTATTTTTTGTTGAAGAGGAAACAAAGTCAGTCAGTTAGACAGTCAAGCATACTGGCACGCACGCAAGAACACATGTATACAAACATACATACATACATGCATACAACTGTCATGTAGCAAGACATGCACATATTGTGACCATTTGTATAAGTTTTCCATTTCCTTGTCTTTACTATCTCAAAGTTAATGTTAATAATGTAACAATATAGGCGTACTGACAGTCATTGTATCATTAACAGCATCAGACAAGTATTTAAAGAAGGTTAGTGCCATGTTAAGAAAAATTATATTTTGTTCTGATATTTATATAGACATATTTATATGATTGCATCTATTAAGATGTTTCGTTTTGTAAATACGTTAGTTGACGCAGTATTTCTCTGCTAGTTATGTCACTTTGATTCCTTGTTTTGTTTCATGATCTTGTATTGTCCTGAATTGATAACCTGATGTAATCTCTGTTGAACAGGAAATAAAGTCAATCAGTCAGTCAGTCAGTCATACATGCATGCATGCATGCATGCATGCATACATACATACATATATACATACATACACACATACATACATACATACATACATACATACATACATACATACATACATACATACATACATACATACATACATACATACATACATACATACATACATACATACATACATACATAAATACATACATACATACATACATACATTTGGAATCCTGCATAAATTAGCCGTAGCTTTCTTACTATAATTCTTTAACTGAAATAATTTAATACGTCTGGATAAATATATAAACTTCGAATGTAATATCTGATAATTTACCAAAGGTGAAACTTAAAGTCCTGTTGCATGTTCGTCAATTACTACAACTTTAGCATTTAAAAATTTGCATTAATGTTTTCATTTTTTTAAGCTAACAAATATTTTGATATCTACAGACAATAGTGTATGTCTTAATTTTGAATCAGTGACACGTCTTAACCACCAGTAACTAATTTACATAAGACTTTATCTTCGGTAAATTCTCTCTCTATTGTCGCTAACTGGGGAGACTTAAAAATTTCAATTATTTCACTAACATTTAAATTAAAAACAGCTGGGAAATAATTGAGATACTTGATTATATCAAAGGTAAAACCCTTGTTTGTACTTTAAAGATATTGAAATGGTGCTTGCTATACATGCATCATAAACTTATATGTTGTGGTAATTTAAAAATTATGTTTTTCTCCTGTCTTTTTATACCAAGGAAGATTATTTTTTATGCTAGATAGATATAAAATCCAGTCTATCCCATCTTCTCTCACACTATTTTTCAAAACGACTATCTTACCCCATACTTTGACACCTTAAAAGCTGGAAAATCAATAAATATCCGTTTCATATACTGACATATTTTTACCTTCCGGCAGAAATCATAAACTACATACACTGCCTCTTCAAAAACTGATGAACTCGCTATCAGAGAACTCGTATGCATGTTAGATATTTTGTATTTAAATTTAAATTTTTATTTCAATTTAAATCGATGTTTGACACGGAAGGTCATCTTAGAATTGTGTATTACGATCTAAATAGCTAGGTTACGGGAACACATTAAAAAGGACAAAGAGATCATAAACTACGCTCAATCGACCAATCTATCTACACATCACACAAGCAAAATAAAATAAAGATTTCCACACAAAAGGGTTTACGTAAGTCATAATGATTCACAATCGCAGGCAGACATTGTTGACATGCAAGGATATGAAGAATAAAATAAACGATATATTTTTGACAGTAATATATGTGATCTCAAAATACACGTGGACTGAGAAAGTGAAAAAAGGGAGAATACACACGATGATTCTGTGCAATCTTTAAAGAATGCAAACTAGAAAATATACAATTGATGAAAAAAACTAATTTTACAATCGTAAGAGTATGGAACTATTGGCGAAAAAATATATCAAATATTTTTTGCACATATTGAGGCAAGAAAACATCTATTGTTGAGAGCTTTAATAAAGTTCTGAAGACCAGAACATGGAAGTATTTAATTCAAGAAGAAACAAGAAAATGTGCGGATGTACTACATAAACTAACTGAGGGATACAATAATGCTCAGTGGACTTCGATATATATGACTCTGATTGAAAGTAAATATAATAAAGAGCAAATCAGATCTATGTTTTGAATTAATTTAATTTATCTAACTTTTGACATCATCGGATCACCTCAATATAAATTTGATCAGACGGTTATGATTTCAAAATATAGGAACATATGTTTAAACAGTTACTTACTTATTTTACGCAAGAAATATTCAAAATTAGACAAGCTATAATAGGTGACCCAGTTGTCTATGAATTAGAAGATTTAAAGGGAGATAATTTAGGAGGAGGGGTTATCTCTCTATAACAAGCCGGATGTCGTGTATAAAGTTGGACAGATTTTAAAAAACAAAAATTGAATGGCAAAATGTATATATTAGTTAATTAGAAACGATATGATTGTTCTTTGAATAGTTGGGAGCCATTTGAAAATAGTATGCAATAAATAAAGGACATAGAGAAACAACGTCTTCTCTAGTAATTCCTATGTTTAAACAACAACTAAAATATAAAACCAAACCAATCATAATGAAGAATACGTATTTTGAATTTTTGTACGATAAAATTGTAATTGTCATTAATAATGAACAGAAGACTGGATAAGCAGATAATGATCGGTTTGGGAAAAACTCATATATATTATCGAAGAAAATATGTTCAATATCTTATCTTATCTTCACGAGTCGGAACAAATAAAAATAAACTAAATAATTCAAGAGCTGAAATCCATACATGGTATATATGGTAAAATAATTATAGAGGGAAATAAAGCTGTGAACTTTATATGAAGAAACTATAAGCAGTTAATAAAATGCGGTACATGAAATCAGTAGACGAAATGCAAGAAAGAAACACAATATACCAAAGGTGTAAAAGTTGTGTTAATTTAATGAACTATCGTAACCCACGAAGTGAAAAAATAAGATAAATTTATCAGATTAGTGTTACATGTAAATGCGGGGAAACTATAACCAAATCTTCGATGTCATCACAAAGAAAGAGTCAATTCCATGCTAACTTTGTACTGTATACATAAGAAGTAAATAAAGAACATTATATTCCAATGACCTCGAATTTTAAACCTCATATGCCAAAGAATGTAAGAAGAAGAATAAATATATCATTATTAAGTCTCGACTAAAAAGAAACTGAAAAGAATACACAAGCAAACTTAAATAGGATCGTATCCAAACGGCTTCAAGGCTCGTTTAATACAGTACAGGTTATTGTTACAGGATGTCATTGCATTTTTTTTTTAAATGTAGAATCGTACTTAAAGAAGATCATACTTATAAAATTTAAAAATGTTGGTTCTGTAATGATCCAGCTAGATTTATTAATCGCAATT
The DNA here is from genome assembly GCA_029931535.1 of Margaritifera margaritifera. Taxonomy (NCBI): domain Eukaryota; kingdom Metazoa; phylum Mollusca; class Bivalvia; order Unionida; family Margaritiferidae; genus Margaritifera; species Margaritifera margaritifera. The sequence continues at coordinate 298,739 of JAQPZY010001099.1, forward strand.
GTGAGAACAATTGCTATTATAGAAGCAAACATACATCAAGCATAAATTGAAGTGAAATAGATAATAAATACAAATTTATTTCATGTATTCTTTACTAAACCTGGTCAAGAGGTATCATTAGATACCAGATGTAATATCATGCATATAATTACCTGAGTAGGTAAAGAAAACAAATGTCAAAAAGACAGGTAACATTTTTTATGTTTTGAATTAGTTATTAATACTCCTTCTGATAATCATCACATACCATCAAATTACAATTTAAACAAGGGACAAAATCACAAAATGTATGCAAAAGTCTAATGAACTTACAAATATGATGCCTGACAAAAAATGTTGAACGCAAGAGTATGTGAAAAAAAGCTTTTGCGATAGACCTGAGCACACATCATGCAGCGTTAAATGCTCTCTTTCAGAAACACTGTGGGAACACTTTTATAATAACGAGTATCATGTCAGAAATAATAGAAGCCACAGTTTTCTTTTATCAGAGAGATAATGCCCATTGTAATACTAACTCATATGTTGGTACTGGTGACAACGAAAACTAGGTGGTTTAAATTTTTATCTCTGCCTGTCATATTTAGAATATTAAACTCTAGACATACCGAGTGAATCAATCGAATGTTTGTTAACTACCGGCTGGGCACAATTACAATACAGAAGACATATGTCAACAGTAACACACAAAAGTCTGAATGTGTAAATAGGATAAATTGAAGACGTTTATATCGAAATATAACATTCATAAGGAATGTCCATTCATGATGTCATAGCAAAGTACATTACAGCAACAATGGCCCGCTGGAGTCTATTGTGAAACTGTGCAGAAAATCTGGGTGCCCAATAGCAGTAAACTTCAGTGTGGCCATGTAATTGAAAACAAGACAAAAACAACATATTAATGAATAGACATTTTTCAAGAAAAATGGAGCATACAAACATAATATATATAAAAAGAAGACAGTTGTATTCAGACTCTTTGACAAACATCAGGAGGAATTATGCAAAAGTCAGATTGTTATGTAATATTACAAACAAACCCATTACAACATATGACAAGATTATAAACGGTTTACCTTAGATAAGTTCCAGTATATTACACAGAAGAGTTTGTGACATTTTATGCATAGTCCTAGGCTTTGTGAAATGGTCTCTCTCTTTGTTGATAGAATGGGGTTCCCAAACGAAATGGTCACTATTCTTACGCATTTTGTCAACCAAAATCTCTGATTAATCATTTTCTGGCGTAAGTATTGTTGTACATGAATGTAGAACATATAATAATATTGAAATAAATAAACCCTCGTGCCCAGTGTCTAATATGTTAATTGGCTCTTTGAAAACATCCTATTTAGGAACGATATCTGAAATATATTATTTAATGCTAATATTTAAATATCAGATAAAATGCAAAGTTTTGAACTTAACGAAGTCTCTGTTTCTCTTGTCAGATTAAGACCAAATGAATAGCATCTACTGCCTAAAAAGTAGAGAAATTCTTCACATAATAGTTTTTTTATATAATTCTTGATAGTTCTTTGTTCCTTAAAGATTTTACTTAAACCTCAAATACCACGCATACAATAACGTATCTAGGAAAAACGGATAATCAATTGTTTGCTTAGCATCTTTTAAATGAATAAAGTTAACAACAAATTTAAAGTTTCTGTTTACATTTTGAGACGAATATATTCCATTCATTCTATTAAGTATAACATACATTAATGTATAGCATTTTATGTCAAATATATCCATTTTATATTTAGATACAAAACAAAAACATCCTTATTTACTTTATTCTTGTTATCATCAACAAATGTATCTGAACATTTATTTGTTTGAAATCTCTTCATTATGTTTTTCAATGGATCATTTTATTCATTGACCTTATTAACCTTTTGTCCTTTGAAAACCTCAGATTCACATATGCCACAATATCGACTATCATCTTGTCCATCAAACCGTTTTCCGTACATCTGTTACATTCTATAAAGTTGTAACTAAATCCTTCCATATCTATTGCTACTTTTTATTTTAACGTTTTTAAAAACCACTCTAAAGAGGATTGATTTTATTTGAATATTCTGTATGTTTATATGACCGTTCGAAACGAATATAAATTTATATATTGTATGTGGATCTGCTTTATCTGTAAATGCATTCCCAGTGGAGCATTAGCTAATTTAATACCGCTGCCATGTAATGTGTTTTCATGTGTACTTCTTAAATCAAGCCAATGACAGTGGTAATATGTCCAGAAAATATTCATATTCACATTACTAAATTAAGTATGTATTTGCTGTTCGTCTAAGAAATACTCAGCGGCATATAAGAAATGTTGCCCGAGAAGGTATTAATTTAGGGTAAGCCTTAAATAGCGAACATGCTTTCCTTTTGCAGAATTCAAATATTTGTCTGGGTCCGTTTCTCCATCTTTCTTGCATAGTATCAAGATTTCTTTAAAGCGCATTCTTGTTGAGTCTAGTATTATCTTAGCAAGATCTGCATTAGATGTTGTATCAATGATTCTCCCTCTCTTTTCTCTCTCTCCCTCCCTCCCTCACTCTCTCTCTCTCTCTCTCTCTCTCTCTCTCTCTCTCTCTCTCTCTCTCTCTCTCTCTCTCTCTCTCTCTCTCTCGTTGCATAGTCATCCAATAAAGGCGGTTGATATCTGCATTTATTATATACTTCATAAATAGCCCCATTAGTTTAACGTTGTTTCTATTGGTCTATATCCAGCTGTATTGACCGTAGTAAAGTAAAAATATTTACCGCTTCCTTATATGGTAAACATGTGTGTGCCAGACGTCCATCAGCTATGTCTTGCAAAAGCTATTAAAAAAATGGCGACGGAAACATGGAACGCTGACCACGTCATAAATCTGATGGCGATCAGATGCCTACAAAGACTGTAACTCTTTCTACCTAACATCAATGCTGGAAATCAGTAAATCTAGCTCTCACCCAAAATAAAGATAACTATCATGCAAGTTAAAAAAAAGAAAATCTAATTACATGCAAAGATTTAAATTGCAAGAAAAAAATTGAAAATAAATATGATTTCTAAAAACATATTGAAAATTGACGACTAGTGATTGCTAGTTGTTGCTCCTAGTACGAGAGAGAGAGAGTGTGTGTGTGTGTGTGTGTGTGTCAAACTGACCTTTGATACAATCTGTCAGTCAACAACTTCCCTTTCACGTAAAAAGTGCACTTTCATCCACTTTGAATGGCATTTTTTATCCTTTACTCGGAATTTAATGAAACACAAGCGACTCCAAGATGAATCTGTATCCTTTTTTATAGGTATTGTCCAAGACCGATGGACCACAATACCCTGGCAACAATCATGACGCACACTGCACTTTCAAATTTAGCTGCCACCATGACATCAGCATTGAGACAATCACAGCAGCATTGAGACAATCACAACAATACTGTAACCGTAGACTGAATGTTTATGGTTCATCTTTTCATAATGGTATCTTCAACATGCATTAATGTATTGGGCTAGTTTTTCCTAATATCAATATTTTGTTGTGATTCTTTTGGGTATATGACATTCAGTGGTCTTTAACAAACTTTGTTTCGTTTAGTGTTCGTTGAGAATCACCCCATGTACGCGCGCGTCTCCATAGCAGTAAATAAGCGTATATAACTCCGCAGTGTTCAGGTTTCATTCATTAATTGAACGACGTGCAAAATCTTCAATAAAACGTTGAAATATTTTTTCTCAATTGTGGTATTCCTTTAACATAACATAATGTTTAATATGCTTGTTTTTTAAGTATATAATACAGAGGTTATTGACTGAGTATTAAAACATACTGGGCCCTCTTTCATGTGGTGTAGAATGCCGTCGCAAGCTCGGCCATTCTGCTCCACATGACCTTGGGTCCAATATTTTTTTGTACTTCTCAGTTAATAACCTATAGTTATCATTTACTGATTCTGCTATTAATTCAGAAGTAATAGTGCTCATAGTAATCATACTGTAAGCAAATATGTTCTTACTCCTGATGCTGGTTCGCACCTTCTTTTGCGTCCTTAGGTTTTATATTGTAATTGTGAATCTTAAATTCTATGATAGAACATAAGGGTAGAGTCGACGATGGTCTGTTAGGATTTGTATGTCCAGCTGAATATTAAATTTCTTTCGATATAACAAAAACTGAATAGCTTCTGCACTTTTGATTTGTACATTACCACTCCTGATCTTACCTTAGTTGGTAATCGCAAATCTTGATAGTTCATATAAATGGTGTAATCATATAACTTGAAAATATCATCAGCATTCTACCTGATTTATTTAACACGGAGTTATAAACATCTCTTATCACCTTCAAAAGATATGAAAACAGCTACCCAGTGCAATTAAATTATTAGGTACTAATCTTTTTAATACAACTTGCAAAGTTTGTTTGGATTTAATAGTACTTGGAGTATGTGTGATACAATGATGAGTAGGATTTGTATTTTTAGCAACTTGATGTCTTTTTGCTTGTTTTTTGAGAGGGTATGTATCTTTAGTGGATTGCCATTTAATTAGTGTAGGAAAAAAGTTACCGGTATCTGATAAAAACACTGACGCGTATTACAAGGACCATAGATATGTATTTGTATGGTACCTGGTTATCAGAAGATTGATGGAAATCACTTAGTTTAGGTTGTCTAGGATTGTCTAAAATACCATCTGATAACCAAAAAAATCGAGTGCAGAAGCATTATCTAAGTTTTTTATTAACTGAATAATAAAACTCTGTTGCCTCAATCTTTCATTCACCTAGTCAAGTGCCTTTGCTCCGTTTGCCTCAAACTCAGCAGTTTTTTATGTAATTCTTCTATGATAAATCATCTCTAATTTTCCCTTAATTTGCACCGGTGGAATGAAATAACTAAAACGAGTGTTGGTTCCTCTAAATATCAGATTGTTAGCCATTGCTCCACTAATTAATGGTAATACTGCTGTCAGTTCATGCGTACGATATTTAATGGTAGCAAATTTTGATAAAGCTTCCAGTTTTTATTCTAAGTCGTATTCTACATAAAGCTTCTTATTTTACTTTTATTTCAAAAATTAAAACATTCTTTCCTCAAAATAATATGAACAAGCTTTACTTACACTGTAAAGATTACGTTCATATTGAATTATATCTAATGAGTAAGCATTACGTTGGATGCTTGCCGCAAATAAAATGAAAAAATCAAAAGTTATTGAAGATTCAAAATACAACTTTAAAAAGAAAATTGTATATAAACATGTTTTCCGTATTAGAATGGCATATTGATTTAAATCACTGTGTAACTTGTATTCAGTAAAACGTGATGGAGTATAGTTAAATCTGTAAGTGTTAACTAATGGATGAGGTGTAGTTTCAGCTTTACAAACCTCTAACAACCCAATGATTAATACAGAAAAATATAATTATTTGCATGAATTAAGCTTTTGATTATGATATATAAAGTTATGTCATCTATATTAATACAACCACTATCAGGATTGTCCTCACTTTGTACAATACGAAAATCATAAAGTAAAACATATCTAGGTATGATTTTAGTTTTTTCTCATAGAAACAATTTTTTAATTTCATCAATTGTAGTATTTATTCCAATACACTTGATACTCATTTCTGTGTTAAATTCAGTTTTAAAAATCTCTGTCTTCTTTTATTTCTGATTTAGCTGCATCAGTTCTTTCACTTGATGCTAAGGGTTTTTGTCTCCTTGAGCTTTAAATGCATCTGTTTATGTTGTACACTTTTGTTCCATATCGTTTCAGTCGATCCTAATCATTTCACTCCTCAATCTAATTCGTCAATACGTCCTTGTACAGCATCGATATTATTAACCAGTTTACAATTAACGTATTATTTCGTATCTTGTTTTCATTTGTTTTTATTCCAGCAGTTAGTTCTTTTTTAATAGTTGTTAATGTTTGATTCCTTAATAGTCTGATTGTATCATATAGTGATAGATAAATCGTAAGTTGTTTGCATAGATTTGATCATACATTCATTCACGTTTATGTTGTAACTGTGATTAAGAATTACTGGCACAATATATCTTGTCTTTTATATTACTACACCAGCTTTAAACTCATCAACTAAGTTTTTAATTTATTTACCGTTTTAATGGATTTCAGTATTTAATATTAATTTTTAGCTGTTCAAGTTGAGACTGTAAACGACCATGGTCGTCTATAGATTTATTTATTGTTACCATGTCGCTTTCTAATGCAATAGTATCTGAGCTTATTCTCTGTTCAATAAATTACAGGCCTTGATTAATGTTAGGTATATTTCTTATGGTCTTTCTCTTAGAATATGCAAGTCTTTTATAGCATTAGACAGCTTTGTACATTTCTGGTTAAACAAGTTATGTGAATTTAAAATATTATTCTTGTCATCGTCAATATGTTTTTGCAAATTTTCAATTTTTAGTTACTTTTTCTGTTAAAACTGATCCACAGCTGTTAGTATTGTATCATCTTGTTCTCTCCATAGTTTTATAACTTTTAATATCTTTAAATGATTATCCTCTAAAGCTTTACATATTTTATTACGAATACGTGTATTAACAAATTGCTTAGCAGATACTTCAGATAATTTTACAGAAACACCTAAATTCGTAAAACGGTTGTTATTTAAGTTTAAGTCCTTGTTTTTTGATTGACCTAATACTAGATCTTCTGCCACATTTTTCTCATGTTTTCTCTAGAGATTTAAGACTAAATTTACTAATGACTCTGAAAGATATATCGGTCATAGTATAACGATATTAACATGCCGTGAAAACATATGATACAGTCATAACGTGAAATTCTATTACTTTTCCATCTTCATCTGAAATGTTTATTTTTAATCTATTCATGGTACCTCTTTGTAATTGCTTGTACTGACTACTAGTGCTTGACATGTAGAGACTGAAATAAACTTGAATAGTACCCAATAGAATACTTTTGGTGTGATTTAGCTGATCAATAAATATATACAGTTTTGTTTAGGTTTGATCAATTCATATACTGTATCCGATTCAGTAGATGCCTGTATAGATCTTTCACTAGTAAAGCCTAACAAGTCTGTGTTATAATTGGTTACATAAACTATCTCGCTTGTAAAGCCTAACAAGTCTGTGTTATAATTGGTTACATAAACTATCTCACTAGTAAAGCCTAACAAGTCTGTGTTATAATTGGTTACATAAACTATCTCACTAGTAAAGCCTAACAAGTCTGTGTTATAATTGGTTACATAAACTATCTCACTAGTAAAGCCTAACAAGTCTGTGTTATAATTGGTTACATAAACTATCTCACTAGTAAAGCCTAACAAGACTGTGTTATAATTGGTTACATATTCTATCTCACTAGTAAAGCCTAACAAGTCTGCGTTATAATTGGTTACATAAACTATCTCACTAGTAAAGCCTAACAAGTCTGTGTTATAATTGGTTACATAAACTATGTAATTGTTGCTAGGAGTAGCCAATAGTTTAGAGTTGATTTTGGCACTCGATATCAATTCTTTATTTATTGTCTTTTTTGCTTTTAAATTCTCTTTATATACATTTGTATGTTATAGAAATCATCATGTATTATAGATTTTAATTTCATTTGTATCTTTAATGCAGTAGAATATATTGTTTTATTAGGTCATTTAAAATATCATAATTACCGACAACAAAATATATTCACTGAAATGAAATAGATAGATTACCATCTCTGTTATCAATTGGACTTGTAAAATATATTTCTTTTTCATGCTGTCACTCTACTGTATTGTATGTTGCCATTTTAGTAAGCTATATTAAAACAGATTCATACGTCTAATACGTAAAGATCTACCATTTTCTTCGTAAGATTTGGTACTGACATTTTTCATGAGTTTTCTAAAAATTTCCTTTTTCTCTTAACTTTTTCCTGCTTTAAAAGAAAAACTCTGTTAATTACTCCACATTTTGAAGCTCTGTTGTTTTTACTTTATTTCTTATTGTAGTATTGTCTTCATTGTATCTGTTATGCTGATTAATTATTAAACTGAATTTATTATGATTAATATCATTTTCAGTATCTCATCGTGATTTAATACTATTTTGTCTCTGCAAGCTTTATCTACAAACCCAAATACTGTGGAATAAACTGATTAAAGGCGAAAGGAATTATAAATACTGTAGCTATTCATGCAATTCCTAAACTAGGAGCTGCTCTAACCATTCCCCCACAAACAGTTGCCATACTAAACTCTACGCAATTGTAAAACTTATAATCTGGTTTTTGTAATCTAAAATTGAAATTTTTACTATTGTTAGAGTTATATGTCGGATATAAAGGTGGTGTATTTGGAAGCACCGGAACATTCTCTCCCATTTATATGTATGGAATAGATAAACTAGACTTTTGGATTAGGATTAGATCTTTCTGAATGTATATCTGCTGGTCTCTTAGAAGGCTATTCAAATTTAACAGTTTTGTTTTGGTTTGCTTTTTAATATTGAAATATAACTATCCTCAGGTCCACCAGCACTTTTATTTATCGTGATTTATTTGCATTGATCTAATTAATTAGTTTATATGGTAACCCATGTGCTATAAAGTAATAATTTGCAAACTTAATGACACTGGAACGATCAGATTGAGGATTCTTCAAAACCAATGTCAAATGTTGAGCCTATTCCAAACTTTAGTAGCTTTTTCAGAATAATGTCATATCCAACTGTAAAAGCTGAATTTAGAGCTGCATGATAAATAATGTTAATAATTTTGGTTATATTATTCATTTATTATGTAACTGTGGAAAATCATACTGAAATTTCAGAGCATTGCTGCAATGGGTTTTTGTTATTATTCTGGCACAGTGGCTAATTTAACTGGTTGGTTTTTAACATATTTTGAATCAGAGCCAAATTTACTGTACTTTAGCACAACACCTAAAAGAATTATCCCACCACTTAAATAATAAAACGTTCTAATTGAACTTCCTTTAGCTTTACTTTCAACATGAATTTGACACTGTTATTTTTCTTTTCCTGTCTTAGTCTTTCTGCTTTGGATCTAAAATTCATGTGAATCTTTTCAAAGATCTTTCCTAATTGCAACTTTACTTGCATATGTTTTATTTGTGGAGTTATTTGTAAAATAATGCTTGCTTCTTCTTTGTTTTTCTCGTGGCTACCTTCCATTTAATTTTAAACAAAATTACAAATACACACAAGTATGATTTTAAGGGTACTTGCAAATAAAGTTAAGGTGACCAAAACCATATCTTAATAGCCGTTGTATTGACTTAATACTGAAATGAATTTTTGTTACAAGATGGCAGTAGCTTCATTTCAGCAGCGCATAGTTCATTTTTAAAAAAAGTTGTACAACGAAATGAACCAAAACCAAATTGAAAAAGTCGTTACTTAGTTTAAATGTAGCTGTGGTTATTGCAAAGACTGCATCAAGGACCACCAAAAGAAATGGAGAGGTTATAACAAAAGGTACATAAAGAACTACTTTACAAATTGAAGCAAGGGGAATAGAGAACGCGTAAAAGTAATATACGAATTAAAAACACAAAGAAACGGTATCACACTGACGAAAATTTCAGCCAAATTCAAGTGACAAGAAGTATGATCTTTCAGCGTTGAAACAAAACATAAAATCAGACACGACGTTGCAAATACTCTGTGTTCTATCAATTGAATTCTATTGGAGATGGCTAAATTTTGCAACGTCTGAAGGTATTAGTGAAAACTAACTAGACATAGGTCATTTCATTCCATTCATCATTTGACTTATCTAACACAGATCAACAGAGAAAACGTTTTCACTGATCAAATACAAGGTACATGTACGCCAGTAAAAACAGGTCTAATTTGATAAAATGCTTATTGAGGAAGATATTCAAAAATACAAGTAAAAATGTATATTCATTCAACATGGCAAAGGTTTGAATTGAGGAGATTATAAATCAGATCTGTTAGAAACTCCATTCAGGATTTCGTTGAAAACTTCTTGTTTGTGTATTTGTTTTCTTTTAATGTTTTAAATATGAAATAGATTGGTACACCAACTATAATAGTACTAGTTATTGCTATTGTAACACGAATATAACCATGGATCACAACACAGCCAATATACATTTATTTAGTATTAGTTTTATCTATTTTTCTTCTACCTTTTTTCTTTCTTTTTGAAATTGATATGCTAGATTGGTATTATACTGGCAGATAATGTAGATAGAGGTAATCCTAACTTAAATGAAAGAAACCCAGTAACATATCTTATTCCATTTGATGTTATATAGTCATCGTTTAAGTTTATCTGTAATTGTGTAAATCATCGATGGGAAAATTGTATTCACCAGAGTAGTAACTACTGTGATGACAATATCTGATAAGGACTTAGATCTTTTCGATAATTTTGCATTCACAAATATTTCATTTGTTGTTAATTTTATTTTCGTCCATTTTTTCTAACTGTTTATCAGTTAAAGTTGATTCGCTTATCGTTTTGCATATATTGTTAGCAATATTTATTTTCAGCTCTTCTTTATATTTTGACTTTCAGGGCAAACAATGATACTGTGAATTTGATCTTCCAGGCCTCGGTCTTTGAATCTCAATTACTTTGCTAAATGTTTTGATCCATCTAAATAGTGTAAAAATGGTAGAGGCGGTGGAGACTTTGAAATGTATGATAGACCTGAATACGACGAAGATGATGACAATGTACAGGAAACGATCTTTATTAAAGAGAATACTAATTTATCCTATGAGGGATACAAAATTTATCAGCAGTCTACAAACTACAGACTTTAATCCTCATCAAATATTACAAAACGTGCGCTCTAAAAAAATATTATAAAGTTTATAAAGAATGTATCAGTACATTTGCTAAAACTGCATTTAAAGCTACAGATGGTGACATTAATTATGTTTGAAGGAAGAATAGACAAAAAAATTGCCTATTACTCAAGGAGGTGGAAAGGAGTTTTTATAAATCTGCTCAATGCAATCTAAACCTGGAGGTTCTAATTTTGTAAATGAATTAAATAAGCAAACACTTGTTTACCTTGTATATGAAGACGATAAGATAGTTTCTGAAGAAACGCAACCTAAGTAACCACTAGAGCCTATTGTTGCCTAGAGACAATAACAATTAACACAAATGAACCATTTTCCCAGCAAGTAAATGAAGCAGAAACTATATTAGATAATTACCACAAATGAATTAGCACTGCATAGCAACCATATGCAGAGCTTAGATTAAATATTATGTAAGAAGAAAGAGAATTAATAGGTTATAAAGTATATAAAATGTCTAAGAAAACTGATACTGACATGCGTGGCAAACAGAAAAGCCACAAAAAGTTATCAGCAAAGAAGCAGCTGAAACAAAGAAAGTTAAATTACAAGAACAGTTGGAAACTGTTGAAAGTAAAAAAGCATTCGTTGTTGGACACTTAACAAATTTAGAGAATGATTTTAGAGAAAATTTCAACACCATAACTGATCATTTTTAGAAAATGTAACATTAGGCGAAAGATACAGCAATTGCTACAATTATGACAGCTATATGTAAGATAGCATCATCTCTTGCTTTAACCATTGCAAACCTTGTAAAAAGTGATGTTACTCCTATTCTTTTCCCTACAACTACTCCAAGCGGATGATTCGTAGACATAGTCAGACAAGGATTGAAAATAATGCTAACTATTTGCCTGAGTTATCCAAAAAGGCATAAGCATTACCAAGAATCATAGGAAGTATAATATGTTGGCTACTTAAGATAGCAGCTCGTGTTGTCTCTATTCTTTCCGAACATGTAATTGAACTTACTTTAGCCAAAGTTGGTCTATTATTTGTGGTTATTATCAAAAGTATTAAACACAGCATCAATAAGGATAAGAAATACTGATATGCTATTGTCAGAGTTTTATCATACTTATATCATTTGAATAATGTGTACAATGCTTGTATATTTATCTTGTTTTATTTCATTATACTGTCTTGAGCCGGTCGAAAGCACACGGATGCTTTTGATGAGATCGATCGGCAATCATTACATCAGTACTTTTCGATTAACTGTTAGATAATTATTTTTTTTTTCAAAATGACGATATTTTATACTGCTATGTTTCTTTTATGTGTATTTTCGCCTATTTCTTGCCTCCAAGAACGTGCATCGCTCAGCTGGTAATGGCCCCGTCGTTCTCCTCATCCTTTGTTACTGAGCGCAAGGTGGTAGTGTTCCCGTTTCCAATACCAGTATAGGAGAACCTTTGTTGTCTCCGTTAAGTATGTTTGTTTAAACGTCCTATATTCCCAGAGAGTGCGGAGAGTATAAATAGGACTCAGTCAATTCAGTTTTCAGACGGACAATACTTGTTTCATCAGTCGTCTGTTCCTCTCTTGATATAAATTTCGGCCCAGAATCAAAATTTGGAATTTCATCAAAATTTAGATCTTTAATTTTTAGAAAATTGAAAACAAATGTCAAATTTAAATCAGGTAAATCATTTCTGAAATTTTAATTTCACAGTTGTGTCTATTTATTATAATTCTATAACTTTGCACACAATATTTTCACTTGTCCAGATTCCGGATTTGTCCATATTTTGAGTCACACAGAGATTCGGACTTGTACAAAATAATTCTAAGAAATAATATTGCTAAATAAAATTAATTGAAGAACTACTGCGATTTTTCTTTAATAACAGTTGCACCTCTTGTTTAGCAGGATTTCGATGAATTTATTATTGCACCAAAGTTCTACATTCCCTTTTTTCACTTGCCCGGATTTTAGAAGATCTACAAGTCCAGTTTTTAGAGTCTCCATATAATATCTTTAAGTCAACAGAATTAAGTCGATTGTACCCTGATAATACAAAAAGTTATATTTGTTTACCAAATTTAATTTAGAAAAAAAGAAATTTTGTATAATTTTGTTAACCTAATTTTAGTTCCCCATAATATGTGTAATAAGGGAATCTATTATTTTTATAAATACACATGCAATTGTGGTTTACTGTAAAATCCTTAATTTGTGAAGTTTGTAATATTGTAATGAAATATGTCAATATCATTGTATTTAAATGAAACTGTGAATATGTAAATTAGAGCAAAGAAGAGAGAACATAATAAAAAGTAAAACATAATTTATTCTCTATTTATTTATAATAGCAGAAAGAACATATATTTCTTCTTTATTCTCTCTGTGATCTCCTCTGTCTTTCCAGACGTTATTATACAGAAATATCAGAACCATCATAACTCGCATATTTCTACACTCTTTTCGCCTCAAGCTAGTACCAGGCGAAGCCACAATGTATAATGACTGGAAGTACCCTGACCAACGGTCGTAACTATACTTTGTAAGTAAATTAAACCACCTGCAGCAACCATCATGACAACAATAATTGATTCTTCGTTTCCTACGTGATCTTTACTTTCACTTAAGTCACTGTGTTGGTCACTTTGTTGATCTGCTTGTAACCGTACAACGCTTTCACCATTTTCATTTATTTATTTTTTATTTTTTAATTTCGTTTTCCATCTTTCGACAAGTTATCAAACACTGATTATCAGCTGCTGAAATTCCGCTCTTTAACACATCAGTATTTACGTGAACATTTCGTCCTAGTTTAAAAACAGTTCCTGTATTTTATAAATTATTATTGTTGCCTACTATGTCAGTTAAATTCATCATTATTGTATCAGAAAATAGGAAAGCTTCTTCAGGAACAACATAATTTAGTCTTACGTTTGAATCTGAAATATACTGCTAAAATCGTATCGTAATATTATCATCAGTCATAGCCTTGTTCTGCTAAAATTAATTGCTCAAGCAACTTTTTGACAGTGTCTTCAACAATGGAACAGTCTGCGTGATATATGTCCTATTTTGAATATGAGTACAAAAATAGAAAGTATGTATACTCTGATACTTTAATTTAATCTCGCTATTCCTTTTTCTGTCAATCCGCTACTGTCTTGTAGAACGAAGTAAGTCCTTCAGTAATTTTATTTGCACTAATATTTCCATTGTAAAACTTTTTAACTTTGTTTAGTTTTATAATACCAATATATCCAATCTTTAATTTCTTTATCTACAAAATAATTCTTTTACATCTGTTACATCCATTGCCCTTTCCCAATAGAAACTATCATTCATCCTTTGTTTATTTCTCCCTGAACATATTTCCAATCATGTTGATGAGGATTTTAGATCTTTGTTGTCATTGTGTGGATTAAAAGATTGATTATTAGATAATGGTACTGAGAATTCAGATAACAGTTTTTGTATCTGAAAGTAAACAGGAAACCTTCATATTGTTTTTACTAACACTGGTACACTCTTATTTGATAAGTACCAAAATGATATTTCGCATCCACTTGTTGTCGAACAGCCTGCCCATTTTAATTAATTCCGCCAAATTTTCATATCACCCTGTGCTCTTTATCTATTAACAGAGGCATCATGATCAAACCTTTAGGCGTAATTATCAAAACTTTGTAATGGCTTTGTATGTAGAATAATTGTTTTCTATGTAGTAGATTTGTATCTCTGTAAATATTTGTGAAACAGCAGGATTTACTGGAGAGTTACAAGGAGTTGTAGGACAATGATAGAATGCTGTATTTGTTAGGTTTTTATTGTTGGTTTTGTTTTTGTTTTATATTTTTCTTTAAATCTTAAATCCGTTATTTTCTTTATTTATCAAAATGTTACACCTTTTTACAAACCAAGCAAGCAACCTAGAAGTCAGAAAGTAGTAATAGAAATAGGAGTTCTAAATTACAAAGTGGTATTATTTAAGATCATCTTTTTGCCATACATAAGTGGCTGAACCGAAGGTTCAATAAATGTGAATGCCCAGCGAACAATGGTAGAAAGAATATCCCCTTGTGTTTTAGAACTCCTATTTCTAGTATAACTACATAGACACTGAATAACCTACTTTCGTTACTGTGTCGAAAATGACCAGACCAAATCAAATCAAATAATTTCCAAAAAATCCTTACGTAACAACTCAAAACTAAGCTGACTCAGGGGTCAAGCGGCCTGCGCAGATAGTGGCGTTGTTTTCTTACGTCACTGGAGAGTTGTTTGTGACGGCTTCTGTAATATTTCTGATGTGTTTTCCCGATCATTGGCGGACAGACCCGAGCGTGTTCCAATTTACTGCTCGCAGAGGACATTGGTAAAACCATCATGTAGAGACCGTTTGAACTCGGTGTGAGCCTCGCTTTGAGTTTTTGTTATTGAATTTTGATATATGAAAATTGACGAATGAAACTCACAGTGCTATATCTGCTATTATAAGCCTTAACATATAGTTTGGGTTATATTTTGCGAATTCCTTGACAAGTGAGATACAAACACGAACTGACGTTACAGAAATCAAGTTGTGGCGGCAGCGGCGTATCGAGAGAAGAAACGAGGGATCCACATAGGGAGAAGTTTGTCGTTTGATATAAACAATCTGCAAAGGTCGTATTTTTGGTCTTTTACTATATTTATATTTTCTATGAAGATAAATTCTGGGAAGACCGAGATTACACCTTTCCTGATAATGCTGACTATACACAAACTAGGTCAGGGTCACACAGTCTCCACATTTAAAGTCTTCAAAAAGTGCAAGTATAAAAATAGCAAAGCTGGTAAGAAATGAATCTATAACATTCTATAAAGGTCGAGAAATGTTCTTAATTTGATTCAAACTAGGATAGGTTCAACATCGATGTTTAACTTGCTGACGTGTACTTTCAATACATGGCCTTATTAAAACGATACATAAAGGTCCATACAAATATAAAACACTATTGATATGATCAGTCAACCAATCATCTTGTGCCTCTAACAGGAAATAGACAGTGCCATTCACATCTTCCGCATTGGTAATAAAACAATTATATTAGATCAAAACTAGAAAACAAGATAGAAAAATAACAATTTGGTTACCATTTGAAATCGGAGCAAAATCAGGTAGGCAATTACATTTTTATTTCAGAAAATATCAAATATTTTAGATCAAAATACGACAACGAACGTTACAGCATATGGAATAACTTTTATTGTATTCCTTTATTATTAACATATGACTTTCCACTCTATTCCCCATTTGAATTTCAAAGTCTAAACCGACCAACTGTTAGTCTCCAGTGACATTAATTTTTGACGATTTAGATCGAAATGAACTTGTTTTGTTTCATTATTTCAATTAACAAATCATCCCAACACCACTTCTAGGACTTTAGGAATTCCGACACCCCTCAGTGTAACTAGAGACTTACTGACTATGTACTTATATTAGCACTAAAATAATACCATATTCTCGGTAATTTGCACGATATCAAGAAAAAAACAAATTATTATTATTATTGTTCTTGTTGGTACATTTTGAACTACGTGTGAGTGTTTACGCTGTACATAAATTAGAGCAATGGAGACAATGAGAAAAGAACTACTGCAGTATTTGATACCATACGAAGAATAATATATTTAGGCTGTCATATTTATATAGTAAGTTAGTAGCATTCTGTTAAATCTACCCAACGTAAACATGCCTCTGATTGCAAGATTTCCGATAATAATAATAATAATAATAATAATAATAATAATAATAATAATAATAATAATAATTTTATGGAAGCAGAAATACCAAGTTTTGTTAAGAAACTTAACATTCGAAAAGGACTATCTTTCTTAAAGAAATTATCCCCGGGGTTTCATATTTATTATTTTGAGTACGTGCCGCTCATTTGGGAGCATTTTTCAATACTGGTTGTACGTCAGTTATTATATTTTATACCTTAAGTCAGTGGCGGATCCAGAAATATTGTTTGGAAAGGGGAAGGGTGTAGAAAAGTAGGCGAGAGGTCTCTATGATGGAACGACCGGCGGGGGGGGGGGGGGGGGGGGGGGGGCGCTCGTGCTTTTAAGTGTTTCCAGGGCGTATGTTGTTTGGGGTTGTGGGTGTTTCTTTTAAAGGAAGGGGGAGCGGGGGGAGTGGGGGGGCGGACATCCGCCCCTTTAAATACATGGTACATAATTTGTTCATATATCTAATATGAATAATTCATAACTGATCGTCTTGAGTTTATAGCCTCTAACTTTTGACCTAATTAAACTGGGGGATTTTATTGCACCTTTGATGTTTATACAAGAATTAACAATTAAAATATTTACATCCAGTGATGTGGCGGGTTTAAATACGAGACACGCTTTCCCTAAATTGTAAGCATTGTGTTCATATAATTGTCTTATTATATACAAATACATGAAAGACAAATTTCTTTCCCTCAGATATGGACAAACTCTCCGTCTTCTGCGCTTTTTCTGTGTTAAGCCTATTTGGATTGGTCGTTGCCCTAGATGGCGGGTATTATTTAAAGTACCCGATTGCTGTCATAGGCCCTCTGTCTTATGCCAAGTTTGGTGGCGGCATTCCCATTTACGGCGCCCAATTATTATGACAATAGGACACATAGTGAAAAGTAGCATATTCAGTCATATATGTTATCCTCGCATGAAAATGAGTATTCGTGTTTTGTCAAGGTAGCATAGATTCGAAGTATTTTTTAGAAAACGAACATCAACTTAATTGGTAAGAAAGGCATTATTTTTAGTCTATTAATATTAAGACATGGCACTGCTCTGACTTTTTAATTAAGTTACATACTAATTGAATTACCACATATTCTTTTTCGGTGATTATATTATTAGCTATCATCCCTTTCCTGGTCGGTCTCTTTGATGATGGAAATAGAAAGTAATGTGAGTATTCATTATACTGTATAGCAAAGAGATAGAAAGTAATGAGAGTATTCATTATACTGTATAGAAAAGAGAAGGAAAGTAATGTGAGTAGTCATTATATTGTATAGAAAAGAGATAGAAAGTAATGAGAGCAGTCATTATACTGTATAGCAAAGAGATAGAAAGTAATTTGAGTATTCATTATATTGTATAGAAAAGAGATAGAAAGTAATGTGAGTAGTCATTATACTGCATTGAAAAGAGAAGGAAAGTAATGTGAGTAGTCATTATATTGTATAGAAAAGAGATAGAAAGTAATGTGAGTAGTCATTATATTGTATAGAAAAGAGAAGGAAAGTAATGTGAGTAGTCATTATACTGTATAGAAAAGAGAAGGAAAGTAATGAGAGTATTCATTATACTGTATAGCAAAGAGATAGAAAGTAATGAGAGTATTCATTATACTGTATAGCAAAGAGATAGAAAGTAATGTTAGTAGTCATTATATTGTATCGAAAAGAGATAGAAAGTAATGTGAGTAGTCATTATACTGTATAGAAAAGAGATAGAAAGTAATGAGAGTATTCATTATACTGTATAGCAAAGAGATAGAAAGTAATGAGAGTATTCATTATACTGTATAGCAAAGAGATAGAAAGTAATGAGAGTATTCATTATACTGTATAGCAAAGAGAAGGAAAGTAATGTGAGTAGTCATTATATTGTATAGAAAAGAGATAGAAAGTAATGTGAGAAGTTATTATACTGTATAGCAAAGAGAAGGAAAGTAATGTGAGTAGTCATTATATTGTATAGAAAAGAGATAGAAAGTAATGTGAGTAGTCATTATACTGTATAGCAAAGAGATAGAAAGTAATCTGAGTATTCATTATATTGTATAGAAAAGAGATAGAAAGTAATGTGAGTAGTCATTATACTGAATAGGAAAGAGATAGAAAGTAATGTGAGTAGTCATTATACTGTATAGCAAAGAGATAGAAAGTAATTTGAGTATTCATTGTACTTTATAGTAAAGAGAAGGAAAGTAATGTGAGTAGTCATTGTACTTTAAGCAAAGAGATAGAAAGTAATGTGAGTATTCATTGTACTTTATAGTAAAGAGAAGGTAAGTAATGAGTATTCATTGTAAGTCTGACCGATATGTTAAGTATCTTTACAATTTCTCGTACTCCCAAAGGACAATTCGTTCAATTCAATTTGATTTGCGAACCGCGGTAATTTGGTTGGTAAAGCTTGGAACTTGTAATCCAAGGGCCGTGGGTTTGATACCCGCTCAGACCAGCCAGGCCCACCGACAGAAATTCCAGTCCCCTGAGGAGAGCAGTCATGGGCCCCAAACTAGTTTAATATTTTTTTTATATAAAAACCTGTGTACAGTTTTGCATATAAAACATGTAGTAATCTACCATAACTTAGACTCTTGCAAGGAACAAATTATAATATTTACTGCAAAAATTAATTTATTTTTATAACTGAGTAATGCCCCCTGGGTAATTGCCCCCACCCCCCTCCTCTAGGTGGGCCTGAGGCCAGTCCGAGTTGGCTGCTTCGGTGCGTCAAATAGAAAGGCACTTAGTTCCCATTTCCTCGGCAATGATATAGCAAATAATGTGTTAGAAGTGTCGTCAAAACTAACAACATACGAAAATAATATATTTAATTCAATTCAATTCAAGTCAATTATTTTTATAATTCTTTATTATACACATGTATATTCTTATCAAGTAGGTACAGTTAACACAGAAAGGCGTTTGTCGAAAGCAATTCAAGAAATAGTGTAAAAATCACGTGAACAAATTTTAACCTTATAAGGCAGGGGTCCTCAACCTTTTTGTGCCTACGGGCACATTTGTGAGTTTATGAGAGAGTGGCGGCCACCAACCAATTAACTTGACTTATCTTTTTATTTTTTATTATTCATTATAACCTCTTCCGCGGGCACACAAAAAACCTTGGCGGGCGCCATGGCGCCCGCGGGCACAGCGTTGAGAACCACTGGTATAAGGAATAAAGATACTATCAAACACCAAATGTCAACAAATTTATTGTATACTTTCAGATTTCAGACAAGAAATGTTCCAAGAAGAATAAAACTACCTGGGAACACAGACCATATAATTGACTGGAAAATGGGAAAATAATAAAAACTTCTGCAAATAAATCTTTTTACTCTGAATAAAGGTGTTTCCATTTAAAATGTTTATTTATCTGTATTGCTTTTGATGAAATACATCAATAATTTCCAATGTTTTATTAATGTGTATATCAATTCTCTTGCTGGACAAACACGTGACAAAAAAGATGTTTCCCACTGATCAACAGACAGTCTAAAGTTGCACATATTTGCACAAACAAACACAACGCACACACACACACACACATACATAATACATACATACACGCATACATACATGTTCATATGCCTGCATCTTTAATTTATTCCTAACTTTAGAGTCACATTTCGTCTTTATTGTAGTTCCATTGTATGTCTTTATTTCTCGGGAATTTGAGATCCTAATACTAGTATCAGATAAATCTCTGATAACAAAAAAGTTCCTTTTCTATCATGATTTACTGGAATCCAAGAGCATGCAGGAAAAAACAGTCTTATGTTGAGGATTTAAAATGGCAAAAGACGGTCGTCGAGTAGCAACTGTAGTTTTATCACATACCTTCAAAATGTATCTGAGTAATACCGCCCTATTTGAACGATAATGATCTAATTAAATATAACATATCATTGACGATGTCCTGATTAGTATTTTCCCGAATGTTTGTATAGTATAGCAGGAAAATAGGGTCATGATCATGCGTGTGATTGGTCAATGTGTTTCAGTGGGTTTTGCCACGTGACCATTTGCAGGAGCTTACACGTGCTTCAGTCCTTGGAAAACTTTGTACGAGACAACATCGAACGCTAAGTTTTTGTATATTGTGTATTATCTAAGTTTCAATTAATGTGATTACATGATTTTAAATGACAAATTTAAGAAATTAGAGGTAAGTATTAAGAATTAAAAGATGTAGACCAAGAATATTCCCTCAACTGAGATGTAATACTTGTGGTGCGCACAGGTTTTCAGCCTCAATCGATTATAGTTATTTTTATCTTTCGTTTTTTGTGGACGGTTATGTCACTTGAGAGGAGGTTATGTATATCATTTACATGTAGCAAATACTGTTATTTTGTTATGTAAAGTTTAAACTAAGCTGTCAAAGTGGTTTAGCAAGGTTCTATTGTTCGCATTATGTAACATAAGTGAGACCAATTTGCATAAAGTGATATCGCTGTTGTACACATTATGCTAATATGTCTTATTGTTCTAGTCATATCTACATTTGGGATTTGTCTCGTAATAAAGAAGCCAGCGTCCCTGCTAGTCTCTCAGCTGCCTCACGCATCTTGCTGGTCGGCAAATATTACTTATTTTGTTATGTATTTATTTTGATTAAACATAGTTAGGACCTTGCTTTCCATGGTGTCATATGCATTCATGGCAGACGTGCTGTTATAATAACGTGGTAACAGTGTAAACGTCTGCTGATTTGCAGTGTGAATCGATACATTTTGGACGCTAGGAGGTTAACGGATAGGGTAGGAGGAACATGGATAAGGGGATAAAATACAGCGCTAGCCCGACCCCCACATGTTCATTGCACAAATAGTGGCCCAAGTACAAAGCACTCGTACATTAGAGTGGAGACGAAATGAGCTTTAATTTGTTTGTAATTAACACATTCTGACATGTGTAGCTAGTTAAAGGAACAGAAGTATATTTACTCAAAAATTCAGATAAAGCATTTCCCGTTTTTAAAAAAAACAAACACTACCAACAACAACACACAGACAGATCACTGAATGCGCTTGCGATGCATACAACCCCTCGATTGCGGACATACCACTAGGCCGCTGTCACTTAGAATGCAGTCTCGTCATATGAAGTAAAAACATTTAAAACCATCTAAGTTCAAACATTGTTATCTTTACTTTTTGATATTGATGTATCTATGTTAATACGACTAAAATCAAACTTTCCACTTTTGAAACCACTTACATTGATTATTCTTCGTGCGTATGAAGACAAATAAAAAAAGATTTGAGCATTCATAAGCTTAGCCTGAGAAAGAATACACCAGATTGTATTCGCTTCAAATTTGTGATGGTTGCGTTTTGGTGCTCAGTTATTAGAATTTTACATCAGTTGCTCATATGTAAAAATTCACATCTTACTTTAAATAGACATACACTTTAAAATTGTATAATCATGTAATTAGAATCGTTTTCAATTGAGGCATTGCTTGTATGTATGTATGTATGTATGTATGTATGTATGTATGTATGTATGTATGTATGTATGTATGTATGCATGCATGCATGTAAAGCATGCTTACTTGTACTTTTGTAATACACATGCCATAGATATGCAGTGCCTATGGGCAGGAAAACATTTCAAGGAAAAGGAAATCATCTGCAAAATCGATATGCCGAGCTAAGTCACCTTCAGGAAATATACTATGGAATGTACTCTGGATTGACCAATCAATATGGTGCGGAAAAATATATATTATTTCTGTTTCGCTACCATGGTTCGTACTTTTGCACTGACCAATCAAATACGTTTCTGACTAATTTAAAATGCAAAGTTTCCGTTTCCCTTTGGTGTTAATTGCTTCTACATGAATGATTTGTTGGCCTGAGGGGAGAAAAGATACGAATTTACAGTTTACAAATTTGGCGGCCTGTCACTCTTCATTCTCCAGTTCAAATGGCAGGAAAGTACATTTAATATATATGCACGATGGACGTTTGGTAGCGCTAATTTTAACAAATCATACAAGGCTTGAGATGAGCCATCAAATGGACGTAGAAAAAACATGTAGCTCACCCATGAATGGAATGATATCAGCTCTGGTTTGTTGTGCTAGACATCCTTGGACAAATTCGTATGTCACTTACTGCGTTGTGTATGTGAGCAATATCATAGCTGTTTTTGATATCCAGCAAAATAAATTGATGTTATTTCGGTGATCGGTGATATCAAGCAAAATCAATTCATGTTATTTAGGTGATTGGGGCTCTGATTTGCTGTCTTTTTTAGAGTCATGATTATATCAGGTACATACGTAATAATTACTCGTACTTAACTTTAAAGTATGTACACGATAACTATCACGCGCGTACTTGATATTAACACATATGTACGTGACATTAATACGTACGTACTTGATAACTGTAGAGTACGTACGTGATAATAATCCTTCTATCATGACAGCAATTCGCTTCCGCAGTAAACGTCGTCATATATATATATATATATATATATATATATATATATATATATATATATATATATATATATATATATATATATATATAAATCATTGAATAAATAGATATACGATGTTGTATTTCCTTGTGGGGACCATGTAATAATGTACCTAACAAAAAACAGCCAAAGTCAACATCATATATTTGGACGTCATACGTGTAGATTTTTGTAATCAGTCCATTTCGAACACTCTGAGAATTGATAAAATCATTTGATTTGAAGTAGAGAATCAATAACCCACCCACCATTTACAGGTGGAGTGGGCGGGGAGAGGGAAGGGGGGGGATTTAACTTTGTCAATTTTCAACAAGGAGATTATACACCAGTAGAAACTCTCAGCTATGGGCCTTTTGACTGAAAAGACTAAAGCCTGTAACACCGGTTTCTTCCACCTCAAGTCGCCACCATGTTTTTATTTATTTATTTTTTTTATGTTTTTTTTATAATTTAGAATTCTTACTTTAAATTTATAGAATCTTAAGTTCACACTTTCTAAAATGTTCAAGGAAAATAGAAGAGAGAGAGAGAGAGCTGATCTAAAAAGATGTATCAACACGAACTACTAAAATAAAAGATTGAAGCTTGACAACGCCTCTAGTGACACCTATGAATCATATTCAAATGGAAATTTTTTAGATAAAATAGAGAAATAAATATATGTACGCTCACACTGTCTCCGACTGATAATGATTGCTGGCTCCTTTATGTTAAAATAAGGAAATATGATTCATCGTGTTCTTAAATCCAGTATTAAATAAAGATACAATAAAACGTGTAATAATTTTACTCTTTATTCCATAGTAAAAGATTACGTGAAATATCTTGTTCTCTTTACATTACACTTGAAATTTACACCTGACCGTAGGTATAAGAATTTTTCAAAATGACGTTCGATTATCGGTTATATTAATTTGATTTAATATCCTAAGTAGCTGATTTTTTCGCGCAAATATATAAAGATATTAGTAATATTTAATTATAATAAATAATGTTTTCTATCCTCTTTAGTCAGCCAATGTAGTCCTTGAATCTGTTTATCTGGCTGATGATACTGCCCATTGCTCCCTGTAAACTCTCGGTGCCGCAGTTAAATGATTGGACGATAATGCTGCTCCATACCCTGAATAATAATAATAATAATAATAATAATAATAATAATAATAATAATAATAATAATAATAATAATAATAATAATAATAATAATTAATATAAGAAGAAGAAGAAGAAAAAGATGATGATGATGATGATGATGATGATGAAATATACAAAAACATTAATAACAATCATAATTACGATATTGATGATGATAGTGGTGGTGATGGTGATGGTAGTAGCGATGGTAGTAGTGGTTGATTCTGTGGTGGTGGTGGTGATAATTATGATGATGTGTTTTAACAAGGGGGATATTTACAAATCGCAACACGTTTCAATGAATTTTCCTAACAACGGGAATTACTACGTTAAGAATTTGTATATTTGATGGCACCTATCATATATAGTACGTTTACATGTATAAATCAATACTGCTTTTGAACACCTATCATATATAGTGCGTTTACATGTATAAATCAATACTGCTTTTGAACACCTATGATATATAGTACGTTTACATGTATAAATCAATACTGCTTTTGAACACCTATCATATATAGTACGTTTACATGTATAAATCAATACTGCTTTTGAACACCTATCATATATTGTACGTTTACATGTATAAATCAATACTGTTTTTGAACACGTATCATATATAGTACGTTTACATGTATAAATCAATACTGCTTTTGAACACCTATCATATATAGTACGTTTACATGTATAAATCAATACTGCTTTTGAACACCTATCATATATAGTAAGTTTAGATGTATAAATCAATACTGTTTTTGAACACCTATCATATATAGTACGTTTACATGTATAAATCAATACTGGTTTTGAACACCTATCATATATAGTACGTTCATATGTATAAATCAATACTGTTTTTGAACACGTATCATATATTGTACGTTTACATGTATAAATCAATACTGCTTTTGAACACCTATCATATATAGTACGTTTACATGTATAAATCAATACTGTTTTTGAACACCTATCATATATAGTACGTTTACATGTATAAATCAATACTGCTTTTGAACATGTATCATATATTGTACGTTTACATGTATAAATCAATACTGTTTTTGAACACGTATCATATATAGTACGTTTACATGTATAAATCAATACTGCTTTTGAACACCTATCATATATAGTACGTTCATATGTATAAATCAGTATTGCTTTTGAACATTACAGACTCTAAGCTGTATAACCTTAAGGACACGTGCACATATTTTAAGACAAATGCGAAGGTTTTGTCTGTTCTGTGCTTGCGCACGTAAAACACAGGTCATTAACTAAACACCCATTTCCAGTTTGGACCATAGTACTTGTAGATATAGATAGATAGATAGATTTTGGACCATAGTACTTGTAGATATAGATAGATAGATAGATTTTGGACCATAGTATTTGTAGATATAAATAGATAGATCGATTTTGGACCATAGTACTTGTAGATATAGATAGATAGATCGATAGATTTTGGACCATAATACTTGTAGATATAGAGCGATAGATAGATTTTGAACCATAGTACTTGTAGATATAGACAGATAGATCGATTTTGGACCATAGTACTTGTAGATATAGATAGATAGATCGATTTTGGACCATAATACTTGTAGATATAGAGAGATAGATAGATTTTTAACCATAGTACTTGTGGATATAGATAGATAGATCGATTTTGGACCATAGTACTTGTAGATATAGATAGATAGATCGATTTTGGACCATAGTACTTGTAGATATAGAGAGATAGATAGATTTTGGACCACAGTACTTGTAGATATATATAGATAGATAGATTTTGGACCATAGTACTTGTAGATATAGATAGATAGATAGATTTTGGACCATAGTATTTGTAGATATAAATAGATAGATCGTTTTGGACCATAGTACTTGTAGATATAGATAGATAGATCGATAGATTTTGGACCATAATACTTGTAGATATAGAGCGATAGATAGATTTTGAACCATAGTACTTGTAGATATAGACAGATAGATCGATTTTGGACCATAGTACTTGTAGATATAGATAGATAGATCGATTTTGGACCATAATACTGGTAGATATAGAGAGATAGATAGATTTTGGACCATAGTACTTGTAGATATAGATAGATAGATAGATTTTGGACCATAGTACTTGTAGATATATATAGATAGATTGATTTTGGACCATAGTACTTGTAGATATAGATAGATAGATAGATAGATTTTGGACCATAATACTTGTAGATATAGAGAGATAGATAGATTTTTAACCATAGTACTTGTAGATATAGATAGATAGATCGATTTTGGACCATAGTACTTGTAGATATAGATAGATAGATCGATTTTGGACCATAGTACTTGTAGATATAGAGAGATAGATAGATTTTGGACCACAGTACTTGTAGATATATATAGATAGATAGATTTTGGACCATAGTACTTGTAGATATAGATAGATAGATAGATAGATTGTGGACCATAGTACTTGTAGATATAGAGAGATAGATAGATTTTGGACCATAGTACTTGTAGATATAGATAGATAGATAGATTTTGGACCACAGTACTTGTAGATATAGAGAGATAGAGACATTCTGGACGATAGTACTTGTAGATATAGAGAGATAGATAGATTCTGGACCATAGCACTTGTAGATATAGATAGATAGATATATTTTGGACCATAGTACGTGTAGATATAGATAGATAGATAGATTCTGGACCATAGTACTTGTAGATATTGAGAGATAGTTAGATATTTCGCTGTAACTGAATATGTTTAGATACATCGATATAAACTTCTTTGTATATTTGCCTTTTGGCAAACTGGCTTTAGTCAAGAAAGTGTATCATGTATGCTCACTTTATAAGCATCAGCAGTCCTCAATAAGTGGTTAATACATCAAAGTATTCTTTTTCAACCACTACCACCACTTTTATAACTACGTGTACTACTACTGCTGCTGCTGTTGTTGTTGTTGATGATGATGATGATGCTTTGATCATCGTCATTAACAGAAATGCATATATGTAAAAGATAAATAAAGAAAGAAAATAAGGAATCAGAAAGAAAGAAAAGATCAGAAATCCATTCCCTGAGACTATTCAAGTAAGTTATGTACTTCTAATATGCATTTATTTGATAGAGAGTTCGAGCACATGATGGAGGAAAGTAATCACACCTTAATATGTTCACTCTTTGCATTTTTTTTTTTTTTTTTTTTTTTTTTTTTTTTTTTTTTTTTTTTTTGTTTCAGTGGTCAAATTAAGAAAGAAAAAAAAATGATGTAATCTAGTGTGTAAATGAAATATGGTTTACATCCCTGGTGTTAAATTGCACGGAGGATTGTAAAATAGACCCAGTTTCCTTTGACTTGATATTAGTTCTTTATTTTTTATTATTTATGTGCGAATTTATAAGACTGAGAGTCCTATCAGGCGAGGATATGTTTGTTTTCCTTAAGACGGCCACAATTTCATGTCTATCCTCTAAAAATGTACTATTTTATCTGGAGGAAGAGGATTAAACTGTCTCCAGCACCCCACTCCACCCCACCCCTCCCCTCCAACCCATCTAAATCCGCCACTGCCCAATGCAGAATTATGGGCGGAATATATTTGCTATTGACGGTGCTTTTGATGGCAAGTATTTTCTACGGATAAACGTTGCAATATTTACTTCCGATCCTTATGTTATCGATCATACTTGCCATATTTGGCTTTATCTGCCAGAGACGCCTCATGCTTTCGAGTAAATACATGTAAAGCCTTATATAAAATGTAATGACCCGTGTGATCAGTGACCTGACGTCGGAAGTAAACAATCTGCCTCATTACAACAACCACCGCCATCCAATAACCATCCTGTTTTAGCCTCATTAACATGCAAAATCAAAATCGTGCAAACAACGAATGAATGGCATAGTAAAAGTATATACACACTTACTGACGAAAGGGCTTAGTTCGCATGCTGTTGGGCTTGTATCATCTGTTTCAAGTATAAATCGTAATTGATTGCCGGTATTAGATACGAAACAATGTAATTTTGTTACTGGTTTTGATTAATCCCGTTGAGAAAACTTAGAGTTTCTACTTGTTCTGTATCAACTCCCCTAAATCTACAGAAATGAGACATGAACGCTCCTTTGCGAGAATATAGAGTACGTCCGAGTAACAGTTTGATACACACTATAGCGTTTAAACACCGAAACCCAAGTTCTGAAAATATTTTGACCACAAAATTCAAACTCAAGCTCAAAATCCCCAAGTTGGATAGAATACTCCAGCTAAATCTACCATACCGAAATTTAGCCCATTAGAAGAGGAACAGCATATCATGAGACTTCTATGATTCCCTGACGTAAAAAATGTCGGACTGTTTGCTTGAATTTTGAGTTCAATGCTAAAAGATTCGTGAATGCGGATCCTGGTGAAATTGATTTTAATTTTATGACTGCGTCAGAACGATGTTTGTTCTCACCATTGAGACTACGGTTTTATAACTACTCGGACCACCAAAAAGTTTCTCTTTTTTGTGCTTTGCCAAATCGTATGACTCTGGATGCTTATGTTGGACAAATATATAACTGAAAGCCGAATGCCGATAAGTGTCCAATTTTTCAAAAACCTGGTAGCCACCGGTTGCGCATTGTTTACTACGAACATTAAATAATACAAGTGCTGTGCAGAAAATGTATTTATCTCTGTTTCACGATTTCGGTTAGAATACATAGCGTATTTGTCATTTATTTAATTTTATTTTATTTTTGTTTCAATTCTTTCTTGCGACAGGGCTATTAATCTTACTTTCCCTTACATTCTATTTCAAGTTTACCCGTTAATTGTGCAGAAACATACGTCAGAGATCATTTGAGATAATGGTATACGATGCAAATACCACAACCAAAGTTTGCATAGCGTGGAGGAAAATTAAAAGTGCATATTTCTGTGTTCTGTGGTTCTTCTGTGTGCTACACCTTATATGGGAATTTACATATATATATATATATTGACACCGATATAATCTAACACGTTAGGGAGAATTATAATACGTTCCAAGCAGGAATAGAACCCATGCCGCGTGTAACATTAACTATCGCCTAGGTCTCATGCACAGCGCCCCAACCCACACGGCTATGTACTCATCCTCAAAAAGGATGGGACAAGGTCGAATGTATGGACTCGAGGTGCACGAGAACTCACTCGCAGGGCAAACAGAATTTAATACGCAGCTATATACACAAACCCACTGGATTTCTATTAAGAAATGTAAGGTATACACATTAAATTATAATTGTAAATTGACACCTAACAGAAGCAAAGCTCTTATCCCTGGATCCCACATTATATGTTAAGATACATGATTATATGAAATAATCTTATATATATATATATATATATATATATATATATATATATATATATATATATATATATATATATAATAACACCAATAGAATCTAATAGGTTAGAGACTTATTATTCGTTCCATTATATAGATGACAAAACCTCACCACGACAAGAGCGAGAAAAAAATCCATAATAAAAAAAAGAGTGGGCGAATTTGTAATAAATACCTGTAAAGGATATTTATTTACCAAGTTTATTTATTTAGGACATATATAAAAATTATATTCTTCCTCACAACCTAAAATTACATTAGGTTCAGCGTTTTCAAGACTGCCAGGTCTTGTGGGAATGAAGTTGCTGTCTAACTTGAGATTAAATTTAGGTACCTTACGTTAACTTACCTAGGTGAAAGCCGGGCCAACTTGTATATATCACGTGCACTGAAGAGCCTCCAGTATCCATCCCAGTTGCTCCGGACGAGCTGACAATAGTCCGGCCGCTGTGCGTTCCGTGCGTTACATTCAACAATCGCATCTATTCCAGTTTGCTTTATGGTCTCACATGTCACTGTGTCACCCTCATACAACGACTTGAAGTGACTTACCAGACAGACATTGGTTGTATTGATGGCGGCTTTAGCCTATAAATAAATGAGATAAAAACCATGCCAAAACCTACGAAGCAAGCAGCATAACTGACTTCTCGTGACGTCGAGTGACACTAATGAAATAAATTTTAGCGCTTGCGAGACCGGCGCGGTCTTAGCCTGTGCAAAGGAAACAAAAAATCCGTTGCAAGGAATATCGAAAATTTCTCTTATATGGAAATATAAATTATAATTTACTTAAAGTTTTTGCACTGGTTTCGCAATAGGTATACACAATTGCTTCGTTGAAGAGTATAGATCAGAATCAGTTTGATTCATTTAATTCGAGGTCGTTTGGTTTTGTTACAATACCTAACTCTGTTCCGATTTATCCTGCGTACAAACTGCAGGTTGACAAGAATTGTTTTAAAAGTAAACACTTAATATGGATACACTTTATCGTTAAAGATTGCTTTTCAAGCTGAGTTTGCTATTCAACCAAATAAAAAGCTAGCGTAGCATGCCACATTATATTTAATCATTGACATCACACGATGTCAGAGATGACGTCAAATGACTCTTTATTCAATGGTTCGTTGCACCGATTTTTTTTTTTTTTTTTTTTTTTTTTTTTTGTTCTTCATTTTGAAAAGTGTTTTTTGTGTCGATGTAGATGTTACCTGCAATAAATAATCGTATGAGCTTTGTGTGTAAAGTTTGTTTTCGTATTTTCGCATTATCTTGGAAGAAGTACGTACGTGAAGAAAAGAAGAAAAAAAACTGTTGGTTTTCTGTGAAATAGTCAGTGTTGTGTTTATTTCTCGACCGCCCCCCCCCCCCCCCCCCCAACAAAAATATCATTATGTCCCTTGAAAAGATTATGTCCCTTGACGGATGGATAGGCTCATGTTATTTAACCTCATGATAATGCGTAAATAAGGATCCAAAACATTGGTGTCTTATTTCAATACCATTTTTGAATGTATCATGCGATAGGATACAGAAGTTGAAAATGTGGATTACACATTAAAGGTGACTTTCAGAAATTTGTCCGAAAAGGTTTCCAATCTGAGAAGACAAAACCTAAAATTCTGAGGTGGCAGAAATTGATTTGTACTCTTGTAGAAATTAGCAAGTATTTGTGACCCACCTTTTATCAACCCAATATAGTAACATCTACAAGTCTAATGGCCAATGCTAGTCATTTGCTAAGTAGAACACGGCTTTTTTACTACATGCAGTCTCGATAAAAACATAGCCACTTTGCATACAATTGATAAATTACTAGGCGGACATACAAACTGACAAAAAGACAGACGGGCAGATATGCATACAACTGATACATTATTAGGCGGACATGCATATAACCAAAATGACTTTCAGAAACAGAAACAAAAAATAGAAAGAAAGAATAATACATACCAGGCTGACAAACATATTGGCACGAAAAATACCGAAACAGACAGGACGATTGATTGACTAATCTCTGATTGGCTGATTGATTGATTGATTGAATGATTGATTGATTGATTGATTGATTGATTGATTGATTGATTGATTGATTGATTGATTGATTGATTGATTGATTGATTGATTGATTGATTGATTGATTGATTGATTGACTGAATGATTGATTACATGCCAGAGTTGTTGGTACAGGTGCTCAAGCCAAATATACATACTTAAAAGGAGTTGTAAAGGAAGAAATATAAGCAAATTGAAAACAATGTATGTTCATTTTCGGTGACCTAAATGTTTTTAGAGGAGCTACCTCGTTATTGAAGTACTGGGTATTTAGTTTGAGCTTGTCACAGAAGTAGGTGGCGTGGTTAACTACATATCCGTCTCCTCCACAAGGGAACCGTCGCTCAAAACAGCGGTAAAAGTCACAGTTCCCAGCTCGTGCCTGTGTCTGACACTCGGGCAACACATCTGAAAGGCAAAGTACTATTTAACGATGTATTGTTATTGAAGGAAAGAAAAGAAAATATTATGAGTAGACTTTACCACTATAACTACAAATAATAAGTACTTGCTAAGATAAAAGATAGAATTTTACAATATATATATATATATATATATATATATATATATATATATATATATATATAGAGAGAGAGAGAGAGAGAGAGAGAGAGAGAGAGAGAGAGAGAGAGAGTTAAATGCAATGTTATGTATGATGTTTTTATAATATTATAAATATTTTAGGAAATTATAAATGTTTCTTGACTTTAAGATTTGCTTAAACCTTAATGTTAAGTATAATGTTGAAATGTTTAGCTATTGTCCTTGAATTAGGTTCTTTACTTAATATTTTAGTTTTTGGACGGTTTCGGTAAACAAGTTGTTTATTCCATTTGAGGTCAGGGTTGATTTTGTTTACAGATAAAACCAGAATTTCCTTTAGAGTTATGTGTCAAAAGTCACATACACCATAAAATATTCTAGAACATTCTGTCATGTGACTTGTCTTATATTTATACAGCATTTAGTAAACAAGATTCCATTCCAATAATAAATCTTGTTTTAAAAACATTCCTGTTATTTGATGATCAGTCCTTGGAATCTTCAGATTGTTTGGAATCATAGTTGTGCTGTAATCTTGTAATCTTGTAATGCCGTAATGCTGTATTGCTTTATACATAATTCGAAAGGAAATTATTTATTGGAACATTCATTGGAGTTACCTAAAGTACTCACTAACCTTTGGATTTAAATATATGACTTTTGGATACCTGTGGACATTCTCAAAGACGATCTGGATCATATTATTGGGGTACATCAGGACATTCCAGACTACCAATTCATTCAGAAAACTTTCATTCGGAACATTCATTCATTCAGAACATTCATTCCCTCGAAACATTCATTCATTCAGAACATTCTATATTTAGGACTTGTGATTAGAACACTTAGGATTATTGGATTATTTGGATTTTAATTCACGTTACTGTAAGTGTCCTTTGAATTTTCATTTTAATTATCTCGAAATAAATTGCTTGTTGATTTTTACATGATTTGTTGGTTTTGCTTTCTTTCTGTTACATTCTACTTAGATCATAGAGTCGTAACATAAATTGGGTTTTATCTGTAAACAAAATCAACCCTGACCTCAAATGGAATAAGCAACTTGTTTATCAAAACCGTCCTTGAACTCAGATATTAAGTAAACAACCTAATTCAAGGACAATAGCTAAACATGTCAACATTTTATTTAACATTAAGGTTTAAGCAAATATTAAAGTCAAGAAACATTTATAATTTCCGAAAATATGTATATTATTATATAAACGTCATACATAACAGCAAGTATTTCTAAATGACGGGTACCCAAAAATTTAATATTTAATGTATTCCTCAAATTTTTGTTTCGTCTTTTTTCTCCGAAGTACTAAATAAGTGATCGCTACATCAGAGCTTCCCCTGCATGGCTAGAAGAAAGCCCGTAAATTGTTCAAAGCACTGAAACACAAAGGACATAAACAACTTTTGTTTTCAGATGTAATCGACAATATTTTCACAAAAACTGATTATGAAATTAGAAAGAAAACACAAAAGAACAGTCCAGCAATTGATTATACCGATTTCTGCTGAAAAATCACGAGTTTGTCCACATTCGCGTTATTGGGGCTCCATTAATAATATTGAAAGATAACTATTAGGCATGGTCCTTATCAAAATGACAAACACACGACCTTCCATGTAAGGTTGTGTGTGTGTGTGTGTGTGTGTGTGTGTGTGTGTGTGTGTGTGTGTGTGTGTGTGTGTGTGTGTGTGTGTTAATTTGCTGTCATGTATAATATTTCTAATAGATATATTTACTGACCGCAATAATGTAGGGCAGATAAACTGATTTTTTGTTTTCCAATATCAGATAACATATATCACAGTGTTTTTCGCAGGCGAGTAACGCAGAGCCTTTCTTCCATCGACGGGCAACTGGGTTGGCATATGGAGAAATTAGAGCCAAATAATCAGAATTATGTTATATTCAATGTATCAGTAGGCAATTAACATATCACTTGTAAGCCGTAACTGTTCCACTATGGACACCAATAGATATGCATGATGCTTACTAATGCGCCTATCATGATGACCTCCTTATTATCAAGAGATGTCAAGATTTAGAGTCACGAGTCAACAGCCTAAACTTTGACACTAATTTGCATGTTGTGATATCGTCGCGTTAACCACGAAAATATTGTGAATGCAAATACACTGACTACCGTATGACATGTTGACCCTGTGTGAACCTGGTGATAGTTTGGATATCGTTGCGTAAAATAGTTCAAAGATCTCCTTGTCCTTTAAGATATTTATACTAATGCGTGTACAGTATACCACCACTTGTCACCTCTTGCAGTGTACAGTATACCACCACTTGTCACCTCTTGCAGTGTACAGTATACCACCACTTGTCACCTCTTGCAGTGTACAGTACACCACCACTTGTCACCTCTTGCAGTGTACAGTATACCACCACTTGTCACCTCTTGCAGTGTACAGTATACCACCACTTGTCACCTCTTGCAGTGTACAGTATACCACCACTTGTCACCTCTTGCATCTAGATTTTCGGTATATTCTAACCACATATATATTTATATTTGCAGATCGATCACCCGAACTTACTTTTATCCGAACGTTTTCGAAAACCCTGAGTTGTTCGTATAAACGGGGTTCAACTGATAAGTAGGTGTTTAGTAAAAGGTTGATAGGTGTGTAGACAGGTATTTAGTAACGTAATTTGATATGTGTGCAGGTAGGTATTTAGTAAGGTAGGTTGATAGGTGTGCAGGTAGGTCATTGGTAAATTTTCCAAGAATAAAAAACATAGTTGAACAAGCCAGAGGACTATGCATTCTTTTATGAAAAGAGTATAGACGATTACCTTTTGATTATTTGTCGATAATTTTTTTTTTTATGAAAAACTTGAATTTAATGATAATCCAAATTGTCTTATACGGCTGATCTCAATTTAGGGTTGTACCAGTTGTGATATTTTAGCTCCATATATGTATATCAACTACAGTTAAATATGTTTATAACGAACCTCTCAGGATCCTCAAAATGCTTCGTTATATCCATTATTTCGCTATATATCTATAATAATGCAAATGTGTTGCTCGTTGGGGGATGGGAATTCGCTTAGTACAAATCACAAACTCATTCTATCCGTGTTCCTACTAAACCAGTAAATATCTAGTATTATATGGTTTTCATTCAGAACATGTTTTCACTCCCCCTCCAATGGAATCTGTAAAATCACTATCTCGTATTATCTGAAATGTTGGCTTAAATCAAAAAGTTAATCACCCATTTAATTTCAGTACCTAATTGAAAATAGATTTATTGATCAGTGTTTGTGATCTATGAAACAACAATATTTTGACATCATAAGAATGCTTAAATTACACCATTTTTTTAATTGGAAAACAATCTTTTGAATTTGAAGAATATCCTCAGGAATTTCTAGCACCTTTACACTAAAATAGTAGTATTGCAGGTTATTATCGATATAAGTTACACAATTCTTTTAAGGTAGTTGATGTGCAAAAAAAACGATGTTTGTAAATCTGCAAAAGGGATGTTTATGTAAGAATGTTATTTACCTTCTTTCGGTTGGATCAAAGTTTCTCTGTCTGACCCAAAGAGGTATCCCCACACCGAAGCAGCTCCGGCACAAGGTATAAGCACGAAGACTAAGAACACAAGCACTTTCATCTTGTTGAATGTAATGTAGATATGAACTATTTCCTAAATCATTGGACGTTTTTATACGTCAGAGATTAGGCAACACGTGTTAATTAACAAATCAAAGTGACCGATCAACGTCAATGGTATATCTAAACAGGACACTTATCTATCATTGGTTTATCCCCTTTTCTGCCAAGAATACTTTGTGCGGTAAGTGGTCTTGATATCAATCATAAGAAGAAATATTTCACCTTAACAATCAACTCACTCTGTCTGATACAGACAAAAGTTAGATTCTGAACTTCCTTTTTTTTTTTTTTTTTTATTTTTTGTTTGTGGTTTTTTTGTGAAAGATAGATGAACGAGAGAAGAGGTAGTAATTACACTATTGGATTTTTGTACGCGTGAAGTGGCAGTCCATGGAATCAAAAGGGATGTATGCCGATTGCAACATTATATCGAATATATATACATTCTCTCAGTAGCTCTTATCTGCTTTTTCCTTTCTACAAAACGTTATATGAGCCAATAATTTTCTCTTCATCTTTTGGCATCCAAGTTGTGCATGACTGCAATTAAAAATATTTTCATTTAAATTACTTTATTATTATTATTATTATTATTATTATTATTATTATTATTATTATCATCATTATGCAGATTTCTAATATTTAAAGGATAATACATGGGTGCTCATTCCATTGATTATTTGTTTTTAAAGCAAGCTGAAAAATATTTATTTTTTGTCATCCTTGGCTATCAAAGCATGATTTATTTAACGAGTTTATTAAATTTCATATAACCTCCTTTTATCACATGACAAATACGCCGATGTTTTGCGCAAAAGAATACTGAAAAATACTTCTGACGTTTCGAATCCACAAGGGATATGACTCCTGAAGTACAAAATTCAATCAATCAATGTGTTCATTCAAGACGTTGTAAGTAAATATTGCACATTTGTCTAATCAAAAATATCAAATTGATTTATGAAAAGTTATAATAATGACGCCATGTTCTAAGCATCATTTTAGTAAACGAGCCGTGAAGAGCCGTTTTGTGCCTGTATTGCAGTTAGGTAGCAGTCTCATTTGACATGATTCAGGTAACCGATACAGAGAAACATAAAACTAGTCAATCTCCCAAATATAAATAACATCTTTATGAGCTTTTGTGTGAAATGAAAACGGTTATAAGTAACATAGACAGATGTCTAATGTCACAATAGGGACTTAATTGTCTGTATTTTCTTCGTACATAAAAATAGGGGAGGAATGTCGTAAGTTTTCTAGTGTTTGCTTATTGTAAGTCAGATATATTTAATCCACATTGATACACAAAATAAGGTTAGATGGTATTTTACTCCCTATGTGTCGAAATAAGCATGTGTATGACTCCATGACACAAAAGAGGAACAAATATGAATGGCATATTGTATATCTCAAACACACCAAATACAATTATAATGGAACCGGTATAAACCGCCCTATTAGTATTGAAGATCAATGCTAATTGCAGACACAAAATTGTATCTAACTTAGTTAACCTGTAAGAGATTTGACATGAAGTATTTTGGCTCAATGCTTTATGGGACTAAGTACTTAGTCCCTTTTGTGGTCAGATCACACAGGCTACACTGTATTACACTAATAATTGTAGCAGTCGCAGCAGCAGCAGTTATAAAGCGAACCTGGTTTATCTTTACCCTTTTATTAAATAAGATGTATCTTCATCACTGTCGACAACGTCTTGTGGTAAATTAAACTTTGTTTTTTTTTCTTTGCCATTCACCATCTAAGTAGTAAGTCTTCAACTCTCTATTACAATAAAATATTGTATCGTACAAAGTGAACAAAATAGTGGGTGATATTGAAAAGAATCATGTCAGTGTGGGTTGTAATGCATATTGAAATTGACAGAAATTTATCGCTAAAAATGTATGTTTTACAAAACTTTTAGTTGACTACAAACGTATATATACGATGCAACAATATAATCCAATTTAAACATGCAAGTGGATTTTATGGGTCAAACATAGAAATAGGCAAACACTCTTTTCTCAGTTCTTGGAAATAAAAGTCACCCTCAAAATTCTATTGAAACTATTTTGAATGATATAAATAACACAAACATGTACGAAATTTTAGTAAATATGTACTATACTAAAAAAGAATAACTGCTACTCTATAATAGTATCTGATATTTATGTTATGTGTTCTTATTGTTGTTGTGTGAGGAGGTGCTCGCATGTAATTAAACAACACAGAGACTTCTATTTTACCGAAGATGGGACAAAGTTCTATACTCTGAAGGAATATAACTGAATAGGAGCACGTTGAATATATTTTAATGCGTTGTTGAATATGACAGTAGATATCATAATTCAACCCCTGACACATCCTGCTGTTAAGATAATCCTGGAGCCGAGGTCTGATTAAAGACTGATAATATTGATAAATCTGATAAACTGAACTTTAATTTTTCACCCCGACCGCAATTACAGACAACTGTGTAGAGTACATGCTGATCAAGTTATAATGAAACTTGGTATTAATTTTCAGTGATGAAGCGTATTTCATCATCAGAAGTGCTTCAAATATTTCCTTAAATTTTAATATCATATAAGTTATCATTATGTACGTTGTGTTCTTTTCAAAAGTCTTTTTCCCCTTCACAGATTGAAAGGAAAATCTCAATTTTATATGAAATGATAAGAAAAGTGAAAAAGGAGAGTTTACATAATTCTAGCTTACTGATAATATGAGATCATTCGACAGTTTTACAAATAAATAAATAAACAATTATATACGCACGGCATAAAAGTTCAAAAGCTCGGTTCTCATATCCGTTGTGGTTGTTTCATAATCTTGCTTATCTTCTCGTGTAATCTATGTCGATGTATTAGCATGAAATTTATATTTCCTCTTTAATATAAACAGCAACAAAAATATGAGGGAACGAGATATGGATAATATTACCGTTTGTTGATACATGATGCTAGATCAGGTTCAAATCTGGAAAGGATGTGCTACGCCATGCGAGTAAGCCGATATCGTCACTAAAAAAAGCACAAAATCTTGCATCGTAGATCAAATCAAGCATGTTGATCACAATGTTATCATTAATAATTCAAAACAAAGGACAAAATGTGGTAAAAAGGTTACTATGTTCACTGATTTAGATGTATTTTTCATCTAAATTTTCCACAATGGTAACCATGTACTCGCATTGATATATATTTTTGTACGTGTGAACAGACATTAATATATGTGCTTGTTTAAGGAGGAATTTCTGATTCTAGTTCTGGTAATAGCTAAGTATTCAAATCATATAAAAAGTTTGTATTCTTAAATCGCTTTTCAAAATAGCTATCATATCTTCTAGACTTATATTCGCTCTGATGAATGCAAACATTCTGTTCAATTCATTAAATTGGTAGACCGTTTTGAGCTCACAATACCCTTAAAATTTACATATTTACTAATGTAGCAAAGAATTCTGAATTATTTTTGCCTTGTTCAATGCAACAACACATTTATCTGTGAATACTGGTACTAGTACCACATTACTGTGTCAGATAAAGTAGCCTGTCTCTGTTGAAGCTAGCCAGCGGCGTGTACGTTTGCCCAGGATCAGGAAAAATGTTGTATGCATGAAAAAATACCTAATATTAAATTGTTAGCTTTAAGAAATCAACGTTTGGCCACAGTAATAGAATTTAATCTGATTTTCTATCAACATACTTCTAGAAAGTATTTGCAGTGCACGCTGCATAGAGGTGAGAAGATAGTGCTTTGGTACGTATGGTTTCCTCGTTTCTTTAAGCGTATTCATCATCCAATATGTTCCAATTGTTTCACCCAGCTTTATGAAGCTCAACGTTACAAAATTAGATAGCAATTTCGACTCAATAATATGACCACGTTTGTAACAATACCTACACACAGGTGACAAAAGTTATATATATATATATATATATATATATATACAACTCGTGTTTAGTAAATAAACATGGTTGATTCTGCAAATAACAAAACCTTTTTCTTCATGGAGAATATGGAAACAGAAATGTTTCTTATATAGACCTAAAATGATAGATTTAGCTCACCACGTCAACAAGTATGTCGACCAGCCAGGTCCACCTGTATGTTGGCGCCAGACTTACCCGCCCAAACCTCCTGTCGTCTGTGCCCTTAGAGCCCCCGGAAGCTCAAGGCACCATTTCCCGTATGTCGCACAAATGCAACGTCACCACACAAAGATTAGCATGCGCCATTGGTGCGATGGAACCCAGTGCGCCTCTGGAACAACCCATACCAAAGGCATGCTCATAATACGGCGGCGGCGCATTTGGGATTACTTCAGGTGAAGTAGCTGGAGCACAAGCTGTGCTTTGTTCTTTGGATGGTTCAAAAGACAAAGAATAGGAACACACACAGCCTATAATGAATTTACAGCAAGCTTTTTCATGAGCTCCTAGCAGGCTTCGGCGTTACCGCGAGCTATAAGTACAACTTTTGTCGCTTCGTCGACAGCCATTTTGGCCTTGTGCCCGTTAGACCCTATTTCATTCTTCATGGCTGTGCATTTGTCAAGTTCATCTAGGACTAGCATGAACTCTTCTGCGGAGATGGCGTTGTCGACTAGTGCCTTAAATACATAGTTTGCGATCGTGTTCAGCTTTGGACTTTGTGGGCTGCCGCCGGCTAATGAAACCCCCACATACTGAACGCAGGATGCAGTCCAGCGCTACTATCTCCAGGGGTATAACTAGCTGAGTCGCAATGATTGTTGACAATAGGCCAACACCGGGGCCCAGAGGCACAGCCGTCAGTGTGGTGTCAGCACCGTCCACTAAATTTATTGCGCGCCTGTGCTTTGTGTACGAAACGCGCCGTTGTTCTGTTTCTGCGCAAAGAAAAGCTTCAACTTCTCAGATGGCGAAAGTCATGCGGGTCATCGATCGTCGGGTATAGCATCATTATAATCCTCTATAAGCAGCGTGATATTAAAGTTTAATTGATCTGAATGGGTGGGGTTAGCTATCTTGCGGACGCGCACCTCTAACCTCTCGCCGTGACTTGCTGGTAAGACAGCTGTGATGTCAAAGAAAATGTCAGTTTGCTTAATATCATTAGATCTGAATATGAAACGGACTTCAATACGCCCGCCAAGAGTGGGATCCGGACCAGCTAGATTGCCACGTTATAGGCCACATACATTCCAGGAATGGCAGCCTGAATTACATTGTCCAGAGTATTTATGTTGCAATATTCATCAGGAACAGTGACGTTCGCCTGGGGGGGGGGGGAGAGGAAGGTCAGGGGGGGTATATGGGGCCGGAAATTGTATACGTGACAGTAATTATTACCAAGCGCTGCCTGGCGAAACGCTTTACCATCCTGTGCTCAACGAAATCTCTGTGAGCTCTACACGGGTACCGGGATAAATGAGAAATAACCTGCTCTAGAGCCACCGGCTCAACTAGAGGATTAGTCAGTACAACATACATTCTCAGAACGAAGTAGCTATACTATTGCCACAAGCACTTCGCTTCAACAGCGACGTTAAATATGGCGTCTATGCCTACAATGATATGGGCAGGACAAGCATCAGCGAACTATTGCTCAACAACGACGTTTCGTTCCAAGTATAATGTATGGACTTAACCGATAAGTATGTGCTACTGTACACTGAATCAAAGGACGTTGTGTACTACTGGTTTTGCATCCACCATAGAGTAATCGACGTGATATTATTTTGACACACTCAGCTGAAATTTGCAATCTGGTGTGCAACCACTGGTTGTGGTGTCGGTGTCAACGACCATCTGTACGGCAGCGAAATGGTTAGCAGTTTTTAATGGTTTCAGGTTTACTATCAGGTGAGAATAATCCTCAACCAGATGCGGTGTACCATCCAGGTCCAACAGGGTGAAACGCATTTGATAATGCTATCAACATGGCGGCCTATGAGCGCTTTTGCAACGAGTTTGGTGCGGATAAGAACTCAGACTGGCAACAGAAGCACATCGAAAACAATGGCCTGGGTACGATATACATATAAGGCAGCTAGCTATTCGGGCTACATACAACATTTTTATGGAACGCCAGCCGATTTTTGTTTACAGAACAGACAACCAACGATAAGATGCACAATAACTATATCGCACCTGAGGGTGGGGTCAGCAATGGCGTGCCAACGTTATAGACCACAGACATTCCAGGAATGGCAGCCTGAATTATATTTTCTCCCATCTTCAAAAACGAGCACCCTCTCCCGCATTGTCCTCGTGCTCGTGCTGCAGTCTGCGCCTATTAATGTAAGCTCTGACGGTGGCAACGATTGCCACTAGAATCAAGATGACAAGCACCAATAGATGCTCAGTCAGCCAGCCAAAGACATTGTCGTCTGTTTTCAGCAGAAATAACAGCAATAATGCTGGGCAACGCCGTAAGAGCCTTTTCTCCGAGCGTTTTCAGCTTTCCGGCAAGCCGTTGTGGCTGCTTTTTTGCCCATTCTTTTACGTTGCTGGGGTCGGATTTAGGTGTCGGGGCGATGGGAGTTGGCATATGTGCATTAGGACCGCCTGCGATGGCTAAACACAATCGTTTGTACTATAAACCCCATCACCGTTAGAATCGATGCGGCGGTAATGCAGTGTTCACGAAAGAGGTTTCGCAAACGCTCAGCTAGTGTTGTTTCTCATTGAGGAATTTGCTGATAGTCTCTCGGATAGAGGTAAATTGGTTGCAAAGTGTCCTTCATAAATCATCATCGAACTGTAGTTGATCCTTGCGTACCTACTCCATATCTGCAATGTGGTATCGTATCTCCTAGCGCATAGTTTCGACTTCCGCTTCGGTCAACTTTCTCCTACGGTTTTCGCGAAGGTAATCGAAAGCACAACGCGGTACATCTGAAGTGCCTTGTTTAGACCAAGGATCACTCTCATCGGGAATCTATCAGGTTCTGTGCCACCGCTTCTTTTAGCGCCGTGTCCTCGGATCCCGACACAGTGAGGAGTTCGGTATCTCCGAGTTTGCTTGTTTTGGCCTGGATCTCTTTTCGAACTGTGGGAAGTCGCTTTCGTGCTCCGTCTGGTAGCTGCTCGTTTTTGAGTCCTATCGCTTGGAGGAACAGAACGCCCTCGCGTTCTCCTAGTGTGGGTGGGACTAAGAATTTACTCGATTCATTTTTTTGCGTTAGCACGATCAAGCTCAGACATACTCTTTGCTGCAAGGGCCCCGTTCTGGTTTGCTTTCAGCTCGAGATCGATGCATTCTTCAGTAAAGCCTGGTGTTTGGGTACGCGTCGAACTATGCGTTGCTCTAGTCCCTTTACTGTAGATATATCTTCTTACTCCCACCCAACTGGCACCTCACCGCCGCCTGCACAAGAAGGGGTAGCCGTTGGTAGCTCTTCCACCTCA
This sequence comes from Margaritifera margaritifera, assembly GCA_029931535.1. Lineage (NCBI taxonomy): Eukaryota > Metazoa > Mollusca > Bivalvia > Unionida > Margaritiferidae > Margaritifera > Margaritifera margaritifera. The sequence goes on from JAQPZY010001099.1 coordinate 342,025, forward strand.
TTGCCTTCGGTGGTGAGTGTAGTTTCATCTTCCTAGTTCAGATCAATTTCTACACGACCACCAAAGATGGTCATTTCAACGTTTTCAGCGATGATTTCACTGCTCATGAGCGGACAGTACAACAACAAGGCTCAACAAGTCTTAACATTTTAAATAAAGGACGCGTGAAATCCGAAAGCACCAAACTTGCTAAAGTACGTCTCAATATGGAAATAAACTTGACCCATTTCGCGCCCTCAGCATTGTGCTCAGGGTGAAGGGAATCAAAAGCACCGTCATTGTGTCTAATAACCCAAGCAACACAGATCAAAACCATATACTTATCGTCAGATTTCCAAAGCTTAGCGACCACAATGTTATTGCGCCCGGCACTGCTTGGCTGGTACTAACAATTGTTTTGAGGCGCGACGCAGTAGCGCAGGACGCAAATCGTACACTCGTGAAAAACCATGGTCACGCTATGGTAAAAACGATCAGCGTAACGTTTGATGACCTGTATTGCGATGCCGATGTTTGGGGTGTCTGGAAAGACCTCTGGCTAACGGACAAAGAACGTACCAGCACTGTCTACCAGGGTATACAAACGCCAACACTGCCGCAATACGCGTTGGCGTCGGCAATGCCGTCGCTGATACCCAGCCAGTTGTGAATCTCGCCACCGCATTTGGGAACCGCTTCTAAGTGCCGCTCGACATCACATGCCTTTCTACCAATCCGGCCTTTCATCCAACCAAACTTTGGAGCAAACATTTAACGACTACGGCTGGACAATCCTGAGTACGTATATTGGGTCGAGCTATATCATCAGCGGTATCTCTCTGAAGTTCGATGTTGTAACACACGAAAAACATGTACGCATGATCAAGCAGCAGTACAAGGGAAACGTGCAACTGAGTGCTGCGCCATCGCAGAATGGTGTTGAACAAGAGCGACCCATTGTGAAACATAAGCCTGAACACGTCGACAGAAATCATGTAGGCTATCATTTTTCTCTTTGATGATCTGGCGACGAGCGCTGTGTTCGCTCGTGTTCAGAAGAATTTATACAACCCCTTCATTAACAAGGTATTAGTGACGATCGAGGGCGCTTCCAACCGGATCTATGCCCAGAGGCAGGTGAGGTACCAACAGTGGGAAGAGGCCCTAAAAATAGTGGCGAGGGAGTCTAACAAGGATACGGAGCTGCCGTCGCTTGATGTTGGCACCTTTTACCAAAACATGTTTGTCCTCGTCCTCCACATGAGTTCAACGGAAGACCACACGCTCCACGAGGCAGAAGGACACATAGAAAACGCGAGCGAAGGTGTAACGCTGTCGACGGAAATAATAGTCCAGGCGGCAGGCGTGTTGAACGTGTACATATATGTCGCAACGCTATCTATGATAACTTACAAACACACTGTGCCATGATTGTCGGCAGAGGCTGCGAAAAGAACATGTTTGCCTGATCTGGATGACCTGCTTTGTGCACTCGCTAAAAAGGACGAAGAAGCTACAACTCTTTTTCTACTCGACGATTGCGCCTTTCTTTCTTGCGTCCGGCATGAGGAAACGGCCTTTACTAAATTCACCTATGTCAGCCACCATGCTGGCAGCAGCGTGTGGGTAACAACACAAAAGTACAACGCCGAGTATTTTAAATTTTGTCCCTCCTAGAATGTTCTATCAATACAAATCCTGGACCGAAGACAGGCATTGAAATTCTTAATGATATAGTAGATGATCACGGTAATTTAACACCCTTTGAAATGATAAAACGAAAAACAAGATTTCTTGAAATACTTCTCCTTAATATTCACAATTCCAAAATCATGGAAAGATGCTATCAAAAACCTTTTAGTACACAATAATTTTGATAAGATGGAGGATAAAATAATGAACTTGCAAAAACTAAATTCACCGAAGGTTTTTACAAAGATCTTTTAAAAAGGGGGCGAAAAGGCAACACACTGCTAAGCAAGAAACTTGGATGCAAGTATTAAATAAATATATAAGCAGTGAATAGTGGTCTGAGATTTATAGCTTTTTTGGCTAAATATTACATTTACACTTGCAGATTCAATATGCGAAATACTTCCATTTATACTTTTAAGCAAATAGTTGAAATGCATAAGAACATTGAAACATACACTGCTAAGTTCAATAAAAAGAGGACCAAATTCTAAAACAATGGACCTCAATTATGAATATTTAACTTGTGTAAGAATCCTTTCTCTTCTATCATTTCGTTATATTTCTTTGGGTCTAATTTTATGGTAAACAGGAACAAAAATACTGGAATATCGAAAGGTCTATGTCATCTAGATGCTGTATACTTGTCTTTGTGCATCTAAGTTATGTATCTAAAAAGATTGCGTGCTATATTTTTCCTTACATTATATTAATTGTCCCTAGAATATATGATAACCGGAAATGTTTGCTTGTAAGGTGACCTTGGGATGGTGTTCCCGGACCTAGTGGTCAAACTATTACGGTAATAATAAAAACGTGGAGTTCTCCATTGGTGTTATTTACAACATGTGTTTGCGCGTGATCTCAGATGTATTGGAGACATATCCCAGGCCCTTTCCCATATATTTGTGTAGGCCCCGGCGAGCCCATGGCGCATGTCATTTTTGTGTGTTACGTTGCACTTGTGCTACATGCGGGAACGGGACGCCAGGAGCTCTCGCTGGCATAAGGACATAGACAACAGGCGGTCATGGCGGATAGGCCTGGCTGCTGACATCTGGCGGGCCTGGCTGGTCGACATACTGGTGGGCCTGGCTGGTCAACGCACTCGTGGACCTGGCTGATCGACATACTTGTTGACCAGATGAACTTTAAATCCCATTTCACATCTACTGATATGCATCTGGCAAAATGTTAATCTTTACCGCAATTTAAGTCTCCCAATTTCGTGGGTGATTTATATTTTTTTTAAATATTTATAGCGGCAAGCTCTGTTATCTCTTTTAGGGCTAAAATGGGTCTACGGCAATATAATTTCGTGTGTGGTTTATTCAATATACTCTGCTGTTCATGGACGATATGAAACTCTATGGGCAAAATGAGTTTGAAATAGATTTCATGGTCAAGAGAGTAAGGATTGTAACCGTTGACAACCTTGGAATTGATAAGTGATCGATTCTCAGCATCAAGCGATGCAATCTGGATAAAGTAGAAGTATCTAGCACCCAGACAACCTGAGAGTTGAACAACATGGGGATGATGAAGACTACAAATATCGTGGCTGCTTGAGGCATACAATATAAACGAGGATGTGATGTTGAGTAAGAAAAGTACTTTCGAAGGGCAAGGAGGATACTAGGTTCAAAGCTCAATGTAGGCGACACAGTCGCAGGTATCACCTGGACAGACGCTTTGTCAGGTAAGCAGCTGGCATCGTGGACTGAACAAAAACAAGGGTTGAAAGGCGTGGCTAGGAAAACTAAAAAGCTTGTGTGTATCCATGGTGTACTGCATAAAGGAGCTTATGTAAATAAACTGTATCTTCCGTTCAAGATCGGGGAAAGAGTCCTGATAAACGCTGAAGACTGTTAACACAAAAACGAGGAGCCTAAGAATGTATATCCTGGAAAGTAATGAAGAACTCAGCCTTAATCCAGGAAGAGAGCCTTCTCAGAGAGAACTAAGCAAGGACTGATTACCAACAGAGAAAGAATTAAGACAGATTGGAATGAAAAAATGACGCATTGGCAGTTTTTAAAGTTCACATAAGAACAATTCGTTGAAGACACCTGGAGATGGTTCTACCTGGGGAGCAAATGAAAGAAACAGAGGGATTCATAATGGCAGCACAGACCAGGCACTCACGGCCAAGATGGTGAAAGTGAGCATACACAACCAAGACGTTACACCACAGAGCTGAATGTACAGGGACAAAGGTCAGATCAGTAAATGCAGTAAACTAGGCCAGTGTGCGGCACGAAAAACAACCCCTATCCGTCCACTGACAGCTGTCTCAAAAATATGGGCCTAGGTGTGCAAACAAGTGGTGTGATCAAAAGGTAGAGAAAGTGGTTGAAAACAACATGGCGAACATCCTGTGGGATTTCAACATCCAGACCGACTTTAGAATGCAGAACACAGGAGCTAAACATAGTAATTGTAAAGAAGGAGAGAAGGCGACCTTCGTTATAGATAAATCAGTACCAGGGGACTATGGGAACAATTACTTCGCAACTCTCTCTCTCTCTCTCTCTCTCTCTCTCTCTCTCTCTCTCTCTCTCTCTCTCTCTGTATTGGAAAAGTATTCTGTACTCTTGGCTGCCTAGTCACATTGGTATAAAGTATAATGAAAGGGCAGATTAAACACTCAAAGCAATCCGCAATGACTAGTCTCCGAATGGAAGATTCCATATATCGATTTCAAATATTATAGAAATCACCGTGTTTGTCATACTTGGAAACATATGTGGAATGAAAACTCCACAAAAAAAATTTAATAACATCCAACCCACAATTGGAGAGTGGCATTCCTCATATAGAACAAATCGGAGATGTGAGCTTGTATTGTGCCGATCGCGTATCGGACACACATATTTGACTCATGCATACCTCGACCGAAATTCAAACCATACCAGTGTCCCCTACTATTGAAACACATTCTTGTCGAGTGTGTATATTTCTTCCGTGTTAGACAGAAGTATTTTGACGTGAACTGCATGAAGAAATTGTATGATGATGTTCCACCTGAGACAAACTTGGACTTTTTAAGATAATGCGGTTTATACAATACATTTTAAGCATGTTTAAATGATTTTACATGCGTGACCTTTTCTGTTATTTTATATGATTTTACATGCGTGACTTTTTCTGTTATTTTATATGATTTTACATGCGTGACCTTTTGTTACGACTCTAGGGGTAATGTAACAGAATAAAAGACACAAACAAGCTTTCAAGATTAAAATGCAAAACTTTAATTTCCTAAAATATTAAAAGAATTAAAATAATTCAACAAACAATCAAAGTGAAAGAATTAAAATAACTTACGGTATAGAATATCCTAAAAAGTCCTAAAATGTTTTAAAGTTCACTTCCTGTTGTTAATCAGAATAATCTGGATGTGGTATTCCGAATGAAAAAGCCTGTAATGTGCTGAAATTGATAAGTTCTGATGTAATCCAAAATAATCCTTGCAAGTCTGGAATCTCACAAGTTTTAGAATAATGTCCACGGAGCTGTATAGTAATTCAGATGAATTACTAATTAAATAAATTCCACACTGAACTGAATAATTTCAATAACCTCTCCTCGATCAAGCAACTGTAAAGAATCCTAATTCCAAAGATTATTCCCTATATATCTTTACTAAGTGCGCAATTTTAAAAGGGAATATCCTTTCTCCGTCTTTAATACTATGGCATTTCAAAATAACACAACCCTCTAAGAACCAATCAGGAACTAGGTTACGCGTCATTTACCCAAAGGTCTAGTGTACTAAAAATCTTAAAGAGTAAACATAATGTTATTGTGCAGTATGGAATGTGACCTTTCAATGTTGATTTCTAAAAAGTACAAAGCCAGGTCGATTTCATTTCCAGCGCAATTGATCATGTGACCACTTATTGATCGAGCAGTAGTCGTGTCTATACTGATATGCTAACCCCTATTCAGACTAAAATAGAAATCATAAATTAGTAAATTAAATCATTATAAAAAGGTAAAAAGGTATGATTCCGTAACACCTTTTCTGTTATTTTTTATGTATTTTACGGAAATTTAGCATCTTTACGTTTTATTTGTCATCTTGCTGTACTTAATGTTAAAAAAAAAATTTGGGAAGGGTGTATCTTTCTAAAATTGTATGCAATTCATTTTCACACATTGTTTGAACTTTACCTTCAGTTGGCACTATATGGATCAGACCACTAATTATTTTCCCATAGAACTTAATGTTAATGTATTAAAACATAAGATACATTTCTTCATTATATCGGCTTACAAACCACGCAAACTTCCATTCATTAGAGTTAGATAAAAGAAAAACCCAGCCTGAAAAACAGGTGTTCCGCGGCATTTTTTGAGCCTCGTGCTGTTAAACATAGGTACCCCTGGTCTGCACCTAGCAACATAGCATCGCACCAAGAGTTCATGTGTTATTTTGTCAGTATGAAATTAAATACAGGATATCAAAATGAAAGTAAACATTTTGTTGTCAACTATATAGTATATAAATTGAAGTTCATGGAAAAAATTCCATTTATTAGCCAATGGGTGCATCTCAAAATATTTGTTTGTTTTTTTTTTGGGTTTTTTTTTGTTTGTTAATTCTCTAACCAGTAGACTGTTTCTTTGGCTGTAAAATAATTAGTGGTCCGATACCTATACAAAGTATCATTTTTTTTTAAATTTATATTTTTATTTTCATTTTTGTCTATTGATAACCTTAGACACTATGCACTATACTAATTTCGGCGGTATATTAAGCACACTAAATGATAATAATCAACATTTATGTAATGCCGACAGATGATAAGAATGAATGTTGCATTTCAAGAAATGTTTATCATGTTCGTGCATTATAGATGCCGATAACTGAATAAATGCAGTGATTTTATTATTTTGTTTCATGTTTTTCTTAATAAAAGGTATCAAATTACACAACTCTTGATTTCATCAATTTCTGGTGCAAAGATGATCCTTTGGATGCTTAAAATGTTCTTAATTAGAGTTTTTGTTTCTTGAATCATATATTAAGAAGTGTTTATGGCGGATAAAAGGCTCATTTTGTTTTTCATCATAGTCACATGAGAAATTCATGAATGTATGGGTCCGGAACCTAAGGCCAAAAGTGACTCTGGTCAGACCGTCAGCTGATACTGGCTCCTCTTGATGCCAAAAGTGAGTCTGGTCAGACCGTCAGCTGATACTGGCTCCTCTTGATGCAAAGAAACACTATAAGCAATACATAAGATAATTCTAACACACAAAATAGACACTGCAGTCACACACAAAAAAGACACTGCAGTCACACACAAAATAGACACTGCAGTCACACTTTGAAACTCAGATCATAAACAACAGTCATATTACAGTGTCAAAAAGGCCCAAAGTGAAGAAGAAAGCAAAAGGTTATTTAAATGGGAGACACTTTCATTTCAAACCAGAAAATAGTTCTCATAACAAGGGTGTACAAAATGAGAAAAATGTATACAGTGATGTCACAAAAACAAAATATAAAAGCCTTTTCTCGGGGATGTACAATCTTGTTACATGAAAAAAAAAGAGAAAAATAAAAGAAATAAACACAGGTTCAGACCCTGGTACTGACAAAAAGGAAGTTTTGGTGCAATACAAGTTCCTAAGGCTGGCTAACACCAAAGATGTCTAGGTTGGTTTGCATGTCTATGACGCCGAACAAAGGAAGTTAATATAAATTTATCATTATTCAATCTAACAAAAAGCATTAGCATTCAATTTGTTTGTTACTTTGCATGTACTGATTCATGAAGCAAAGTAATGTAAGCGAAAATTATTTTAAAAATATCAATAATAAAGATAATTTCATCCAAGATATAGCTAACAAAATATGTGCACAAAGATCATGTATTCTGAGAGCCAGGACTCTTCAAATAGTTCCTAATTGTAATTTTTAAAAAATGCTAAATACACGTAAAATTGTAGTGTTAAAGTTCAGATATGCTAATATGGGATGAGTAGCTACAGTGGACCAGAAGATAACCTATCCACTCCAACTAATACCTTGACATATAAGTTGTAAATTAGAAATTAAGTCAATTAAAAAGCACCGTGCAACATATCAGATGCTAAATGTTAGATTCTGTGTGGCAAAATAAAGTAATACATTCATAGATTTCTTATCAGGTGTTGTGAGAAGGGTACATACAGGAAAGATATCGCAAAGATCTGAGATGAAATAAGAAAAGTGAATTTGTTACGAAGTTACACAGAAAATAGTATTGAAATGTACAATAACGCAATGAATTTAGAACTTGGGAAAACACCATTCCACCCTGCAACTCGGTGCTGTTACATTCAGGTTGAAAATGAAAACTAAAAAAAAAAGGTCATGAATGTGATGACCACAACTAAGCTCTGCACCTATGGTCAATTTCATATATCTCAGGAAGTTGTTACCTGTGCCTGTAGTGCAAATATTACTGTTCAAATGGATATTGATGATGAAAAATCATGGTCAGTAGAAGGTCTATAGAACTTTACGTTCAATCTCACATGGATGTAAAATATGTGACAATTGATCCAGATAGTAGTAACTACTGGGCAGCTGTAAAGCTTCAAGATGCTTGTTTTCCATAATTATTTTTATTTTCACTTGTATCTGCTCTAAATTACTCCAAAAATGATTCATTGTATCGCAGTTTCTCACAAATCAACTAATGACGCTAAAACAAACTCAGAGATGCCATGGGTACACACACTACATCCCACCGCCCATATAAATATCTGACCACTAAACTTGTCAGTAGAAAATTAAATACAGGATATCAAAATAAAATTAAATATTTTGTTTTTTAATTATAGTACATAGTTTGAAGTTTATGAATTAATAAATAATTAGTGGTCTGATACCTACATACATACATTCTCTCCCTCTTCCACTCCCACTCCCGGCTTCTCTCTCTCTCTCTCTCTCTCTCTCTCTCTCTCTCTCTCTCTCTCTCTCTCTCTCTCTCTCTCTCTCTGTATATATATATATATATATATATATATATATGAAGAAAATACACACGCAAAAAAAATTCTGGGGCTGTTCTATCTCGAAGGGGTCGGGAATGAGGGCAACCAAACATGCAGTTATTTCAGCAAAACGCAGGATTCTAAGTTCTTTATGTATGTATGTATGTATGTATGTATGTATGTATGTATGTATGTATGTATGTATGTATGTATGTATGTATGTATGTATGTATGTATGTACTAATCCCCCTATTTTGTACATTCAGAAACATACGAGTTACTCTTTGTTACAGAAACTGTAGTCTTTCGAACTTGGAGCCATGGATGAACTATATAAATTATCTGTGTATTCATTTATCTGTGTATTTATTCATTTTCATATTTATTAGTGTCATTGTGCTCGAAATTTAACAAGAATGTTGCACTCGGCTTGTATTTTCATGAAACTTTTGGTTGATTGATAGCTTTTGTGGTTGACTGAATAATTATTTTGAATTTATTGATTAATTGATCCATTGGTCTTTTGGACACATGGAAATGGAGTCAGTTCTTGTGGATTTTGAGTCAAGGCTTTTGATTTATTTAAAATCACAAGCCCTGGGCCTGTCTGAACAAATTTTGTTTGAGCACTGATATCACATTTTTTATTTGATTTGACTTCAAATAATCAGGAACAATACAAATAGAGCGTGACAATGATACGCAATTTGTCAGTGGTTTTCAGTATACTTTGCAATGAAATGATTTCATTATTTTTTTGATTTTTTTGTTTTTGTTTTTGTTTTTGTTTTGTTTTTTAAATCATTGTTAAGTGTGAGAAACATTAGAACGATTTCACGTTTCTTTAACACGAATTTTTTTTCCAGTCCTCCACTGCTATCGATAGTTGTATAGTAATCATTATTTTTTGTCAGGGATGGGGTTGTGGGTGGGGTCGGGTGGGGCGGAGAGGAGCGATTTAGCCTTATGCTATGCACGCATAGATATAAAAGTGCGACTACGCGTCTGGCCTGGTTCAAAGAACTAATGGAACTGATTTCATAAGATGAGAGTTACCCAATCCTGGTGAAGAAAATAGTACCGCATGACAATAAAAAAAAATTGAAAGAATCTAATCAGTTAAAAGCGTCCATCCTAGACAAAACTTCAACAATGACAAAATTTTATCTTTCTCTCATTTTCTTCCTTTTGTTCAGAGTAAATGCAAATAAAATTAACTATTTCAAGACCAATATATTTTGATTACAAGATTACAGTGTTACGACTCTATGGTCTAAGAAAAATGTAACAGAAAGAAAGTGAAACCAACAAATCAAGTAAAAATCAACAAGCAATTTATTACTAGATAATTAAAATGAAAAATCAAAAAGTCACTTAGAGTAATGTGTTTTGAAATCCTAATAATCCAATAAGAATGATTGTTCTAATCACAAGTCCTAAATATAGAATGTTCCGAATTCACGGCTGTGTCCTTGAATGTTATGATGTGCTAATGGTCTCCAAAGTCCTGATGTACTAGAAATCTTTGATGTGCTGATGTCAAAATGAAGTATTCCAAAATCTCTGAATAAGTTCGGTTAAATTCCAAAATCATCAATTAAAAATCCAAAATCCAAAAGTTTATGAGCACTGTTATAATCCAATGAATATTTAAAATAATTCCTCTCTTAGAATTTGGAATGAATTTTCACAACTGCAATAGCTCTTTACAAGACTGATGGTAATGTCAAAACTGAAAAAATGTCCACCAAACATGGTATATATAAAGATTGGTCACATGACAGAATGTTCTAGAATATGAGTCATCTTAATGGAATTCTAACTGTAAACAAAATTCAACCTTGACCTTCAAATTGAGAAAACATATTGATCAAAACAACCTAATTCAAGGACACTAGTTAAACATGTTTTTCCTGATAAACATAAAGATTTAAGCAAATATTAAAGTGAAGAAACATTTATAATTTCCCAAAATATTTATAATATTATATAAACATCATACATAACACCTCCCCTCATAAAGAAAAAGAAAGATTTATATAATAAAGCTTTTTTTTTGAATATACATCTAATACAAAAATAACCAAAAAAACATAAGAACATGTTTTATGATACTGGACTTAATTACATCAAGCAATATTACATTTCTAGGCACGTGAGAGTGCATCTGCAATCACATTGTCTTTTCCCCTGATGTGTTTGATGTCAATGTTATATTCTTGCAATATCAAACTCCATCTCAACAATCTCCGATTTTTATCTTTCATTTTGTTGATGAAAGTAAGGGGATTGTGATCACTGTACACAATAATTGGAGAAAGAGCTGAGGTGACATACACTTCAAAATGCTGTAAAGCCAATATCAAAGCCAAACATTCCTTCTCAATTGTGAAATAATTTTTCTGGTGCTTGTTTAGTTTTTTAGAAAAATAACACACAGGGTGATCCACACCACTTTTGTCTTCCTGAATCAATACTCCACCAACCCCTACATCACTTGCATCAACAGATAATTTAAATGATTGGCTGAAATTTGGTGCAGAAAGAACTGGTGCATTCTTAAGCATGGCCTTTAACTTGTCAAAAGATTCCTGACACTTGTCAGACCAAAAAAATTTGGTTTTCTTACTCAATAAACTTGTTAAAGGTTCAGCAATTTTGGAAAAATTGGAACAAAATTTCCGATAATATCCAGCCATACCTAGAAATCGCATCAGTTGCTTTTTACAAATTGGAACTTGAAATTCAGAGATAGCTTTGACCTTAGCTTCTATAGGTTTAACTTGACCTTGTCCCACAATATGTCCTAAAAATGTGACACAAGCATGGCAAAACTCACTTTTGCTCAAATTAATTGTCAGATTCGCATCACTGAGTCGATCGAAGAATTTTCGAATGGTTTCCAAATGATCTTCCCAGGTGTTGTTGTAGATAATGACGTCATCGATATAAGCGTCACAATTATCAAGACCAAATGTTATCATGTTCATCAGACGTTGAAACGTTGCAGGCGAATTTTTCATTCCAAACGGCATAACTTTATATTGATAAAGTCCATCTGGAGTTACAAATGTTGAAATTTCTTTTGCCCTTTCCGTCAGTGGAATTTGCCAGAATCCTTTTAAAAGGTCAAACTTGGTGACATATTCCGCATTTCCAATTTTATCAATGCAATCGTCCATTCTTGGGATTGGAAATGAATCAGTTTTGGTGACACTGTTGACTTTTCTATGGTCAGTACACATACAGAATGTATTATCTGGCTTGGGAACAAGAATACATGGTGAACTCCAGTTACTTTTACTTGGTTCTATGAAATCATTCTCCAGTAGATACTGAATTTCTTTCTTCAGATAGTTCTGTTTGAGAGGATTCATCCTATTAGGATGCTGTTTCACAGGCGCAGAATCTACAATGTCAACGTCATGATAAATTTTACTTGTTCGTGTTGGAACATCAGGAAACAAGTGCTCATAGTCATGTAATAGCTGTTTTAGTTCATTTCTTTCCTGTTGTTGTAGATGTGAAAGTTTCTGGTCTAGGTTGTTCAATATTTCTGAATTCCGAAGATTGGTTATACCAGAGTCACTATAGTCTGATCGTACTCCATCGTTGATATCTTCACTGTGTGGGACAGGTACAACTAAATTAACTGAATAATTAGCTGGGCTATCTCTGTCAAAATATTGCTTTAACATATGTATATGACAAAGTTGTTTCTGTTTCCGTCTCCCAGGAGTGTTAATGATATAATTTAAGTCATTTACTTTCTTTTCAACGGTATAAGGACCATAAAATTTAGCCTGAAGAGGATTCTGAGGTATGGGAAAGAGAGCCAGAACTTTGTCACCAGGTTTAAAACTCCTTTCCTGTGAATTTCTGTCATACCTTAATTTCATTTTCGACTGGGTAGTGTGAAGATTAGTTCTTGCTACTTCACAGGCCTTTGACAACTTGTATTTGAAATCAGAGACATAATCAAGAAGATTAAACTTTGAGTCTTCATTTGAAAGAAGTTTCTCTTTCAATAATTTCAGTGGTCCACGGACAGTATGACCAAAAACTAGTTCAATGGGACTAAAACCCAACGACTCTTGAACTGATTCCCTAACAGCAAACAACAACAAATGAACACCCTCATCCCAATCCTTTTCTGTATCAAAGCAATATGATCGAATCATATTCTTCAAAGTTTGATGAAATCTTTCCAAAGCACCTTGACTTTCAGGGTGATAGGCAGAAGATTTAAACTGTTGGATGCCCAATTCATGCATAACTTGTTGGAAAATTCCAGACATAAAATTTGACCCTTGATCTGACTGGACAGATTTGGGAAGGCCAACAAGTGTAAAATACTTCACCAAAGCTTTCACAATAGTTTTAGTTTTTATATTTCTCAGAGGAATTGCTTCTGGAAATCTTGTAGATGCACACATGATGGTCAACAAGTATTGGTTGCCTAACTTGGTTTTAGGTAAAGGACCATCACAGTCTGCCATTATTCTACTAAATGGTTCATCAAATGCAGGAATAGGTTGCAGATGAGCCTTAGGTATCTTCTGATTGGGTTTTCCTACCATTTGACAAGTGTGACAAGATCTGCAGTATTTAGAAACATCACTTTTGAGTTTCGGCCAATAAAAATGATTCAAGATCTTGTGATAAGTCTTACGGACTCCTAAATGACCAGCCAAAGGAGTTTCATGGGCTAAATTAAGAATTTCCTGTCTATATGACTTAGGAACAACAATTTGATAGCTCACTGACCACTCGTCACCAGCGGGTACATCAGGTGCTCTCCATTTCCTCATAAGGACCCCATTTTTCACAAAGTAACACACTGGAACTTGTGTGGCTTCAGTTTCACTAATACCCCTCTGAAACAAACAAGATATCTCGGGATCTTGCTCCTGTTCAACGACAAGGGATTGTCGTTTGTCATCCTGATTAGGACAAAGAGAATGAGTTGCCAAAAGAGGATCACTGTGATCAATACCATTTGATTGATCAATACCTGAGGAAAAAGTGACCTCATCAAAAGACTGACCAATACATGTGTCAGCTAAAGGAATAATATCCTGATCAACATCAATCTCAAGAGCTCTTTTTGCCATAGCTCTAGTAACTGCACAAGCAGGGTACAAATCAGGGATTTCAGTTTCGACAGGATCAACTTTCTGATCCAAACAAGGCTTGTCAGTTACAAGTGGATTAACCACAACCTTATCTCCAGCTAGGTCATTGCCTAGTAATAAATGAACACCCTCTATGGGTAAAGAAGTCACTGCCCCAACAGTCACAGGTCCAGAAACTAAGTCTGATGCCAAATTTACACAATGAAGAGGAACATTTACAAAGCCGCACTCTACTCCCTGAACAAGAACACTTTCACTTGAAGAAGACTCCTCAGACAAAGGCAAAGTACCTGATAATAAAAGACTCTGAGAAGCTCCAGTGTCCCTTAATATTTTAATTGGGATAGGTTTGGCAGAATCACCAATAAGTGATATAGAACCTTCTGACATGAATGGTTCATAAGCCTCCAAAATAGAATCAGACTGGGGTTTGTTTGACCCAACAAATGTATTGCTTTCAATACAAGACCGTGACCTTGACCTCGTAGAAATAAGAGCATTTGGAAAAGCTCTGTCTTTACTCTGTTGCTTTTTTTTCAACTTGAAGCAATCAGAAATAACGTGCCCTTTCGTTTTACAATAAGTGCACGTAGGAAGAGATAAGGATTTCTGATCAGTCTTATCAGATGTTTGATTCCTAACAGTTGTGCTGTTGTGAAATTTGGAAGTACTCGAATGAGATTGAAATTGTTTTTTACCAGAAAACTGCTGAGAGGACGACTTATTGTCAAATGAAATTTTGTGAGTCAAGGAATAATCATCAGCCATACGAGCAGCATTTTCCAAAGTTTCCACATTCTGCTCGTCAAGATAGGTTTTAACATCACTGTGGATGCACCTCTTGAACTCTTCAATTAATACGAGCTGTCTGAGGTTATCATAAGCTTGATTAACTTTCTTGGCTGAGCACCACCTATCAAATAGTTGTTCTTTACCCCTTGCAAATTCGACATGAGTTTGTCCAGTTTCTTTTCTACAATTCCTAAACCTTTGTCGATATGCCTCTGGTACCAACTCATAAGCTTTCAAGATGTACTCCTTAACCACATCATAATCAGTGCTTTGTTGTACTGACAGTGAAGTGTAGACTTCACGAGCTTTGCCAATAAGTACACTTTGTAATAACAAAGTCCAATGCTCTCTGGGCCATTTCAAGTTTTCAGCTATTTTCTCGAAATGAAGAAAGTATTTATCTACTTCTTTTTCCTGAAAAGGGGGTACTAACCTAATATATCTAGTAACATCAAAACCTGGACTTGTGTTTAAAGGAGTGGAGTGTGCTCTGTTTGCCAGTTCTAATTCTCTTAACTTAAATTGCATTTCCCTTTCTTCTCTTTGCATCTGCATTTGTATTTGTCTCTCTTCTTTCTGCATTTGTATCTGCCTCTCTTCCTTCTCTCTCTCCATCTGTATTTGCCTCTCTTCTTTCTCTCTCTCCATCTGCCTCTCTTCTTTCTGCATTTGTATCTGCCTCTCTTCCTTCTCTCTCTCCATCTGTATTTGCCTCTCTTCTTTCTCTCTCTCCATCTGTATTTGCCTCTCTTCTTTCTCTCTCTCCATCTGCCTCTCTTCTTTTTTTCTCTCTCTCTGAATCTGAAGCTTTGCCAATTCTAAATCCATCTGGTTCTTTAACTCTAATTCCCTTAATTTCCTGTCAGAACCAGATACAGGCTTTCTCTTCAAACTTAAAGCACTATTTTCAAAAATTCCCTTTCCTACTAAATACTGAATCAAAATAATCTTTATCTCCTGTTTTGTCAATGATACTTTTGCCTCAGATAGACTGTATTTTCTGGCAAGCTCGAGCAACTCATCCTTTCTCATGCACTCTAACCCCTCCTGGGTAGGTTTTGAAATGAAATTCTGAACATTAGATGCCATAGTAAATGCTTGTTGGTTTCACACAAAAAAATGTCTCTATATAAAATCTTTGCCAAAGACAAAAAAAAAATTCTCCGAGACAAAATTAATATGAATTTCAAAGATAAATTTAATATCTCTAATATGCTTTAAAGAAATTCAGATCCCGGAACGACGAGCCCCCAATTTCTGTTACGACTCTATGGTCTAAGAAAAATGTAACAGAAAGAAAGTGAAACCAACAAATCAAGTAAAAATCAACAAGCAATTTATTACTAGATAATTAAAATGAAAAATCAAAAAGTCACTTAGAGTAATGTGTTTTGAAATCCTAATAATCCAATAAGAATGATTGTTCTAATCACAAGTCCTAAATATAGAATGTTCCGAATTCACGGCTGTATCCTTGAATGTTATGATGTGCTAATGGTCTCCAAAGTCCTGATGTACTAGAAATCTTTGATGTGCTGATGTCAAAATGAAGTATTCCAAAATCTCTGAATAAGTTCAGTTAAATTCCAAAATCATCAATTAAAAATCCAAAATCCAAAAGTTTATGAGCACTGTTATAATCCAATGAATATTTAAAATAATTCCTCTCTTAGAATTTGGAATGAATTTTCACAACTGCAATAGCTCTTTACAAGACTGATGGTAATGTCAAAACTGAAAAAATGTCCACCAAACATGGTATATATAAAGATTGGTCACATGACAGAATGTTCTAGAATATGAGTCATCTTAATGGAATTCTAACTGTAAACAAAATTCAACCTTGACCTTCAAATTGAGAAAACATATTGATCAAAACAACCTAATTCAAGGACACTAGTTAAACATGTTTTTCCTGATAAACATAAAGATTTAAGCAAATATTAAAGTGAAGAAACATTTATAATTTCCTAAAATATTTATAATATTATATAAACATCATACATAACAACAGACATAATTAATACGTGAAAATATCCCGAGAATTCTTCATATTGAAAAATTACGGAGGGTCCATTTTACGAAACTGATCCATGCTACTATAAAGTCTCCTGAATACTGTACGTTATGACGTCTCCTCTTAGTAGTTCGCTAATTAACCGGTTTGAAAAATTTCTTCCCAACACCCGCTCCCCATAACCAAACAAAAAATCAAAACAATCTAACAAAGCTATAAACAGAGACGTAAAATACAAAAAGCACGTATCCTAGGTTTACTATTATATCAAATTCTAAATTGTGAACAATTTAACTAATTTCATCAGATAATCCATAAAGAAATGTTTTATTAAAGATTTTTGTCTGATCAGTCATGTCAGCTAGATTAAGTTGTAATTTTCGTACCTTCAATTTCGTTTACATATTTTTCGTTCACTAATTTTTTAAAGTTTTTTGCGAAAATATCACGTAAGTTGGTTAATAAGTGAATACATAAAAAAGCACACATATAATTGAACTAAATTAATAATGAACTGAACAATAGTTAAATTAATGAATAAATTTGTTTCGTACACCCTAGATTGTGCATAATTTCAATAACCTGAAGATGTAAACGATCGTGCCTATACAAAGTGTTTGTTTATTCACAAATAATTTTGCGATATTGCAATAATAATCCTACTGCACATGGAAATAAATAATAAATAAAAAATCCCTGACTTTCACCACGACTACATTTTAATATGTTTCAATGCCGTTTATGACATAGCGAAATGTTTATTATAATGAAATTAAAACCAAGGAGGAAAAGAAGTACCGATGAGGCAAACGCTTGTGATACCAATATTTACATAATCCTTTCTCCTTTTCTATCAAATTCATATGCTAAGTTACTAATCATAATGATCTCCATTTACTTATCATAAACAGCATAAAAGAAAATAGCTATTTATTTTTTAAAATTACTTGCATGACAGAATCGCAAAAATAAGCCCTTATTCAAATAACTTTTCCAATATATTATTTTCTAATTAGTGCATTTTCAATTTACAAGAAAATGAGGAAAGTAATCATAATGCCCACAAGCTTTATATCTAGCTTATGATGATGTATCAAAGAGGTAACAAATGAAACCATCGCGTGTTTCAAACATGATGACGTATCAAAGAGGTAACAAATGAAAATATCGGGTGTTTCCAACTTGATGATGTATCAAAGAGGTAACAAATGAAACCATCGAGTGTTTCAAACATGATGATGTATCAAAGAGGTAACAAATGAAACCATCGCGTGTTTCAAACATGATGATGTATCACAGAGGTAACAAATGAAACCATCGCGTGTTTCAAACATGATGATGTATCAAAGAGGTAACAAATGAAACCATCGCGTGTTTCAAACATGATGATGTATCAAAGAGGTAACAAATGAAACCATCGCGTGTTTCAAACATGATGATGTATCAAAGAGGTAACAAATGAAACCATAGCGTGTTTCAAACATGATGATGTATCAAAGAGGTAACAAATGAAACCATCGCGTGTTTCAAACATGATGATGTATCAAAGAGGTAACAAACGAAACCATAGCGTGTTTCAAACATGATGATGTATCAAAGAGGTAACAAATGAAACCATCTGGTGTTTCAAACATGATGATGTATCAAAGAGGTAACAAATGAAACCATCGCGTGTTTCAGACAGCTGATTTTCCGATGACTTGATCATTTCGGTCTCGTTTTTGGACATAATTTTAATCTTTTGTGCAAACTATTTAAGTTTCATTTAAATTAACAGTACAGTTTGGTTATTAGTAAAATTTCCTGCACAGCGTTTGAGAATACAAATTCAAAGCTTATCTATGGAAATAAAGTTTATTCTAGTGTTTGAGAATACAAATTCAAAGCTTATCTATGGAAATGAAGTTTATTCTAGTGTTTGAGAATACAAATTCAAAGCTTATCTATGGAAATAAAGTTTATTCTAGTGTTTGAGAATACAAATTCAAAGCTTATCTATGGAAATAAAGTTTATTCTAGTGTTTGAGAATACAAATGCAAAGCTTTCTATGGAAATAAAGTTTATTCGTATCAATAAAGGAATTCGGAAGAGTTCTTTAGAAACGGAAATGTTTGCTGTGTCGCCTTTTTATATTCAGTCTTTCTCTAACAAGGCACATCAGGGCCGGTTTAACCCCCAGGAAAACTAGGCGGTTGCCTAGGGCGTTTTTTTTTTTTTTTTTTTTTTTTGGGGGGGGGGGGGGGGGCAAAAAACTGAATGCATAAAAAAAAGAGAAATAGCGTAAAATAGAAGTTAATAAGCGTCTAAAAATGGAAAGAGAAAAAACAGATTCAGATTTTTTATTCATACTAATGCACAATATTCATTTTCGAAAGTCAATTGTGGGGGAGGGGGGAGGCGCAAGACTTAAGGTTCGCCGAGGGCGCCAAAGACCCTTGCGTCGGCCCTTAGGCACATATGTAATTAGGGAACGTAATCAGTACATTAATGGCGGGTACGTGTAGGGACACGTAATGGCCAGGCGGAAGTAAATACGGAAAAAACTTTCCATTTCAAAAGGTGACCATTGCAGGACGACCGGATAGAAATGTGTGAACCCGATCTAGAAGACGTACACATATTGTCCTCTCTAAAAATTTAAAGATATGACAAGGAATTCTTTATTTGCAACGAATGACAAACCCTAAATGGAAAGTCCATGTTGCTTTTATCTATTACATGTACTATGCAAGAGACTTGTTTTATACAATCTCAGCATCAGAAGGGAAAATATTCTGTATTTCTAAGAAATAAATCACTTGAATATACCTTACTGGCACTGGCACTTTCGGCCATGATTAGAGACAATCCGTGCGTCATAAAATAGTTTTGTCAACCATGGCAACATGTACTTCACAATTGAAATTCGTGATAATAGTACTTCCATACTGAACATAATAAACTATTTACTTACTAGTCAGACATTTCTAAAGCTGCAGCTAAAATACGAACAAATTCTTTTAATTATCTGCCTTCAAGTGATAGTTCCAGCAATAACAGCATCATCTTTTTACTTTCACTCAGATCGGAAATCGTCACAAACTTTAGTCATCGTTGGCAAAAAAGGCACACTTGAATTAATAGCAAACAAGTATACTTAAAGTTTTGGTTTTATAAAATATTTCACTCGAAAAAAATTCTTAGATGCAGTGTTAATAGCACTGCAGTAAACACAAACCGACCTCATGATGCAAAAGAAACATTCGGATCTTCTGATTCTTTCATACATTTTGCCTCTGCAATATGGCCGCGCCGAATACGCTAGATTTTCAAAATTTTCCAATTAAAGTGTTTCAGTAAGCACGAGTTTTTTTTAGGGCGTTTTGTTTTTCCTTTTTTTCTGAACTTTGTTTACATTTTCCGTATTTATTAAGTTAATATTCATAATAAAAACAAAGAATGAAAATTTCATTGAACCTGACAATAATGTTTTGAAACTTTAAGACAGGTGACTCGAATTAGAAATTGATATTCAAATAGCTAAATGGTTGCTCACTTTTGACTATAAGGATCAATTTATCAATTGGCCATGGTCCTTAAGATAGGGAGGAAAAAAATTCTTAAATTCCGATCAACGCCAATAAATTATTAAAAATATATAAAGACCTGTAAAGTAGGGCAATATCTATTAATTCAGGCAAGTTGAAAGAACATACAAATATCAAAATTCAAAATTAACAGATGAAAGGCTACTTTTGACCAAACAAAAACATGGGGTGGAGGGAGATACCACGAACAAAGGCTTATCTAAACTCAGCGGACCATATATGGTTGCATGTTCTTTATTTTCAAAACCTTCCAAATAAATCATCAAAATCTGGAAAGGAAATAAACTATACGTACATCATTTCACAAAGCATAGAGATGTCCTTATGTTCCAATTACTTGCTTGGTAGAAAAATCTTGCCTAAAGAAAATAATATCGACATAAATATTGTATCGTATTGTGCGTTAGACGAAGAGACTAAATTTTCTCCTATATCAGAATAAAGCAAAGCAGAATTTAACTCTTTTGACTGGTCAACATTTTCCGTCGGTACCGGGTTTATCCGAATACGCTATCCCACATGTTTGTGAGTCTCCGGATGACTCCTTGAACACCTTTCTGAAGTCGGTCAGTCCCACACTCAAAGCCCTGCTCGATCAGCAAACGCCATACCCTGACAAGGAAATAAAATATTAAAATGAAAAACAGCAACAATATGTCCACCGTCTACCTCATGCATTGCGTAATTGTTCAATTGAGAAAACCATCAATGGGGACTTTCCGGTTATGCAAAAGAGGGATCTTTTATACTGATTAAACCGTGAATGGTCCAATGAAAACAGATAGCCATCTTGTTAGGTAACATGTTTCAAAAGACTAAGAATGCATTGCCATCAGAGCCGCAGAATGTGACATTACTTGTTTACTGATATTTTTCGACACTTTCTCTTTATTTTTGTGAAATGTGTAAGATGCATTTTGAGATAGATTCTAGTTCGTATAGTTAGTAATTGTCTAGGATTTCTTAGTATTTTCTGGAAGATATTTCTACATTGTCTAAACAAAGTATTTTCATTTAATTCCAATATATCGCAGAGAAACCTTTGATTAATATGACCAACTGTAACAAAATAACAAAACAATTTAAATAAAATTATATTTACTAGCTAAAGAATAAAGTTTAAAACAGCTAAAGATTTTCTTTTATTTGAAGTAATTATGCAAAAATCTAAGACAAGTCAGAACACATGCACCTCTTTTTCAGAGTTATACGCATTTAAAATATTGCTAGGCTATTTATGGAACGCACGACATAGAACGCACGACGCACGAAATAGCCTAAATATAAATACATTGGCTATGTTAAGCTGTGACTTTTAAGAACATTATCGATCAGATTTGTAAGTCACACTCACAAAGACCAGTAAGAAAATTTTAAACTTAACCCCTTGTGTTCAATTTTCAGAATGAGACACTTTTTTTAAAACCTGAATCAACATGGCTATGAAGAAATGAAAAGACCAAAAACATGGGATTAAGGCTGCTGCTAAAGTATTACTTCTTTAGCAAAGACACCTTATGACTTTTTAAAAGGAAAAAAAAAACAAAAACAAACATTATCAAATATTATTGAAGTTGATTTACTTCGTTCTTTTGAGAGAATTATTACAAAATATTACTTACAATTTTCAAAGAAAAGAAATTATTTATTGGAAGTCTAATGAAATCTTCATTTATAATATGAGATTTATTTTGAGATTTTAAGAAAAAAAAGTAGTTTTCCTATTGTGATTTTAAGTGGTTCTTAAATTACACCGAACACGTTTCATTAACACTGATGGCATACTGGTACACAGCGTTTTGGAGAGTAAAACAACATAGGATGGCTCAGCAAGTAGAGAGAAATCAGCAAAATTCAGTAACGAGATTAATGCATTTGTGCAAGAAAACAAAATGTCCAGGAGAAGGGGGAGGGGGGTGAGCATCTCTTGTTCGCCGTGAAGCCATGTTTCATCTAGAATGCACATCTCCTAGGATGATAATGCATCCCTGCTCATGCACATTTCCTAGGATGATAATGGACCATTGCTAATGCACATATCTAGGATGATAATGGACCCTTGCTAATGCACATATCTAGGATGATAATGGACCCTTGCTACTGCACATCTCGTATGATGATGACGGATCCTTGCTGATGCACATCTCCTAGGATGATAATGGATCCCTCCTAATGCACATCTCCTATGATGATAATGGATCCCTCCTGGTGCATATTTCCTAGGATGATAATGGACCCTTGCTAATGCACATTTCCTGGGATGATAACGGATCCTCACTAATGCACATCTCCTAGGATAGCAAAGGATTGTCACTAATGCACATCTCCTAGGATGATAACGGATCCTCAATATTGCACATCTACTAGGATGATATCGGATCCTCACTAATGCATATCTCCGATGGTGATAACGGATCCTTGCTAACCAAAATGACAAAAGTTAAAGTATCCTATAGATAAAGAAATGTGCCATTATAAATATTGCAACTATTAGGTAGTCTGTACCAAATATGTATTCTTACCGAGGCTCATTAAGGGTGAGCATTTTGGACATATCAGCGGCGTCAAAGATTTTCCAGTAGGCCCGCGTGTTGTCAGCTACAAACTGGCAGAAAGTGCGATAGTCCGCTGTGTTGAGGTCTTGGCAGCCGATGATGCCATCGACACCGACGTCTTTTATCCTCTTGCACGTGGTGCTGCTGCCCTGGTACAAGTCAACGTAATGGCTGGTCAAACAGACACTAGTCGCATTCGTGTACCTTTGTCCCTGAAATAAAATGTTTGTATGATTACTTATCTATCTGACCGTCTATCTGACTACTTTTCTGTCTGTCTGTCTGTCTGTCTGTATGTATGTATGTATGTATGTATGTATGTATGTATGTATGTATGTATCTATGTATGTATCTATGTATGTATGTTTGTATGTATGTATGTATGTATGTATGTATGTATGTATGTATGTATGTATGTATGTCTGTATGTATGTATGAGTGAATTAAATACATTTTTGTCTGTCTCTGTCTGTTGCGATGATTCAAGCTGAGCCAAGCTATATGGTTCTGACGACATCTATTCGTACAGTCCATAAAATAATCACTATTAAAGGTATCTGATGTACTCTCACTGATCGCTAGTGCAGTTTCTGATTGAAAATGTAATGGCTTTTAACATTATATATCCTACAGCATCATTTAGAGCAACGAAATTTCAAAAAAATCGATTTTGATTTTAACACTCTACCTTCAGCTCCTACTTCCTTAGCAGCATATGCAGAAATATTCCTTGACTCAGGGAAAGCCGGTACGCCATGCGAGATGCTAAATGCTACATGCTTTATGCGACTTGCATGACACTAATAGCTAATGATAAATGATAAATGCCAATTGGTATACTCAATTTGCAACATACTAAATGCTTTATGCGAATGATTTATGCAAAATGCAGAATAATAATTCCTTTATGTGAACTGCTAAAAGCTATGTGCTTCATTTGAATTGTGAATTTTGTGAATTGGCATCTTCGACACCATATGCTTGATTCTGTAATACAGTAAGAGTCTTATATTCTACATAGAACAAAATACAATTGAAATTGGTCGTTACTTGTATCCTTTTTTTAAATTTCCTGTCGGTACACAATCGTTAAAATTCTTATTGAGAGAGAGAGAGAGAGGGGGGGGGAGGGAGGGAGGGAGGGAGCACAAAACAATCCGTGGAAAAAGGACGGCAGAATTTAAAAGCTCTATACGTTTACAATTATTTAATGTTCATAGATTGTGGATTATCAACACACTCTAAAATAAGTATATAACATTCAATGATATTTTTGACCATATTGGAAATTGTTGGTGTGAAGTAGATATAATATATGAATTGAAAAATAACTCTTTGATTTTAAAACTGCACACCTAGGAGTCCTTTTTATTCTTTAAATATAGATTGAGAAATTCTTCAACTTGGAAGATATTCCACTTTTTCCTCAGAAATAAAATAAAACTGTTTTCAGGATTATGCTGGATATTATGACCATATTTTAATCCTTTATGCCAGCTTGAAGTTAAATGATAACCTTAAAGTTCCAAACCAATTAATACAAACAGATATCGAAAGCCCCAAATTGAGAAAGACAATTTGAGACGTTTAGTGAAACCGGGACCTGATCTGGCAACAAAAATATTCAGGCAACTCCACTATCATGATTTCTTTCAACGTTGAATCTGACCACAGAAAACTGAAGCATCATATTCGCTCAGATTTGCCACATCTTAAATTCATTTGATTCACATCGAAGTTAGATTACGATACAGAGACTGATTTTCATCTCGAATCGACAGCAATTGTTTATGGCATAAATATGAAAGCACGTGCTAACTTAAAAAAATTGATTGGCTTTTATTTTTGAAACGACGCAGGGTTGTGGCTCATACGGGTAAAATTATATGCAGTAGAGAGTGATTGTAAGTCAAGAAAACAAACATACCTTAATTTTGTTTGGTTTGGTATGAACAATCGTTATGAAGTATGTTACAAAAGAAATTATTATACTCATCATGTGTCAGTTGTTGCAGAGAAACAAAGGTTTTGTGAAATCAAGTGGTTACTGAGCGCAGGGAGGGTTTAGCTTCCCCTTTGGTTCCGATACCCCTTTCATTTCACAAAACTCCTGTTTATCTGGGACAATGGATACCTGATGGTTTATTTATTAAATGCTTCCAGCGAAGAATGGTCCGCTTAACTGTTATGTTTTTTTTAAAGTTGCATTTATTCACCTAGATAAACACATATTTCTTTCCTTTTATTTCTTTCTAAATGTTAATCATATTTATAGATGCTCATATGAAGATACTGAAAAGGCGAAGTTTCTCACGTCTTGTAAATTTCAACGGTCAATGACCAAAATCAGACTCTGTCTGATCTTAATCACTGGACAAATAACGATTTATCTATCACTGCAATTGGTGAATATGGTCTAATATATTAATTAGATCTCTCGATACTAATGAGGCTAGTAGTCCCGATCCTATTGGTCCTAATATGTTGAAGAAACCTTTAGTTTCAGTTTCTAAGGTTAGATGTTGTATCTTTTTTATGTAATAGATCCTTGGAACAAAAAACTTTCCAAGTTCGTGGAAACTAGTTAATGTTATACCGGTGTTTAAAAGAGATGATAAGGATATATTATCCACGTAGAGACATATATCAGTCATAAGCTGTACTGGAAAACTATCTGAACAGATTGTATACCAGTATGTCTACTTGTTCCAAACCAATAATATTTTCTATAAGTACCAATGAGGCCTTCTACCGTCTAATTGCATAGTGTTTCACTTAATAGAATATATATGTTAGTTTATGCTTGTCAAGAGTAAGGAATGAAATTCTTTGTGTGGTGTTTTATGATTTTTCTAAGGCATTTGATTAATAGTGTGGCACAATGTTATCCTATTTAAATAAGGAGCAAATAGAATAAGCAATGATTTACTTGACTGGTACAAGAGCTACCTTTCCGACCATGATCAAAACGTTTTGATAAATAACTCCTGTTCTAGCGTTATAAAGACCAGCGCGGAGGTACCGTGAGCATTAGTACTGGAACCATTGCTCTTTCTTACTTACATTATTCAATTTCCTGAATCTAATAATTCTATTATTTGTCGCAGACGACTCTTCTTTATACTATTCATCACCTTAACTCGCTGAAATTGAACAGGTAATGAATCATGACTTGGAGAATGATTGGTCACAACATATGCTTATGCAATGTAATGCAACGAAACCAGATGTAATGCTATTCACAAATATATTAAACATACAACTACGAGACCTTTTTTTATTGCAATAAACTAAACTGTGTTAACGCACATAAGCACCTTCGTCTGTTAAATCAGAATAATTTTAAATTGAATGAACATATCGATAAACATAGTTAAATAGACATTCTAAGCTAAATTTGCTAAGTATAATATAGTTGAAACTTGTCAAATGACTCTTGCAAAATTATATTTGACTTTTATTAGACCTATATTAGAATATGCCAGTATAGTGTGGGATTGTTGTGGCGATGACGACTCAATGAAATTAGGAAAAGTACAATTAAAGGACGCACGCATAATCACGGATCAACCATTTTAAATCAGCTGAGAGTCTTTATATTCGGAGACCGGCTTCGTTCCCTTGAGTCAAAGAAGGAAAAATCAGAAGTTAACGACCCTTTTCAGAATTATTCATGGTCATTCTCCATTATATTTACAAGAATGTACGAGCCATCAGTCAGTTTTCTTTACGCAACAGTTCTGATATTGTTTCTATTTCATGCAGGTATGTAACGATTGAATTTTCTTCCATTGTTCATAAAATACAATTTGTATTGTTACAACTCAAATTTTTATAATTTTTATAAAAGCGGAATGTGCAGTAGCTGAACACTACGATACTTTTACATTGCAGAAATATATTACAGTGATCCCTCCTATATTCTACGCTAGTAAGTTAAGTAACATTACACAGCAATATATTACAGTGATCCCTCCTATATTCTACGCTAGTAAGTTAAGTAACATCACACAGTAATATATTACAGTGATCCCTCCTATATTCTACGCTAGTAAGTTAAGTAACATTACAAAGAAATATATTGCAGTGATCCCTCCTATATTCTACGCTAGTAAGTTAAATAACATTACACAGCAAAGATGCTACTTGCAGAAAATCGCTTTACGTCTGAAAGTTGAAAATATATATTAGTGTTTGGAAGATCATGAACTCTGAAGTCAAGGGACGTGAGCTTTACCCGACCTGCGGACCATTTTGGGGCAAGGAATGCAGTATGCAACAATCTCGCAACACTAGAACACAAGGGTGAGTCCAAATCCGAATCCATACATCATGTAGATATATTAAGCGGGGAAAAGAAAACTATCATAACAAGTGATTAAGAAACTTTTATTGTTATAACGCTACGATACTTTTTGCTTTTAGAAAGCATTATACAAATTTGAGTTGTATCAATAAAAAATTGGATTTTATGAACAATCGTAGAAAATTTAATCATAACAGGTATGTTTCGTATAAGAAATTCGTTTATGCCATCTAGTGTTAACTTGTGGAACACTTTGCCGAATTTGCACAAGACTGAGTGAATGTAAACAGTCTCTTGTACCAAGAAAGAAAAAATAATAATTTGACACACTTTTGGCCAGGAGATAGAAAGTTATCAATTTTACATGCCAAAGTGAGAAACAAAGACAGCATTTTAAAAGAACATCTTTATACAGTAGGCACGTCTGAACATCAGTTTCCACATGTGGAAATGTTAATGCAAATAATGAACTATTGTGTGCGTGTGTGCCATAGATATTATGATCAGAAATTTGTATTGTTTATTGAATTAAGTCTTTTTAATATTAGCTTTTTTATAATTTAATTAAATCATTTCAACGTAAGTTTAGATTTGCTATTAAACGGAAGTTTCGATTTAACTGAACATCCAATAAGTTAATATGTTTGGCCGTGAAAAAATCATTAAAAGAACGAAGAGGTTCAATACCAACACTACTTGAACATCACTTTTAATTTATAAACTCTGTCGTCTTCTTACATTCACAGTGTCTACTTTCTTCTTTACTTAATTTGTTTGTACCTCATCTTGATTTTTGATAGATATATGTACATACGCCAGCCACCTTTTGACATAAGTTTTCTTTGTATGGAAGATGTTTATCTAAGCTTTATTAATTTCTTACCAATGACTTTTGCTTTGTCGTTTTTGCAATAAAAATAAGTTTAAACCAAAACAAACAAACTACTTTTTCAGAAAATTCCCAACTGGGCAAACAGTGTTCAATACTATGAACCCCAAACCTCGTTTTCAAATTGGCAGAAAAATCCCTATGTGCTTTATTACTTGCATCTCACACTGGAACTCAGGGCGTTACCTTTACAGATCACTCACATATCGCCTATGTCCGCGTGTGTTAAAGTCTCGACTCGACCAACGTGTGTATGTGAGAAAGCTTGCCAGTAGCTTCCCGTCAGCCGATTGTTCTTCCCATTGTCTTCCCGGGTTTTTCCTCTACCAAATATACTAGCCCCCATGTGCTGACAAATGGCATTAAACCCTCCAAAACCAAACCATTGCATCTTACACCTCCATAACTCGCTCTCAACACTGTATCAGTTATGGGAGTTTACTCCTGTAATGTGTGATATACTACATGCACAGTAGCCGATTAAATTCACAAATATACGTTCGTGGAAATCTGGCAGAAAATTATTATTGAGCCAGCCATTAGTCACCAACATTCAATCTTTGGGAGGGGTGGGTGGGTGGGGTTAAAATAACTTTTTGGCCCTCAATTTTCTGGATTTAAAAAAAAATCTGATCGGCTACTCTGGATTCGAAGACGCCCCCCACCCCCATTAAGTGGTTGGTCCCAGGGGCATGTAAGGTTCAATGTAATGACTATCTAGTGTATGTTCCATAAACGTGTCTAATTCAACTTGCGATGTCTAAAGTTTCTCAGATTCGGAGAGAAATTAAAACCGTGCACATGCACTGAATTGAATATCATCAATATCATCATCATCATTATTATACCTTTTCTACTTGGTCCGCCAAGTCAGAGATGTGAGCAATATGTAGATTTTGGACGGCATTTGGCTTTACATTTTGTAAATATTTTCGACTGCATAATTGCAGGAATCATCTTTTTTAGTAAGAAAACACACTATGAAATACTTTAGTGAAATTACCCTCTGATCATCGTGGGTACAAACCATCAACTCGGTTCGACAACATAACTACACACTATACATAAAATCCTTACAGCGTAAGAAAAGTTTTTTTTCTGATTGGACAAATATAAAGAGTATTTTGCATTTTACTTTCTCATGAAACATTTTGCACGGTAGTAGTAGTAGCTGTACTTACTTGGTAAAATCAACAAGTAATACACGACACGTACGATACAAGACATAAAACATACACTAAACAACATATAAAATAGTGTAAGAGGCAATGATAATATTTAAGATGATACATATACGATAATACGTACTAACATAGTAAACAAAAGAGGTTCACATTACACAAGTAACACAAGACATGTTGATTAATCCTAGAATTACCCATCAAGCCTTCGTCTGGCTTATTTACAATGGGTCCACGCTGTCGTTCAAGATTTAAGCATCAAAGACTTTTAAATCAACATATAAGAAAATAAGCAAATTAAAAGAACAGATTACAAAGATGGTAAACCAAAAAGATTACTAAACATACAACAAAATACATAATTAGGTAACGATGGTATAAACCGGTACTGTTCAGAACAGGACACACAGTTCAACCAGATGAGTAGAACCATAAGATGCAAGAAAATGGGGTGAAATGTAGATCTCAGTGTTTACAAATTCATTCATTGTTTATAAAACGTCTGGTAGTATTTATTAAAAAAGAAAATAGAAAACTAACTGAAATCAATAACAGAGAAAATTCCTTTCTTCTGCTTCTTCTGTTAAGTTAGACTTTACTGCAGTTTTAAATATGTTTCTATTGATATTACTTTGAATGTAATGTGGTACGGCATTCCAATTGATAATACTTTGAATGTAATTGTGTCAAGGCATTCCAATTGATAATACTTATAATGTAATGTGGCAATGCATTCCAATTGATAATACTTTTAATGTCATTGTGTCAAGGCATTCCAATTGATAATACTATTAATGTAATGTAGCAATGCATTCCAACTGATAATACTTTCAATGTAATTTTGGCAAGGCATTCCAACTGATAATACTTTTAATGTAATTGTGGCAAGGCATTCCAATTGATATTACTTTGAATGTAATTGTGGCAACGCATTCCAATTGATAATACTTTTAATTAATGTGGCAAGGCATTCCAATTGATAATACTATTAATGTAATGTGGCAATGCATTCCAATTGATAATACTTTTAATATAACGTGGCAATGCATTCCAATTGATAATACTTTTAATTAACGTGGCAATGCATGCATTCCAATCTTGTATTGAAATATAATAAGAGCTTGTAAGAGGATACTCTATTTAGTCTTGCATGAATCTCCCTAGCTCAGAAAACCAATGGGCTACTGGGATGGGCAAATAGCCCACTTAAAAACAATGCAAAATTATGAAAATCAACGGGCTGTTTTAAATTTGAAGGAGCTACAAGAAACTCCTATGAGCCTAATATATCTTAATATTGCTCTTGGAGCAAAACAAATTGGTCATATAGGGGGACCATATAACAATTAATTCATTTTAACTGTAGCTGTTATACTTTCTTGTAACTTGATACCGGCCCTTCACAGGGAGATCGTTGCGATTGGTATGCCGAAATTCGCAAAAGCATGTAGCATTCGTCAATTCGCATGGCGTAACCATATAGACATTACAAGAGTCCCTCCTCGACTACAGACTGAATGGAAGCTATAAATAAAACTGACTGATACTTAAAACGGCAACTCGCACTTCTGGGTCATGTGAATAGACCTGTCTGCAATATCTTTTCAAAACAAACCCAATACAGCAAGAGCTAAGGAAATTTATCTTCGTTCTTTCAGTGACTTAATCAGTTACATAGTTGTTTCTCTTCGAGCGATAACATTTAGAAGGTCTATGATTGCACGAGTTTTTGATGCGTCTCGACAGTCGGCTCAGATCTATATTTATCAAAGGAAACAAAATGTGCAATACTTTTATATGAGATGAAACTCATAAATAATTAGCAAACGGGCGCAATACTTACAGCGGGAGTGAAAAGATGGTTGTTGCTTTTTACTTTACTGCAGAGGTGCTTTCCGATTTTGATGATGTAGCTATTTTCTCCGCATGGAAAACGTCTTTCCAGACATTCGTAGAACTCGCAGCTTCCGCTGTTGGCATAAAAGACGCACTCCTGAGAAGCATCTGTAAACATATATAATAAACATATGAGGCATACTTTGCTATTCCTTATCTAGAAAGATAAACTTCATGAAATTATTTATGACATGAGTTCATTTATTACATGTCAGACAATTTTGATAAACTATTTGTTTCCACTAATTGACCTACCCATTCCCAACTACAACCATCGCACACACAGACACACACACACACACACGACTTTACCTTTCTATAATTATGATTTTGCACAAGGTTAGACACGCTCGTTCGACCTGAGTAAAGAACGTTTATTTACAATAGTCATTGTGATTATCAAGTTTATTTACAATAGTCCTTGTGATTATCAAGTTTATTTACAATAGTCATTGTGATTATCAAGTTTATTTACAATAGTCATTGTGATTATCAAGTTTATTTACAATAGTCATTGTGATTATCAAGTTTCAACCATTCACCCCGTAAACCACAACTTCTTTTTTCCGATTTCACACAAAACTGGAAACGACCCTCCAGTCTTAATAAAGTCAGCCTGTTGATCACTGTTATTTACAGCATTTACTGAAAGTCTCGACTGTCAGTTTTACAATGTTCAAAAAGCATCAAATACAGCTTCATAAGCCGATCCGACAGTCATCGTTTTCTGCCCGGGGGGGCTGGCAATGTAATATATACAACTATTCCAAGTACACAGTTATGACTAAATAATGGATTTTCATAATATTTTCAGAGGTTAAATGTTTATTTTATATATATATATATATATATATATATATATATATATATATATATATATATATATATATATATTCTTTTTAACTGCTTTAGCATATGGTGAAACATGCACTATCGCTAAACGAGTTTTACCAGCTCAGCAGACAACCACAGACCAGTGCTGACATAAGCAAACTTAGAAGAAAAAAAATCACCCATCCCTTGGAGTCTGAGAAAGTTGTACAGGAACGTTATTCATAGATGCGTCATCCTTGCGCAGAAGAAGACGAAGATGATATAAAAAATATATAATTTGTTTTTAGAGTGCACATACTTTTTTCATTAAAATTGAATTTTTTCGTTGCTTGTTTGTTTGCAATGACAATTTTTGACCAAGAACATTTCAATTATTTGTATATCTTTCTATTTAAATACGTTCTCACCACCCCCTTTCCATCTTACTCTTTACATCAAATCTTTACAAAATCGTGTCTTGGTCAAGTGTAACACTGTTCTTCGAATAGAAACGGGATAGGATAAACTTATAAATCATAACAAAATCACGTAATAAATTGTGCTTAACGGTACAACGGTTGGACATTGTTAGCTATGTTCAAAAATTTGCTAGATCCCGAGATTTGAGTCTTTCCGGAGTGCTCGAACAAACTGTTTCAATCTTAGCATTTTATGTATGATCGTAATTCTGAGATTATTAATTGAAAAGGAACAAAATATTCACGATTAACAATCACCTCTACGATAGTCACCTGCCCCCCCCCCCCCCCAAAAAAAAAAAAATTGAGTTATATAAACATGAAAAAGGTTTCTCGAATGCCTTGTGAATCCATGCACACGACAAACTAGCTGGAATAGGCCTAATTGTATGAAAATGGAACCAAGCAATTAAAAAGTGAAAATTCATCAACACATATAACTGAATTTCGACAAATAAATGAAACAGTGGTGAAGTGACAATGTTTTATGCAATGTTAAAATTACGAGCGAAATTTTAAAGTTTCTGTCTTTTGTCGAGTTGGCAATCGCCTTTAAAAACGATAAAAAATTTCTGGAATGAAAGATTGAAGCTATACTTTTATCACTGAAACACATAAAGATTGAAGATTTATCTTGGCCCTTTCAAAGTCAATATCAATACGGAATACATACAATTTCATCTAGATAGGCCACTCCTCTGACCCATATGTACACACATTCACTAGATAAAGGACAGATAAATCTCAGAGACCTGTAAATAATATATTTTTTTAAAAAGAGAGGTGCAAATGCAAGTATATCCGTTATTCAGTTTTCCTATTCGTGAGTACGCGATCACTAAAAGTTATCAAAGAATGTAACTTGTCATTTTAAATTCTTCAAAACTTACCCTCTACTGCCTGAACAGGATTGTCAAAACTGTTGTCACCAAAACCAAGGATGTTGCTTATGGAACCCCAAATGGAAGCCCCATCCACGTGCGAGAGACAAACCAAAGCGAACACCGAAAAGAGCTTCATGTTGCTGCTACCGTTCTATGAAGTTTGCAATCCACTGTGAAAAGGCAGCCGTGTGAGAGCGCTGATGCAAACAGCGGTAAATAAGAGCGGCCTGAACCAGATATCTCCCTTTAAGACAACTGGAGCCTGACGATAAAGGAGATGACCTCGCAAACACAAGATTAAGAACTACACCCTAAAGGGGACGTAGTGCACAAAGGTTTAGTGCGAAGTAGCAATCAAGACGCTGGCTATGGAGTAAGCTCCATTCGCTCAGTGCATTATATCCGTTATTAAACAATACATATAACCAATCTTTAATAAACCTCGCGTTAATTTCTGTTTTTATGATGCATGATGTTAAAAGAAAAATATTTTGCTTTAAGTACTATCGTTTTGGCACTTCTAAGTCTGCATGAATATCACGAGTCAGTCATGGATACCTTTCAAAACAGACTATAGCGTTTGCAAACCGTGGGAACGACTGTCAGTCGCCTGCCAGCATTGTAATATTATGACTACGCCAGGCATTGATTTTCACAGTAAATAACCTTCCTCTATCATGACTAACTGATACCTTTTTGGAAAGATTTTTATTCGTATATTCATCATATACGTAAATGTCAGGCATCTAACGAGCGCACGAAGATCCACGTGATCTCATTTGATCAAGACAAAGTTTGTATTTTATGAGATCATTATGCTGATTTTGAATGGTTTGATTGATATAAATTGGAATGGTTTGATTGATATAAATTGGAATGGTTTGATTGATATAAATTGGAATGTAGTACTCATTGCAAGAACAAAACGTAGTCTTGAATTCTGCATCAGAATCAACCTTCTAGTTGGTTATTTGCTTGTAAAAATATTCTAATGGTAGAAGATATCAATTCTTTTCGTGTTTCCCTGAAATCATTAGCAGGATCTTTTTGCTGCTTTGCAATACCTCAAGTAAACATATCACAATCTAAATTTAAGCGCATTATAACAGAGAAAACAACAACAACACCAACTACTATCACAACAGAGGTGAGATAACAGTAACAACAGCAATAATAATAATAATAATAATAATAATAATTAAAAGATAAATAAATCCATAAATAAATAAAATTTAATTATTATTATTATTATCATGTATGTACGTTTTTCTTTGAACATTTATGTGCACGGTTATAAGTCGGTAGAGATTTAAGAGAAAAAAAGAAAGAAGGGAAGAAAGAACGTTTGGCATCATCACCTGTAAGTGACCTACATGTGATAAAACTTGTCACGTGACGCGATAACAGTATTTCTGTGCGATTAAGCTTTGTAAACTTTAGGTCGTGCGAACAGTTTCTGCGTAATTATATATCAGATCCTGAAAACTCGAAACAAGGCCATATGTGTTGAATTTTAAAGGACCTGGGCATCTGTTTTTCAAAGGCGAAATCAGTCCCAAGGTATATTTATATGATTCTCAAGAAGACTAATGGTATCCAAGGAAGACAAATTAAATATTGAAGTAATATTTACCTCAATATTCTTGTTACAAAACTCTAATTGTACAAGAAAGAATACCTGACAGTGGCCATGACAACAAATACGTTCATTGTTAAATTTAAATCGCCATTTCTTCATGGATAATGTTTGATACCTACACCCCACCCTCCTTTTTTTTAATAAATATAATTTCCGAATTAGGAGTCGAGTATTAAATGTCACTTATTGAGCATTTAAGAGAGAATGAACGCATTAGCTGATGTGCGAACTGAATGGATCAAGCGAGCTTTCGTTGTTTAAGAATGCTAACAAATGTGACATTAATCGCTATATTTACATTTTTTTCTGATAAAATTTTGAAAATCTGAAATAATTTCCACAAGGGCTTCATCGGTTACTTTAGTTTGGCACCCTAACTCCTTTTTATTCCTCAAACAGGTATACGTGATTTAAATATAGGGGTAGCAAACCATCTGTAGAAGTGAAATGGTTCATGCATCAATGAGGCAATTTTAGTAAGTAAACTACAGGTTCGTTCCAATGTTGTGTAAGGAAAAATGAAATATATGTAAATAACAGTATTTAATATCCATAAAATTACATTTTAATTACAATGATATATTATGTGTTACTTTGTCAAAATCAAAACTAGCTTAATTGCCAACACAATTTTATATCTGTTAGCAAATGGGGATACTATGAGAATTTGTAGGAAATAAATACAAGAATTTCAACGATTCCTGCAAATCAAATTATATCACTTCAACAACAAAGACTACGACGTATGAAATACAAATGTACAATCTTAGTCCACTGTACGTAGTAACCATTATTATATTTTTAATCTTAGTTCATTGTACGCAGTAACCATTATTATCTTTTGAATGCAAAGATGACTCTGATTTTTTCCAATGAGAAAAACTAATAATAAACAACTTCTATTCTATTTTTAGAAAAGAAATCCTAAAGCATTGTTCTACAATTGTGGGCAAAGAAAGCTATAATTATTATTGCCTTATTCCAGTTTATTGCACACTACAAAATACATTGCCAAATGTGCTTACTATAAAATTAAAACCTTAATAAATGCGTGCAGTTTTATTCCAAAATATCTGACATACTTTGTGTTCTTTAAATCAAGCTTGTTTATAGATCGGAACGAGACGTAAAACATTTTCAAGTATACCCCTTAGTTTAAGCAACGAGCACTTTGATATATTTGTAGCTTATTATTAGTTACATATGTTTGTCAATTTGCTGACGTCATCATTGGCATATATCTAATAGTATCATTTATCAGCTGAGCAGCATACAACTCAACAGATTTGTCTTGTCTCCCAGTTGAGATCACGTAGTACACGCCTATGAGAGCGAGGGGGTATTACCAAATGCGCCTCTCTCTCTCTCTCTCTCTCTCTCTCTCTCTCTCTCTCTCTCTCTCTCTCTCTCTCTCTCTCTCCGTGCATTTAAGATATCGTACAGAGACACGGTATAATTTGTGTGTCCACATAAAATCGTATACAATCCTTTTGACAATTTATGGTTCCAAAAAAGATCCAAGTCCGAATTTAATTCGTCACACAATATGGACACTTGAAACGTTTGCGACAGCTGTGGCAAATTCGTCTGGTAATTCAAGTTCGTTTGTTGATACAATTTAAACCCTCTGTCTGGAAAATGTAGGGTCTTTCACTGAAATACTTTATGACATTATTTTGTCGATGACTTTTTCGCGTGCTTCCCAGACAAATAGCTCTTTATCACTTGCACTTTTATTTTTACTTTTTTTATTTTTTATTTTTCCTCAAAGACTTGAAATAGTAACATTAGTCTATTCTGATACGTTGTAACAATGAAATTTCTTTACCTATTTCATAATACTTTGCAAAAAGTCCTAACTGGGACGGTCTTCCTTACCGGGGTGCAAGATATGTTTTGTTAAAAAAAAATGTACGCTTGAAATTTTATGCTTCACCTGACTATTAATTGCTAAAATATCGAATATGAACACTAGAATGTTCGTTTCTTTTGGATGCAGTTAAACAAAGAGATAAAAAGGAAATACCACTTATTTGTTACCCTTTAAATCTAGAGGGGGGGTATTCTTTTTATAATGGTATGTATAATGTTTACATATTTAACGTTGTCCTTGATTGTAGGATGTAAACAAGTTGTTTACTTACAATTCGAGGTCAAGGTTGCTATTCTTTACAATTAGATTGGTTTTTCCACTAGAATTACTGATATTTGTCATGTAGGCATATGATTTTCTGGAAACTTCTGTCAGGTGAGTTGTGTTTATATATAGGGAGTTTGGTAAGCAATATTTCATTCTTGTTCTAATGGTCAGTGTATGAAGAATCATTTTATTAATCAGATGTTTATAGTTGTGTTGTGAAAATCAGAGCAAATTCAGAGAGAGGAATTATTTATTTAAAATATTCATTGGAATTACTAACGTGTTCATTCTCATTTTGGATTGATAGATGACTTTGGGATTTTTGTAAATTCATTCAAAGATATTCTGGATTACATCATTCAGGCATATCAGGACATTCAAGACTACTGGCACATCAGAACATTCAAGACTACTGGAATTCATTCGGAACATTGTATATTTTAAACTTATGATTAGGATACCTAGGATTATTGGATTATTTGGATTTTAGTTCAAAATACTGTAAGTGTCTTTTGAATTTATACTTTAATTGTCCAGAAATAAATTGCTTGATGATTTTACTTACATTGTTAGTTTCATTTTCTTTCTGTTACATATGTTTAAGAACTAGAGTCGTAACACTAAGCAGTCATCTGCTATTGTAAAGTACTAAATAGTATTTTCATTGGTGTCATTATCAAATTAACATACATAAAATATCGCGAGGAACTAAATGTTTTGTCCCTTACATAAAAGGGGTGTGTTTTGTAAACTGTGACCAGAAATATGTTTCGGCTCAGGTAACTTTTGGGATAGTTTGACTGTCGTGGTTATGATGGAATGATAGTATTGTTCCAACTGAAGTGCAACAGAGGCACGTTCGCGGTTATGAGCACCTGATAAGATGGCGGACAGGTGAGCGTACTTTGACGCAATGAGGAAGCATATAGCTGGAAATAAATTTCTCCATTAAATTTAATAGACATTCATTTCATGACATTGATTGCATGTTAAGAGTAAAAAGAAACGATTTTAAGATAGAAATGATACAATGATTTGTAAAACTGACTATTTCAGCTCCTGCAGCCATATTAATAGTACATAAGTTTTCGCAGTGTGTTAAAGGGTTTGTGAGGATCCCTTTAATTTTTTTTTTTTTTTTTTTTTTTGGAGGGGGGGGGGGGATTGGATTGGGGTTTTTTTAATTTCCGACCTATAAACAGTTTTTTAAAAAATTTGCTGCTCTGATTTGTCAAAATAAAAAACAGAAATAATTATATCCATTATATTAGTTGACAAAAATTAATTATCTTGAGGTAAAAAAGAAGATCCTGGATTTAAAGAAAATCTATCCACCCACCCCGGAAATGAAACGGTCAGAGACCCCCCTCCGGAATATCAAATGGTTTGTCCCTTAGTCTAGAAGAAACACATCTGAAGTAGGATGCTTTGGATTTTAGGTCTACTCAGTATTGACCTCAAAATCCGGCAGTCGTGGATTTGAGCCAACATGGTGGTATCTGACTTTTTGTTCCAGGTCTGATTTTTTAAAATTGTTAAGTTGCTGTATAGACAACAACAAAAACAACAACAACAATAAAACTTGGTTTTCATAGAACCTTGTGGCCAGAGACAATGCTCCTTTTTGAAAACAATGCTGTTTTCAATCGTTGACAAGAACACATTTAGGGTCACGAAATCTCTATCAGAACTGATGTGTTTGGTCAGACGACCGAAACTCACCACCGTTTGTTGAATATGTGATCCGTGGCCATCGCAATTACCTGTGAGATGTGATCGTGATGGCGGTACAGAGGGCCGCATCTGATCTTATCCGCCAAAAGTACGATCTAATTAAGATGAAGCGCTGGGAACATGACCTAACAAAGTCCTCTCCCATACTATGGACAAGGGCTAAAGTACGTAAGAATTAGTTTATTTTACGTCAGTAATAATCCCACAGCATCTTGTCATCCTCTTGTGTAATCTATATAATACTATAAGGGATTATTATGAACACGTGATAAGATAACGGACAGGTGAGTGAACTCTGAACCAACCAGAAAGCGTGTCACTGGAATGAAAATTTTCCATTAAATTTTATAGACACGACATTGATTGTGTGGTAAAGTAAAAAGGGAAGATTGTAAAACTGAAATGATATTATAATTTGTAAAACTGACGATTGGAGCCATATTAATAGTATATAACCTTTGAAATGAGAGTCGTTTTTTAGGTTATCCGAGTGAGTTAAAAGGTTTGACTAGAAGAAATACTTCAGAATTCGGATGCCGTGAGGTTATAGTCTACACAGTGGTGGTCTTGGAATGCGGTAATCGTGGGTTCAAGCCCACACGGTGGTGATTTTACAGTTTCTTCCAGATCCAGTTAAAATTCTTTTAGTTTCGAAATTCACAACAACAAAAACAGCAACGATAGCAGCAACGACAACAACAGCACCACCGGTAACGCTCCTTCATGATCTTGTAGGAAACAATGTTGTTTTCAATCATACACAAGAGTAAATTTGGGGCCGTGAAATCTTTTTTATAACAGGCCATTCGCAGCTTCAAGGTCAATCCTACGCTCATAGCTCGAATGTATGTAGTTATTACAAAACAAGGATTGACCGAGAAGCTGCGAATGCGTAGAATTAGTATTTCATTTGCAGCATCTCCGTCAATCCTACGGTAAATGCAATAGTAGAAATAGCCGAGGTGGTTCAAATAGATTGAGGTTACTTTTTTGCAACGAAATTTCTCGCGAAGAAAATGTATGATTTTTCTTTAAATTACCGCGCTGACATATAGCTGAGGCATATATTTGCCTCGCAGAAATATCTGAAATGGTCAGAATGAGAACAGTCTTCTTTGATCAGACGGACGAAACTCGCCCCCTTTTGTTGAACACGGAATTCGTGGCCAACGCGATTACCGGTAAGATGTGGTCATATTGTGATGCGTATAATTCTGATACGGATACAGGGTATCGCATCATATCCACCAAAACATAATCTGATTAGCATAAAGCGCCTGATAGATGACATGTATGGACATAGGCTGAAGTACATAATAACTAGTTTATCGTATGTCAATAATGATTCCACGACATCTTGCTGTATTCTTTCGAATGTATGTCTAATTCTATAACTGTAATGCACAACTGAAAGTTATTAGATTGACTTTTAGTGTACGTTATATTTGATTAAAAGTACATGCCGTATTCTTAGTAGCGAGCAAGACTGGCGTTTA
The DNA here is from genome assembly GCA_029931535.1 of Margaritifera margaritifera. NCBI lineage: Eukaryota > Metazoa > Mollusca > Bivalvia > Unionida > Margaritiferidae > Margaritifera > Margaritifera margaritifera. Next base: position 382,236 of record JAQPZY010001099.1, read on the forward strand.
CAATTACTGAAGATATATGAACATAATGGGCTGAGAATGGGTAGTTCTAGAATACCCCTTTCTACCTACAAGCCTAATGGGTTTACCTTCTGCAAATATGGCTGATAAACACACTAATACATTCTACTCCATCATGAACAACAGATGATGTTTGTGATGTTCATCTCAGAGTTGCGAAAGAGCCGTGGAGTGTCCTTGGTCATGGTACTTTACTTCAATTGCCTCAGCACTAAATAAACCTACTTGTTTTTCCTGTGCTGTAAAACAGCAAACCAAACCAAACTAAATTCAAGTTAATTTCTCAGTAAATTTCAGTGTCTATCAATCCAACAATTACTGCCACACTCTCGTATATCGAATATTATTGGCAGGTGTGCTTATGCATACTCCTGGGTGTGGGGAGAACCTCTGTCCAGCAACAGACACATGGCACATGCTCTATTATAAAAATTTCCACTTTTTAGTTCGTTGAATTTTTTATAGTTACTGTTGTCAGACTCCAAGTACGGAAAATTAGGAAGTTGGTGCCGATAAACACGTGAAAAAAAGTAATTGACCATATCAACATATCTTTCTTAAGCACGGCTGATAAATGACACACACACACACACACACACACACACACACACACATATATATATATATATATATATATATATATATATATATATATATATATATATATATATATATATATATATATATATATATATATATATATATATATAACGGCGCAAATACAAAACAGTTTCCCAATGTTTCAAGCAAAACAGGCTCTGTATCCGGGGAAGAAACAACTTACATCAACAGAACCAACACTTAACACTAAAGGCACGAGAAAGTATGTTTGAATTACAGGAGGAAATCTACAAACAAAAGATATAAAACAGAAGAAAGAAAGACGAACAACATTGAAAACGGTTTTAAAACGGGTAAACTAATTGTCTATTCTATTTGCTGTCATCAGCCCCCCAAAGTCGTATAACAAAAGCAAAGAAGGTTTATCGTGCCTATCTCACAGAGAACCAAAATGTTTTACAATATATATGTACATGATGCTTTTTTTGACGCATTTTATTATTATGAGCTAAGATGAATTAATTTTATTCATAGGTGCCCTACTAGGTTTTCTTTGTTAACAAGCCTAGGTATTTTCATTTTTAGCTTGAAATACCCATTTTGCCACTATAATTAGTCACAATAACGTGTAATTTTCCATTTTTGCAAGCAGACAACGAAAATCTGTATTCCAACAATTTAAATATTTCTCAAGTTTACAATGCGTAAGAAATAAGTTTATAAAACACATGATGTTTTTCAGTATTTAAAGATTTTCTTCTTGACGCCCTCATGTTATCAGCAAGGTCAATGCGTAGGAAACAAGTTTACAAAACACATGATGTTTTTCACTATTTCGAGACTTTCTTCCTCATCCCCTCATGTTATCAGCAAGGTCACTGTTAAGCTTTACGAAATCCAGGAATAAAACATGCTTATATAAACGAGTCCAAGGTCATTTGACTTTAACTTTAGTAAACAAGTGTGCTACGATTTCGGGGCCGGAAGGTAAACGAATGCTTGCAGAATCAGTTACACCTATATACCTGATTTTATTTTTATTTTTGTTTTTGTTCTTTTTATGCATATTATTTTTTATTCCTGCCCAGCTGTAATGTTTTCATTTCCCTGGAGAGAGAGAGAGAGAGAGAGAGAGAGAGAGAGAGAGAGAGAGAGAGAGAGAGAGAGAGAGAGAGAGAAAGAATGAAAGAGGGAGAGAAATAATAGTCATTATTAATTACTTTTGAAAATAATGGTAAATTTTTTCTTGACAAAGTTGTGGTTTAATTCCTAGGGCAAATGTCTGCCCCTGTTGTTTAAACTCAGGTAAATAACAGGTTGGTCAGGGAGCAAAGTGTGTATTTTATACTTTCTAGAAACTAGTCGACATTACGTTACAATCGTGTATAATGATACAACGAGAAACAGAACAGACGCAATTTTTCTGTTGGCATATTTTTGAACAGATAAATACATATATATATATATATATATATATATATATATATATATATATATATATATATATATATATATATATATATATATATATATACCAATTTTTGCGTTTCTGCTAAAACAATATAACTACTACAAATTCGATGGGAAAACGATTCACATTTCCGGCAATGTTCAATCCACAAAAGTGGGCACTATTGTTTTTCGTACATGCCACTCTAATTAACACTGAAAAAAAAATTAAAATCTGTTAAATAATCATAATTTATAACGAGTGAGTAAAAGGAGGCTATTAGTTCCAATTTGTATGGAATAGTGTCTCTTTTGATTGTCATTATTGCTAAACTTCCAAAGCACTGGGTACTTTAAAATAACGGGTCAGAGAAATTAATGTGTATTTAAATACTTACATGTTCATCAATAATGAAATAAGTTTGAAGATTCAACATTTATCATTGATGTAAGATTGTATCTGCTTCGATCCTGTCCAGTAGTTTATAAAAATCTCAGTAGATTGGAATATATACAGTACCTACAAAGATGACTGGAAGTAAAAACATGATTTTCGCTATTACTTTAAACTTGTATATCTATCATATAACCAAGAGATTTTTATGATTGAAATCCATTAAAATTTATGTTGTAACGAAACTTCTATTTATTTTTAAAGTTCAAAATGCGAAGCTTGACAGCAAGACTTTAACTATTAATCAGTCTCCTTTACATGGTGAAACCATACGTATTCGTGTTTAGTACATCACGTGATACATTCTTTAGTTCCGATTGGCTAAATAAATGTATTTATTTTTTGACAGTATGCATGTCCCCTTGACTGTGGGATACAATATTTGGCAACGGTCATTATACCTGTTCCAGTCGGCACTGTTGCCATGCACCTCAAATGACGTCACGTTGCGTCATGCAAAATACTATTTTTTCTAATATTGCTTTCTCCCGAGAGAAATATTCTGCTCTAGTATTGTTAGATGGGGTATAGTCTGAGTCGAAGACCGCATTAGTTAGCCAATCGAAATTCGAAAATTTATCATGTGATGTACTAAAATCTATCATTGTCTTATCCTGAAAGATCTTTTCTCCAACAACATTGTCTGGTGATGTATATTACCTTTGTCTGAGACTCAGACACTATACCCACCAGACAGTACTGTAGAAGAACAGTTCCCAGAAGAGAAGGTAATAATAGAATAATAGCGCCCCAACTACATCAAACCAGATCTGCCGTTGTATAGAGCGCAAGCAGATATTTGTCTACGCTGTTCGCAGTCTGAGGCGCGTTAGATACAAGTATTTACGGTACAGTATTTTGTTTTGCTGTACCTCTCGCCCCTTTTGAATTTGAAAATTTAAATATATCGGTAAATTTCAACTCTTTAATTTCTGTATTACTTTGGCCTAAGTTCAATGATTGGCACTGAACAAGTGAACTGTTAAATTCATTGTTGCCGTCATGGGAAAGATCTTTTTAAGACTTGTACATTAATTCTCAATGTTTACACCATTCTTTACCTAGGCAAAATGTTTACTTTAAACATATTTTATATGGAATTCAGATCCGTTTCTATTTTCTATTTACAAGACAACAAAAAAATAGTTTGCGCAAACTAAATGAGAATCTCTGCGAATATTGGGCAGTTTATCACGTTAATTTGTAATCAAGTTATGAAAATGTCTGAGACCATTATATGTCATGGAGGTCTACGTTGTTGTAAAGTATTCGAATGCAGTTCTAATAAAATCGCATCTTTAAAACCGCGATACACAATCAAAACATTTCATGAATTGTCCATCTAAAACAAATATTTTATTGTGCATTCCATTTACCAACAATTTTGATAGATCTTAGAAAGGTACAGTGGTGCTTTAAATTGTTAGAAGTGTTCTAGGCTAGTTTCATGGTAACATATGTACGGAAAACGCGTTAATTTTCGTAAAACTTGCACCGTGTTCTAAAAATATCGTCCATTTCTGTCAGCGTTTTATTTCGCTTCTCTGACACTTTACAAGCAAGAAAATTATTCTTTTGAACAAACATGAAATAAGTGATTATTGTTGCAAATGTTTTGTCACTAAAACAAATGTCTTGGAAAATTAAGTGTCCAATTTAATGGTTAAAAAATAACCTTGTCATTGGTAAATTTGTCAACTTAAAGAAAATTATTCAAAATTACATATTTTTCTCAGATAAAAGATATCTATTATATATATATATATATATATATATATATATATATATATATATATATATATATATATATATATATCCTAATGACATTTTTCATTTTAAACACGTCTGATGATTTTGTATTGAGAGATAAATAATTAAAGACACGCATACATACAGACATACACGTAGAGAGGATGTTATTGGAAAAGATTATAAGTCCATCATACAAATATTATAAATATTATATTCCTGCAACACTAATGTGTAATCAGTCAGTTGAGATCGGGAAAATAAATATTCACTAAAACTCAGCATTACTAGTCTACTGTAGCAAACCAGGGGTCTAAAAACTATCTTTGACGGGGAAAGAGTACGGTCTAGAAGCTGTCTGTGACGGGGAAAGAGCACGGTCTAAAAGCTGTCTGTGACGGGGAAAGAGTACGGTCTAAAAGCTGTCTGTGACGGGGAAAGAGTACGGTCTAGAAGCTGTCTGTGACGGGGAAAGAGCACGGTCTAAAAGCTGTCTGTGACGGGGAAAGAGTACGGTCTAAAAGCTGTCTGTGACGGGGAAAGAGTACTGTCTAAAAGCTGTCTGTGACGGGGAAAGAGTACGGTCTAAAAGCTGTCTGTGACGGGGAAAGAGTACGGTCTAAAAGCTGTCTGTGACGAGGAAAGAGTACGGTCTAAAAGCTGTCTGTGACGGGGAAAGAGTACGGTCTAAAAGCTATCTGTGACGGGGAAAGAGTACGGTCTAAAAGCTGTCTGTGACGGGGAAAGAGTACGGTCTAAAAGCTGTCTGTGACGGGGAAAGAGTACGGTGTAAAAGCTGTCTGTGACGGGGAAAGAGTACGGTCTAAAAGCTGTCTGTGACAGGGAAAGAGTACGGTCTAAAAGCTGTCTGTGACGGGGAAAGAGTACGGTTTAGTATGTCACCTGTACAGAAATAACGATTATAGAACAAGATATTCAAGATATAATAAAAACTACACCCAGTTAAAAGGCTTGTGGACTTGATAAGATCAGTCATCGAATGTTAAAAAGTTCCTCCCCAGCCATTGCCAAACCTCTGTGGACCGTATTCAATAAATCATTAAGAGAACAAATGTTTCAAAACAATTGAAAAGAGCTATGGTAATGCCATTTTTTTTTTTTTTTTTTTTTTAAAAAAAAAAAAAAAAAAGAGAATCTCAACGATCGGCGAAACTACCGACCTATTTCTTTGTTAAGCTGTGTCGGGAAAATAATGGAGACAGTTATATTTAAATTTATTTACAACAATTTGAATTCAGATAATCTCCTTTATAAATATCAGTCTGGTTTTCTCTCCCAGAACGCCACCATATTTCAGTTAATAGATATTTACCATAGTATATTAACTGTTTTAGACAAACGCGAGGATGTGTGTATATTATTCTGTGATGTTTGAAAGGCTTTTAATCGCGTCTGGCAAAAAGGTTTGCTCTTTAAAATAAAAACACGGAATAGACTCTCATTTAATTAGTTGGCTAAGCAACTATCTTTCTGGCCGACTTCAAAAAGTATTTGCTAATACCTCTGAATCAACAAACATGTGTTTGCTGGAGTCTCCCAAGGATCTGTTAGTTGGACACACAAGACAATATAATTTTGAGAAATATAAATAATTTTCAGCAAATACATGCTAAATCACAACAGAGGTATGGAAAACTCTGCTGGATCCAGTAAAACATGAAACCGATTAACTAACATTTTAACGTAAAATTTCACCTACACCAAATCATGCCCCACTATATTATTATACTGGTAACAGGAAATCATCAATTATTCATACTAGGATAAGAAACAATTGTAGTGATTGAAAAAATTATTTATTTTCAAATTTTCTTACTGATAACACATTATGCACATGTGGAGAGGACGATGACACTGCCTACCATTATATTTTTAATTGTAAGAAATGTGCAGTACCAAGACTGAGACTAATGCATTGCTTAAGACAATTATTCATCCATGTTAGTACTAATGTCTTGCTGTTTTTGGATCAGCGGAGCTAACACGTGACCTAAACACCCGCATCTATGAAATCTTCCAGACTTATATTAAACATACTAAAAGATTTCAATAATCGCCCAAGACAAACTGTCTATTGCCATTATCTCCCTCCAACACATGCCACATAATCCCCCCCCCCCCCTTGTCCCCCTTCCTTTCTCTTCTTTAAATTGGTTGTTTTACACTTCATTTGTATTAACATTTCTAGTATGGTGAATTTTTCATTGTTCATTTGTATTAACTCACCGTGTTTATGATTCCGCATAAGTGTATACACGTACTGTTTGTCCTTGCCACTTTTCATGTATCTACTGGTGTATCTGGGGGGTGGGTGACTGTTGCTAAGTTGTGACAACTTGTAGCCCGACCCCATGTGCTGCAAATATGGCAATAAAGTGTTTAAACCAGAAAGCTGCACGTACCAATAGGCTATTTACTCTGTTTGATAAATATCTTACCAAGACCTAAGGCCCATAGCCAAACAAATAATCACAAAATATGTAACCAATCTATAAACGGAGATTTAAAGATAAATAGCACATACTCTATGTTTCTTAAACTGCCAATCTAACTAACAAGCAAATCCCTGAGGAGGGAATTTTAGTGCAATTTTGCGATATGATTTTTCTGTCTTTTTTATCTTTCTTTTTTTCCATTCACCAATTAAAAACAAATTAAATTACCATACATTGTACAAATTCAGTGACTGACAAATGCATTTGAGAGTTTGTGGACACAAGAGAACAGCCACTGCCCAATATGTTGTCCAATCCAATTCAAGTTTTTTTTAACCGCATGCACTGTTTATCACACTTCAAACCTAATAAGGAAGACGGACAGATGGAAAATTATCGTGAAAGATATTCCGTACAGGTTCTTTTTTTTTTCTTTTTTGTGTGTGTATGGCAAATTAGGTTACAAACAAGCTAAATATACCTGGTTGTTTTCTGCCTAGGACACACTATTACACTGGTAATGCGTCCAGGATTCTACACTATTACTTCTTTTTTTTTTAAATTGATCACATCGAAAGCTTTTCAATATCTTAAGCAGTAAACTCTACTTGAGACTATTTTAAAACTGTATTTTATTCAAACAACAAAACACTGGAGATAAGGAAATAAGCAACACATTGTAGGTCAAGGACATATTTGAGCTCTAAGTAATTAAAAGAAATATAGTGTTTTCTTACAACATAAATATTTGCTGTATCTGAATAAACACTCTGACCCATATGTCATGTATCTGAATAAACACTCTGTATCTGAATAAACATGCTGTATCTGAATAAACACTCTGGCCCATATGTCATGTATCTGAATAAACACTCTGACCCATGTGTCATGTATCTGAATAAACACTCTGGCCCATGTGTCATGTATCTGAATTAACACTTTGACCCATGTGTCATGCATCTGTATAAACACTCTGACCCATGAGTCATGTATCTGAATAAACACTCTGACCCATGTGTCATGTATCTAAATAAACACTCTGACCCATGTGTCATGTATCTGAATAAACACTCTGACCCATGAGTCATGTATCTGAATAAACACTCTGACCCATGTGTCATGTATCTGAATAAACATTCGACCCATGTGTCATGTATATGAATAAACACTCTGACCCATATGTCATGTATCTGAATAAACACTCTGATCCATGTGTCATGTATCTGAATAAACACTCTGACCCATGAGTCATGTATCTGTATAAACACTCTGACCCATGTGTCATGTATCTGAATAAACACTCGACCCATGTGTCATGTGTCTAAATAAACACTCTGACCCATGAGTCATGTATCTGAATAAACACTCTGACCCATGTGTCATGTATCTGAATTAACACTCTGACCCATGTGTCATGCATCCGTATAAACACTCTGACCCATGTGTCATGCATCTAAATAAACACTCTGACCCATGTGTCATGCATCTAAATAAACACTCTGGTCCATATGTCATGTATCTGAATAAACACTCTGGTCCATATGTCATGCATGAAGATCACTAAGTCTTAGCAAGCATGCTTATTTAAAAAGACTTTCGTTTCAGATTTATGATTAACTCCCAGAGTGTGTGGTTCTAAAAATCATGAATATGTTGGGGTTTTTTAAGAAATAATTAAGCCGTGTGAAAGGTTGTGCAGTATTTGTAAATGACAATAATATGAGCTGTTAGTAGATTTTAAAAACAATACATAAACAATCGTTTGAACAAGAACACACTCGTCTTTGGATACATGAAGGGCGAAAAACCGCGAAAAAGTTTGTTCAAAGTTAATTTCCATCTTCAAACATCAGCCAGTCGAAATCACTGCTACCTTTGTATCTGAAAAAATTATGATGTAGATAATTTTGAAAGAGAACATCCTCTCTCAGAAAAATGTACAAGTTACGAAGGAAAATAGTATTAATGTCCAGTAACGTATTTATGAGAATAACCTATTTTTCGACGATGTATTTGCATGCGTTGAATCAAACTACAAGCTGTATTATTTCAGAATTTTCTATGCAGGCACTATAATTAATAGGTTTTCAAAATATATGTTGCGTTAATGAAATAAGGATAAAACAAACATATAAAATCTCATTGTATGGTAATCTCTAATGGCAGTAATTTAGACTCTTTTCTTAAATACTTTTTTTAATACTTCATTCAGGTATTGATTATTCACACAAGAAGGCAAAAAACGTTTTAGATTTAGTCCACAAATTAAGTACTTGCCTCTGTTTTTACAAATGCATGTGTATCTTATTTGTTCAAAACTAAGAATGTCATAGACACTGTATTATACAATATCGTTGGTTCTTTACATGCATTTTAAAAAAAGAAGTGATGGCTTAGCAGAAAAGCTGTGCAAGGGCTTTTCGGATTTACTACATCAAAAATATTTACATATTATGAAACAAATGAAACAAAATCTCCTTCCTACGAATTTGTCTCATAAACACATCAACAAGTAACCTGAAATTGTGAAAAAATGAGCTATTTTAAGCTCTGGAATAATGCACTTCAATATAACTGCTTTTCAAAATTTGCTTATTATATCGACGAATAACAATAGCAGTAAATTTTGCAAAAGTGAATTTGTGCATATAAATGTATGTGCATACATTAAGTTTTTACAGAAAATAGTTTCATATATGTCATTCGCTGAAACACATAACGCAGTTTGCAAGGGACAGGAAAACACACTACCAAAGGTCATGGCCAATTGTCTGCGGATTACTTCGAGATTGATTCGGATAAACTGAGAATTATATGAATGACAATAACGGTCGTATGTTACTAAGTTAATATAGGATGAGATCTAACCATTACAAGTAAATGTCTTTCTGAGTTACATAGTGAGACAGAATGAGACTATATCCATACCAAATATCGCCCCTCTGTGTTACATAGTGAGATAAAACAAGATTAAATCCATGCCAAATATCGCCCTCTCTAAGTTACGTAGTGAGGTCAAACGATATTAAATCCATGCCAAACATTGCACTTTTGAATTTTTTGTGATTTACGACAATGTGTACCTTGTATCATGTGAAATGAGGTCAGCTCCCCACGAAAAATGATGCAAAGACTTGAAACAAAAGCGTACTCTAATAATATGGAATTGCCGACAAAGTCAGTCAAATCAAACATGATATAATAGGGTGACAACAAACAGTTCACAAAAGCCCACAAACGTTTACCCACAAATCCTCAAAAATCCACAAACTGAAAACCCTGCAAAATTAGCTGCAACCGAAATCCATTTTTTTAAGAACAGGAGCGTAAGTCAACTTCATATTCTTAGAAAACATTTTACATTGCATGCAGATTATGCTTATCTAGAACGTAATTTTAATATCTCACTCTATATACAATTCATATCTACATGTACTTTTAATATCTCACTCTATATTCAATTCATATCTACATGTACTTTCAATATCTCACTCTATATACAATTCATATCTACATATACCTTTAATATCTCAATCTATATAGAATTCATATCTACATGTACTTTTAATATCTCACTCTATATACAATTCATATCTACATGTATTTTTAATATCTCACTCTATATACAATTCATATCTACATGTACTTTAAATATCTCACTCTATCTACAATTCATACCTACATGTGCTTTTAATATCTCAATCTATATAGAATTCATATCTACATGTACTTTTAATATATCAAATTATCTAGAATGCATATCTACATGTATTTTTAATATCTCACTCTATATACAATTAATATCTAAACACAATGATCATAAATGTTCCTATTTATTTGACAAAATCACTTATAAAATATCTTAAAGTGTAAATAAACTGACCAAAATGACAAGAAGAATCACAAAATTGACAAATCCGCCGAAAATCAGCAGATAGGTGAAAAATCCTCAATTTGCGGAAAAATCCACAGGTGTGGTCACAATGATGTAACAAAGAGTAATGTATCACCAACAAATTGCTTGTTCTGCCACTTTAGAAGATCATCCATCAAACACGTGATGTGTAGTGATCTAACATAGGAGCCTTTCAAAACTTTGTGTGCATGTTTTGATTAATTGCACATACAACGTTTGATGAAAATTCTTCATGCGTGCTAGTTATATTGTTAATGACAGTAAAATAATTGCATTGGTGAAATAACTAAAACTAGGAGAGATATATGGACATATCGCATGAATAAGAGAACGTAGTCGGCCATATATCGTTAAATTGGCTTCTGTAACCTCAGTTCATCAGTTACAATGACATATGTTCTTTAGTTTTTCTTGCATTTCTCTTTACAAACACTCTTGAATGTTGAACTATTTTGATATCAGCTTATCTACTGAGTGTGGTCTGTACATTTCAAGTCAGGGACAGAGGAGGTACGATGGGAACTATCTCAGTCAATACGTATATAAATGACCTCGTGTATCTGCACCAGATGACTCCAGGTTCAATAATGTGATATGTGCTTGTTACGTACGTTCGTTCTTTGGATTTAGTTCACGTGCGGCCATTCGGCGATGTACGAACAGTTAATGGGCACAAAGCGCCCTACTTAATTAGTCGTCAATGGGTTACCGAGCTGCAACCCATTGAATGCATTACTGTGTGCAATGCACATTATTTAATTATTCGTCAAGTGGGCTACCGAGCTGTAGTCCCACTCGACGCATTACTGCACGCAAGGCATGCTACTTAATTATTCATGTCTGGAAAAGGCAAAGGTGGAGTCGGAGATGGCGTACGAGGAGCGTAGCGTCACCGGATAACTCCATCGATCCAGGATATAAATTTTGATTTTATGCCAAATATAATTTGTTGTCGTCTTGTACGTTATCCTTGAATTTTGAATATACAACTCTTTACTTGTGGCTGGTTTGTATGTTGGTTAGTAAGAAATAAGATGAATAGAGTTTGGTTCAGTCCAAGGAGTGCTCTATTAGGTTATCTAAAAAAAATTATCATATGCACCTATTTACTTTTGTAAAGTCTGCAAAGTAAAGTCCAAGTTGCCTTAAAAAATACCAACAGGAATTAACAATATTCTCTCAGAAACAAAATAAAAGTCGTTTGTATCGACAAGAAAAAAGGAGAGAATACTGCACAGGTGGTTACAGATGTCACCGCTGAGGCCTTCAATATCCAGATTTCCGCTGACGACATATATAGTGCACATAGATTGCAAAGACAAAACAAAGATGCAGCTGGACCAAATCCCATCATAGTGAAATTAAGAAGCAGAGTCATGAAAGACATGATAATGAAGAAGAAAAGGATAATGAAAAACTGGAATCCGAAGACGAAGACAACCGAGGATCTATCTGACGGGAACATTCAACTGCTGGATAAATTGTGGAAGCAGAGCAACATCCAGGTGGCCTGGTCGTTTAATGGCAAACTTTATGGCAGAACTAAGAGCTGTGTTGGAAAGGACAGAGTTTTGTTTTGACGTCGAGGACGACATCAAGCCCGCCGAGAAGGAGGGGGGGGGGGGGCAGCAGAGGTGTGGGGGCAATTGCCCAGGGGCCCGGTGATTTCTAGGCGCCTGCCGTCAGCTCAGTTATAAAAAATAAATTAATCTTTGCAGTAAATATTGAAAATGTGTTCCTTGCAAGAGTCTAAGTTATGGTAGATTACTACAGGTTTTATATGCAAAACTGTACACAGGTTTTCATATAAAAAAATTAAACTAGTTTGGGGTCCCATGACTGCTTTGGCTAGGGTCCCGGAATTTATGTCGGCGGGCCTGGACTACACAGATAAGATGATCGAGAGGCACATCTCATAATTTCACTGAAGTGAATATACTAACTTACTTTTTGCTGCATTATACAATCAACCGTGAATACTGTTGGATGTTCAGCGATCAGGTCCAGGGCTTGATTGACCTACATGTATACTCGTATGCAGTTATATGGGTTCAAATTTGGTTATATTGTATATTTTAGTATGCCAAGATTTTATGTATTTATCTTGGATACGTATGATCCTGCTTTATGTGTACATTTTAAGTGGTTTTGCATATCTATAAGCACCACCCCCTTCCCTCTTTATCTCTCTGATGGCTTTACCCTATGTTTATTGCTCCATTGATTTAGGGTCACCTCTTGCTTTCACTTACATTAAAATACTCACGGCTGTCATGTTGAGTGGAAGAATTAATATTGTACAAGGAAATATGGAAGATTTAAATATCACTTTTATAAATTTTATGGGATAAAAACTGATGACCCTGGTTTTATACATAAGTTGGAAGAATATATAGGGGAAAATAATGCCGAAATACATATTATTGGTGGGGATTTTAACACAGTAATCGATCTAGAGATATTTAAAGTAAATTTACAGAAAAACCTAGTCTTATCGACATATGGCGTAATTTACGTCGGGAGAAAAAAATATTTTCACGGCATTCCAATAATGTTTCTCCTATATTCTGTAGACTTTATTTTTTTTTAGTCTCCGACAGGCTAATAAACAATACTTTCGACAGCAAAATTACACCATCTCTCTGTTCGGATCACTCGACAGTTATATTTGACTTAGAGCGTTTTAAAAGATAAACGCGTCCCATGATACTTTAAACTGAACAATAGTCTTCTATTTGATGAAGAATACAAGCACACAATTCGAGATAATGTGAAAGCAATTATGGAAATAAATATGGCAGCTGATCCCGAGGTAAAATTAGAATTGATTAAAGGTATTATCAGGAAAGAAACTATTAAGTTTGCTTTTAGAAAAAGGACAACTCGGGTGGGAAAGGAAAAATAAATGGAGATAGATTAATATTAAAGCTAGATTATGAAAATAAGCCAAGTGTCAGAGGAATTAAAAGAAAGCTAGATAAGATAACTGAGGAACTAATTAAATGGGTTATTTTTAGATCGAAAGCAAGCTATATAGAAAGGGGAGAGAAAAACAGTAAATACTTCGATAGCATAGAGAAACGGCATTTTGAAAGTAAAGTCATAAGAAAATTGAAAATTTTAAGAAAAGAAATATATGATGAGAAGACTATTTTAAAACAAGAAAACTACACAAATCTATATCACAATAAACCAATCTATCCAACAAACTATGATTTATTTTCATTAACCTTCAAAAATAAACTCATTGAGGATGAAAACGTATCGTGTGAAGGTCTCTTATCACTCCAAGAATGCACTACAACGTTAAAAAGTATGCATAACAATAAAAGTCCAGCCCTTGATGGCATTACATGTGAGTTTTACAAAATACTTTGGCACGACTTGTAGAATTATTATATAGATGCCTTTAACTTCAGTTTCGAAAAAGGAAGACTACACTGTTTACAGAATCTTAGTGTAATATCTTTAATTCCAAAACGGGAAAAGGATTTGACTCACCTATCCAATTTGTTACCAATCAGTTTACTGAATATAGACTATAAAATTACCAGCAAAGCCATTGCAAACAGAATAAAAAACATTCTTCCAAGGGTTATTCATGAAAGCCAGACATGTTTTATTAAAAATAGATGCATAAGTCAAAATGTTCGGTGCTTTTAGATGTTATTTAACATGCAGAAAAGACCGAAACTCCGTCTCTCCTCTCCTCCTTTTTTTTATTTGCTGAATTTGGAAAAAGCATTTGAAAGCTTAGATAATTCTTTCATCTACAAAACCCTTGAATTTCTCAAAATGGGCCCTACTATCTTCAGCTGCATCCGTGTTTTCTATAATAATGCTAAAATCTGTGTATTAAATAATGGTTTTTTATCGGTAGTGTTTCCTTTGGCATGTGGGGTAAGGCAAGGTTGCCTACTATTCCTTTATTTATTTATATTATCAATCGAACTTTTATCCAATGCAATCAGAACACAGGCAGACATGAAATGTTATAAGCTTCATAAACGAGAGGTCAAACAAACGTTGTTTGCGGACGATGCTACAATAATACTTGATGGTTCAGAATAAGTGTTTTATTACAATTGTAAATATATTTGATGAGTTCAGAAATATTTCGGGACTTGCATTAAACTTAAAAAAATGTATTGAATTAAGAATAGGCTCTTTACGGAGAAATACACATTTCAACTATTATTCTAGTAAACCATTTGATTGGACTTTTCAGAGTGCCAAAACAATAGGGATAACTTTCCACACAGACTTAAATTTATTACAAGAATTGAATATATATCCAAAGCTAAGAGAATTTTATGCATGTCTTGAGAAATGGAAATGGCGAAATTTATCTCTGATTGATAGAATGACAGTTGTAAACAATTTTGACATATCTAAATTGATATTACGAATGATGGTTCTAGCAAATCCAGCAGTTGAGAAGATGAAGGAAATAAAATCAAAACATTTTCGTTTTGTATGGGGATCGAAAACATGTCGGATGTCTAGAAAAACTACCACAAATAGCTACGGTGAGGGTGGCTTAAAAATGCTGGATATAGATATATTTATTCACGCACTGAAAGTGAGTTGGGTATATAGAATTTTCATAAAAGAGAATGGTGATATTTGGAAAATATCTGCACTTGGAACAGTTAAAAATATAGGCGGATATTTTTTCTATAAGGGAAATTACCCACCACATAGAATTGATAACATGAATATAAATAGCTTTTACAAACAGATGCTATAGGCCTTGTGCTTTCTCAATTACAAAGAAAATATACTGGTACCACTGACTCAGGAGCAACAACTCTGGAACAACGACACACTTATACATGGAAGACAAATGTTAATATACCTAGAAAAAGGTATAAAATACATAGGGGATATATATTCCTTCACAGAAAATAGATTGCTAAATATCAATGAAATTATTAGGTATTACTCAATAAATACATCCAATTTTTTAAAATATCACATGCTAGTTTCTCCTATTTCAATAGACTAGTTAACTTCCCTTAAAAACGAGTCAAAACTTAATGCAAATGAAAAGGAACATTTAATAGACAAGCTTATGAAAGGTAACAAAACATGTAATCTTCTTTATAACATAAGATAGACCAAAATGAATCTGCAATAGTATCACATGAAATATGGGAAGACATGTTCAAACTATCATTTTAACTGGAAGTGTATACGTGAAATACCACTTAAATGTTCCCTGGATACAAAACTAAGAACTTTTCAACACAAGTTTCTTATGCGTATAGTAGCAACCAACAAATGTTCATATAAATGTTAAATCCGTTGTACATTGATGTGCGATTTCTGTGGATGTTTCACTTATTTTGGGAATCCATGTATGTACAAGATTTCTTTCAAAAGCTCCAGGATTATTTGAAAGAAATAGATTTAAATGTCAAATTTCTGTAACTTTTTTTTGTGTGTGCAAAGAAATTACAAGGATTCTATATGATTGATACAACATAGAAAAAATCATTGGTTTTCATCAAAATAAATTAAATAAGATAGAAAAGAAATGGAAGCTTCTCAAAGATACCCTCGGTCCTTAGAAAAAAATGACTGTTCTTGCAATTTTTCTTTTTCCCCAACATGTATGTAAAACTTTATTATAGTATAGCTGGTATAGTATAGTATAACTAATTGGTGCAGCTCTCTCTCTCTCTCTCTCTCTCTCTCTCTCTCTCTCTCTCTCTCTCTCTCTCTCTCTCTCCAATAAAAATAAGTAGAACCCAAGTATAATACCATACACATTTAAAACCCACTCCTGTACTGAAATTACATAACACTGTTTATGTATGCATTTTTTCTTACACAAAATAAAGAATAAAAATGGATAAAATAAATAATATCTTTTATTTATCCATGGAGACATTAAGCTAGGAACAAGCTTAAATAATGGCCCTGCAATTAAAACATATATACATGTAATTCGTAAAAATCTACAAGGTTAACATCTACTGCAGAAAAGACTACAAATATAACAGAAGTTATTACAAACTGTACAAGGTTAACAAATTGTTATCACACCAACATATCTCATGTATCATGTTCAAATGTTATGCATTCATAAAATTAGAATTGCTCATAAAAGCATTTATAGAGGTATAATTTCTTAAGAGTGAAAACACTAGGTGCTTGTTTAATGTCATGCTGCAAACTGTTCCATAAAACTGGACCAGCATGAGCAAAAAACTATTAAAAATACTCTGTGTTTTCACTCCACTGTGTAATACTTGTGCTAATGCAACTTACAAACTTAAATCCCGTAACTATACAAGGTTAACAAACTGTTATCACATCAATATATCACAGGTACCACGTTCAAATGTTATGCATTCATAAATCTGGATTGCTTATAAAAATATTTGTAGATGTATAATTTCTTAACAGCGGAAACACTAAGTGCTTGTTTAATGTCGTACTGCAAACTGTTCTATAAAGCTGTACCAGCATCAGCAAAATATTTCTTGAAATACTCTGTCTAAATTTGTGGTGTTTTCGCTCCATTATGTGCTGATACTCCTTACAAATTAAAACCATTAAGCTTTTTTATTTAACATTACTCTGGCTGCTTATGTTTGTTAGCTTATAATGTCAGCATATAAGAAGATTTATGGGGTTCTTCCCATGCAGTTGACATACTATGGAAAAATAACTGTATTGTATACTTTTAGGATTGGCTATCTGACATAAAACCTCTGTCCCTTTTAATAATTCCTATTGTCTTAGATACTTTGATAAAGAGTGTTCAATGTGGTTGGACCAGGATAAAATATTATCAATAAAGATACCTAAAAGTCTGGCATATTTAACAGTTTTAACTTTGTCACCATTTACTTCTATGTGCAATTCTCTACATCTCGTTGCCCACTGTGCTGAGTAGATAAGCAATAGAAATGTTTTTTGCAACTTTATGTGAGGTTTGTTATTGACACAGGAAAAAACAACTGTACTAGATAATCTCACATTTATTAATCAACAAAACACTTAGCTTTCGTAAAAAGAAAGATAATGTATACTGGTTATATGGTGTGTAGAGGCACATCAGAAAAAAAACCAACAATATCTCTACATTACCATCTATATTAGACTCCAAAGCATTTACTGGCTGACATTTACTGATGAATATATATATATATATATATATATATATATATATATATATATATATATATATATATATATATATAAAGTGATTTCCTGAATATAACAAGATACAAACTATTGAGTAAAATAGATCTTCCATCACCTCTAGTAAGAAGAAAAAAAGAATATGTGGCAATTCACAATATCTTGAACCACAAAAAATGTATAAAATATAAATCATCAGTGACACAGCCCTCAAATATTACTTCACTTATGTACTACATGTCTTTTTCTGTGTATAAATAAAGGGAGACAACTCTATTAAGTACCATCACACCTATTAGTCCACAATACATTCTCATTGTGTCATAAAAACATTAGTACAAAAGATGGTAGTTGGAATAAAATGAATATTCTTGCTAGAAAAGATACAATTCTACAAAATATAAGGACTGTCATGGTACATCTGAGAAATCTGAACATCTCTGAATTACCATCTGTATTGACATTGATAGCATTTTTATTGATGCGTAAACATATATGTATAGTGAGTTTTTTTAATACATGTAAACTTATTATATGTCTTTTATCAACAGTAAGATGAAAAGAAAAAGAGGTAAATCACCGTGTAAAAACAAAAAATGGAATTTTGAGATGAAATATAAAATTGGATTTTACTACACCAGATACAATTGTCTCAAAAAGAAAACGAAAAACTCAAGTTTGAAAGTAATGAGATTTATTATATTTGGGCTTTACTGAACACCTTAAAACCTAAACTGTACCAAAACAAGTTAGTAACAGAGGTTTCGGACCTACATGTATCAAGGCAGAGACAGGTCAAAGGCACCGAAAAATAAGATTATACATCTGACATCTGAGGGACATCTTTAGTAGGACTTTTATCACCTTGAGAAAACATTATATGTTTATAAACATTGAAAGATAAAATTTAGTCAAATTTAATTAAGATAAAATTTAGTCAAATTTAATTATTGAGCTTCTCTACCATCCATTTTTGGGGATGTTACCCTTGTTTCTGAACAAGGGACATACCAACCTCACTAATCTAAGTCTTAAGTTAAGTCCCACTTTCCAGATTTATGGACTTATATGCCTTCTGGGCAAGATCATTCCTTAAGTTAAGTCCCACTTTCCAGATTTATGGACTTATATGCCTTCTGGGCAAGATCATTCCTCTTTTGCGTCATCAGGTGTGGTAGATCTGTTGAAATTCGGATTAGTGTAGACAAATTATTTGCCAAACTCAAAACAGCGTATCTGTCCTCGAAATAAAAAATGTTTCAAATGGCTCCGGCTCGTTAGAGAGTAGTCAATATGCCAAATAAAACTCATATTGTACATATAATTTGGGTCAAGCTTTACTCTTAATAAGGATCTGAGATCTTGGTAGTCATTTTCCTGGTTCACTTGTTGAGGTACCCCATAGATAATCAAGTTTATTTTCCTGGAATATTTCGCTAACTTAAGAAGCCTTTTCTCAACGGTGGAGGGATTACTGTCCACTTTTCCTGTTTTCTCAATGACAAGTTCTCTCCGTTTTTGCACTTGTTCCTGCCCATCTGATTTCGCTGTTTCTCCTCAAGTTCATCAAATGTTTTCGCATGAAACTGCCAGCTCTCGATTATATAATACACTCTGTTCTTCATTGCCACAATTTCAGAGTGCACTGACATTCTATATAAATGATATTCATCATTCAATGCGTGGGTATATTTGTGCACACACAAATGGACACAAACAAACATCCCTTGAATTACCTATACTTCAAAATGCAAACACATGCAGTTCATTAACACATTTAAGCATTATTTATGACAACGAAACTTTGAACTCTGTTGACCGTACACGTTACATGTATTTGGGCCAATTTAGAGTGACTACAGACCACATTAAGCAGGTGACCACTATACACAGGACATGTATATGACACAATGTGATGGGATAGAGTCAATCTGATCATTATGAGCAGGCGACCTTTATTTGGAGTGATCACTAATACAGGTCTGACTGTATTAATTTCTCACTATGTACGTGGCCAGATTTATTTTATTTCTCAACATCAAATAACTATACCAAATTTTTATTTGATGATTTGACAACACTTCTATGCTCTCGTATGATTTAAATGCTGGCAAAATTTGAGTTAAATATCTTACATTGAGCTGTATATGATGACATAAAGGCTTGTATTATTGTCCATCAAAAGAGAAGATAAATTCAAATGCCTCAAAAATGTAAAGCACCATCTGATTGTTTCAACATCATAATTTGCGGCAGTGAAACCATAACTTAATGAACACTTGGAAATGTTCATTCCTGCACATGTTGAGATCTTCCTAGTGACTATGAGCTGAAAATTATGTTATATGATTTCTGGAAACATTTTCCAAACTGTATGAGAATACATATAACAATTTTGCATCTGATAAATTCAAATGTAAACTGTAACTCTATAATTACAATGAACACAACAAAGACATTAACAAAATAATTATTTGAAGATAAAAGGGGATAACCTATCTTGAGAAAGGGTCGCACAAGAAAGAGACAACACTAAATGATAGATTCATGTTATTATGTTCTCATGCTCTCCTGTACGTTATGAGATATTCTGGGTAAACTTGAGCTCCATCATATAATACAAACTCCCGGAAGTTCCAGCTTCCCTCTCCCACTACACAGTCATAAAAACATTATCATGACCTGTGCATTTATCCTGTTTGCATTTTCTATACGGGGGCCGTTGGTTAACTTTGCTTGTGGTCTCAGTGAAAACATGTCCCAAAAAAGCACGAACCAGGAACATTTTCTTTATCCCATCTGATCTGTTTTGCTTGTCATCTGAAATATTTTACAAAATGATACAGTATACTTCCGTTAATGAAGCTTCTAGGGCACATAATAAATAATAGGATGATTGCTAGTTTGGATGATTGAGTCTATATTTATAAGTCATTGCATATGTACTGTCTGAATAATGTCTCGGGTAAATCATTTGTTTTGGTATATGGACGACGAGCTTGTGATTTGACACGCCTAAACAACGAGTCAGAGTATATAATAAATGTAAATACATGTATTCTAACTACTTGGAGAACAAGGCAAGTGTTGGTAGAAAATAAAAATTGGATAAAGATCAGATAACCTAGGTCTGGATAATTAAACATTTATTGCATTTACAGAAGGTTCTACTTTCACTATGATTCCAAACATACAACAGTCTCAAAAACATCCCTTTCAAAAGTGCTATCAACATGGGATAAGAAGACAGGAAATAAAAAAAGCATTGAAATATGTATAAGAAATTATGTCTGCTATTGTCAGGTAAAAGAAGATATGAAATATAAAAAAATCTGATTCAGAGCAATAACCATTAAAAAATGGGGGAGTTAACTTTACAAAACCAAAATAAAGGACATGCATCTCAATATAGGTATACATTTGTGACAAAAATGAAGTCATAAAGATTATGCATGCTCTTTAGGAGACCCAGGTAAATATAGATTATACATGCTCTTTAGGAGACCCAGGTAAATATAGATTGTACTGGCTTTTTGGGAGACCCAGGTAAATATAGATTATACATTCTCTTTAGGAGACCCAGGTAAATATAGATTATACACGTTCTTTAGTAGACAAAGGTACCTATAGATATTACATGCTCTTAAGGAGACAAAGGTAAATATAGATTATACGTGTTCTTTAGGAGATAGAGGTAAATACAGATTATACATGGTCTTTAGGAGACCAAGGAATTGTTCAGATACAGTACTAAGAAACTCAAGGGACCACACAATATTGTCTTAACATGTACAAATGTCCATGAGACAGGGATTAAAAAATAATCATGAAAATAAGAAAATGAAATTTAAAGTGTTCTTTTTGAACAGGTGTCCTTGGTATAGAGATATTTAAAAGACATGTTCCACTAATCAAGAACCAATTTCAAACCAAAGAGTTCTTTTTATTGCTTGGTCACCCAGATAATACTAATGTTAGAAATTGTGAACAAAATTTGGTTGATATGCAATAATTACTGTTCTAAATTTTGGGTACAAACAAGTAACTAAACATAACGCAAAACTCCAATAGCTATCAATGATAAAGATTAATCAATAATTCAATAGATATTTTCATGAAAGCTGGGTATAACCAAATGTAGTGATGCAATCATAAATTTATATAGTTTGATTATAACTGAACTAATATTGAAAACTAAAACTTATCAAACTAAATGTCAAGATATTATCAATTATGAGCAAATATGCTAATTAAACAATCTGGTATACTCTTGTTACCATAAATCCAATTTTGTCAGAATTCTATAAAATGACCATTTGTATGTTTTCTTGAAAGCTAGATATGTATTCCTTGAACACGGATGCCTTACCACAGTGCCTGAAACTGAACTAAATGCAAAAAGTAACCATGATGTGATGGAAAGACAGACAGATGGACAAACCAATGGTAATTCTATATGCTCTAATAATGTCCTGGTAGGGAATAATAATACAAATAGGTGGTTAAATAATACCGATAATATTTAAAGCTTCATCATCTACATGATTTCTTGAACCTATCTCCATTAAAGGTTACACCATGAGGTGACAAAAGTAAGATTATATAGTAATTATTTTGGTAGGAAAGTATCAATTTATTACAAATTAGGATTGTATTGGTTTAAAGTACTGGAAAAGTAAATTCTGTATAAAAAAATAATTTGGAAAAACTAAAGCTATTTAAGAAAGAAAGATCCATAGCTACACACACGCACACACACGAACGCACGCACACACATATTAAAACTTGGACCATCCATACACTGAGAATGTAGCAGGAGTGTGTCGTGGAAGTAGCATTTGTATTTTTACATGATGATTTATTTGGAGAACCAACTATTCAGATAAGGTCCTTGTCTCCATAAAAATCCAGAGAGATGACATTTTACTATAGGATACATATGTTTATGCATAAATAGTGCCCAACTGCAATTAATGAAGACTCAGATATACTGTTACATAATGTGCCATTCTATTAGAGCATGGGTTTCGCAAACTTTTTGCAGCCACGACCCACTTGAGAGGTATTAAAGAATAGAACATTGGAATTTATAATTCAAAATAAATTCTTTTTCTCTCATCACTGAAGCGACCCACCTGCAGCAAGCCCGTGACCCACAATTTGAGAACCTATGTATTAGTGTCTATGCCTTTTAATATACATACAATTTATAGCATTCAAAGTAGACTAGACTATGACTTTTTTGTTCATTTGAAGCAAAAACAAAGGGATTTACAAATTTAAAAGAAAGAAGTCCAGAGCAACACTCCTGCAAAATCTCTGAGAAGAGTATATAAATGACTGTAGACCGATTGTTGAAAACTGAAAGTCCAGGACATATGACCCAGAGAAACAACAAGTAACCAAATTGGGATATTTCATCCAGGTCATGCAGACTTCATCAGCCAGCTGATGCAAGGTGATGCTGGCATAAATATAAATTGTCACAACTTCTAGAAGTTTCTAGCCACAATAAGAGGAGGTGACATTATTGGTCTTAATGCAGATTGAGGTTTATGTTCTGGAAGATTTCCACCACAATAGAATAGCATCATAGATTGATGGTAAATCAATTCCCAAACTTCCCTTCAAAACTCAAAATGATCCATATTTTATACTAGTATATTGTCTTGCATAGTTTGGCTGAAGAAGCCTGACTGATCTGGCCTCTCTGCTATAAAACTCTATAAAACATTTCAATCAATATATTTTAGTCTGGACTTGAAAACCTTAATCAAAATATAAAAATACAGTAAATTGATCAGTCAGAATATTTTTGCATAAGATTTGAAGTGGAGTAAAGTTATGAAAATTGGACCAAGACAAAATATGTCAAGTAGAATACCGTACTTGAGTTGCTTCGAGTCCAAAAACAAAATCATGCTATATCTAATCAATAGAGAGCAAGGAAATACATTATACACTTTTAGTAAAAACTCCAATCTTCAAAAGCATTGTGTGATGACAAATCAGGGTCACTGCTCTGTTCAGTTGGATGTGTTTATTACCGATCTCATCATTCCACGTTCCAAACATACTTAATGCTCTGGGGTCTTTGGTAGTGGTTTTTTGTCAGCCAAACACAACCATTGGTCAAAGTGTTCGAAGAAATCTGAGCCGCTCATAGAAAAGAAGCAGCAACATGAGTGTTATTGGTGAGCTACATCACTGTTAGTAATGCATTGCCTCTGGTAAAGTTAAGGGCAAAAATGTGTTTTGAATCAAATGCCGTCATCTAAAAATATGTTTAGTTTTTTGCCTCTAATTTTGATCAAAGAATTTTGTTCTGTAAAAACAATGTAGCCAGACCATAAAGCACTAAAGGAGAGGTCTCCCTAAACACAGTAATGTACAGTACTGGAGATAAAAGAAAAACAGCAATGTAAAAGAAATTAAAGTAATGGAGCACGAAATTATAAATAAAAAATACATTTTTGTACAGCTTGTTGTTGTTGTTGTTGTTGTTTATCCATTGACATTAATATGAACATTTATTGCGCTGATGTAAAGTAATGGAACTCTAATTTGAATATACAGTAAGGTATACTATACTATGATAACAAGTATATATTTTTAAAAAGTATAGCCATGGAACTAAGCATAATTATATTTATTTATTGATTTATTTCTGTCCCTAGTATGGAGACTTTTATTCATTGTTTTTATTTTTCTAAGTTTTGATTTAAAATATTTAGTTAAAGTAATGGAGAGGAAATGCAGTAATGGACCAGGACTTACAATAATGGAAAATTCGCATTATGTACTAACAACATAGAGAATACAGATGTTGTTGAATTATATAAATAAAACAATATGTATTTTTTGTTCAGTTTCCTTTTGTTGTTGTTATTGTTTCTCTGTTGACATTAATATATATATATATATATATATATATATATATATATATATATATATATATATATATATATATATATATATATATATTGTCCAACGGCCAGTTGTCGTGGGCCTCCTTCAATCGTGCCATGTTTCTCGCGATATAACGCGGTTGTTTCGAGATAATGTCATCAGCTGTGTCACCAGCGTTCTTCAGAAGGGAAAGAATATAATTTTATAGTAAAAGCATACAAAATACGATTCAAAAATATAATTTCATGTAATATAAAAAAATCATATTGAAAACCTATGTTTTGACTGATGCGTTTTTTATGTCAGACATTTTGGCCTTGAATTTTCTATTATATGCTAAAGATAGCGCCGCTGATCATATGTTGACTTTGTTTACATATTTTGAACAGGACAATAAACATTGGGAATTTGTCCAACTGGATAGCCAATGTAAATATTTGGTTTTAATCATGTGGGGTTCTTATACAACGTAAGAAAAATGTACACTCGAAATGTATATTCACTACGGACTTTTTCGTTTCAGTATTATTTCATAAAAAACATATATTTTACACCAAAAGACATTGAATCTATTATAATAAAATGTGTATCCATTCACCAGTGTCTATTTTAAATATCTCTCTCCCTCTGTCTCACTCAGTCTATTGAGTCATGTATCTATATGGTAAAGAAAAAGCAAGCAGTAATGTAAGTGTACAAACTGCATATAGAATTAACGGAAACAAATTATTCATTTTTAAATTAATTTTTTTTTTAATTCAAAAACACGAAGACGCTAAAAACTAATAATAACCATACCTTGATCTAACTGGCACGGTCCGGTCATATGCCACGTGACATTTTAGTCAGTGTCACGAACGGAAATAAGTAAATATGCACACGCTTGGAAAATCGGTAATTATGAACTAATGTACATGAATGCCAACATTTTTTTCACGCTGATTAAATGAAGTAGATATAGTTGAACACTTTTTATGGTTTATTTGAATAGATTATCATAATATTATAACGAACGCGTTAAAATTCTCGTTAAGTCCACGAAAGGTGGTTACTCGAGGCTATATATCGGGGTTGAGCAAATCCCATAGCCCGACGTCCAGGACTATTCATTTTCGAAGTCGGGCAAGTAAACTTTTCCAAGTCGTTAGTCCGGGACAAGTGCTTTTTTCCTATTTCAAAATGTCGGGTAGGTCATCATTTTCGTGCTTTAATCACTATATCTACCTTATTTGGCCATTCATGCCCTCCGGGCGTACTGAATACCTGATTCTACCCCTCTCCATGTATACATTTATGTCCTGTATAACACCTACAGGTGGTCAGTGATAACTATCGCATATGTGCACGTTCTGTTACCGCTTGACTGCACATTGGGCTAAGCGACCAAATTATCGGCTAATCAAAACATGTCCAAAAAAAAAATAACAAAGCTGGTATAATTAATTATTAGTTTTTTAAGCGGCTTTGTTGCACTGAGTTTACTCAACCAGATTCTCACGAGCGGCTCACTCTGATTTTAATCCAGCGAGCCAGCGTAATTAAATAATTGAAAGGTGCTTTACCGACATCAGTGTTGGTTTCCTTTATGAACTGATTAAATGACAGTAATGATTCTTTCAACGTTCACGTGCGATATTGCGTTTGATGCGAAACAATTACGCTATATAGTGAGCTGTCTCTGTTCGTATTTAAAAGAGAAAATGTTTGTTATGATCACTTTAGAAGTAGTTGTCAAGCAAGCTGATATCTACTATGTGGATAAAATGATTTTGCTAAATTATTTTCGCAAGGAAGGTAATAAGGTCGATTCGAAGAAGGAAAATTCTTGTGAAAGTGGGGGGATAAAACGTAAGACTGCTACTGAGTGTGATAATTCCTTAAACCATGAGAGTTTAAAAATTCTAATGAACATTTCACCAAATGGACCAGAGCTTGAGGACTTTAACCCAGACACAGCTATCAACTGCTGGCTTAGTGCTTGTGCAGGTGGCAGACATGTACATGGACATTTTCTTCAAATCCAGCAGCTAAAACATATATACATGTAACTAAAGTAACCAAATGTATATCAACCAATGTTTTTGAAAAATTTAATTCTTTTAGGAAATAGTTATGTTGTCTATTATTTCGTTTGTTCTTTCTATGGATTAAGTTCATACATCTCATCAAATCTCGGCAAGTGATTACCATTTTGGGACAAGTGAAAAGTAAGGTGGGACAAATGAATTTTCTGATGAATATTTTTTTGCTCAGCCCTGTTATATATATATATGATGGCGCTTGTGCACAGTACAGTACTGGAACACTAATATACAGAATGGTATCTACTATTCTATGGTAGCAAATGAAAACGACGTATAGCTGTATAGTCATGGAACTTAATATATGTATTCCTTTATTTCTGTCCCCGTTTAGGAGACTTTTTTTAAAAAAAAAATTCTTTTCTCGATGTTTTCATCAAAAATAATTAACTGATGTATATTTTAGGACCAACGTCTAAAACATCATCGATAATTTTACAGCCATCGTTATTTTATTTTATAAAATATTTATAAAATAGACACGACAAACTTCAATTGCGTAACCAATTAAAACTAGTAGATTATGCCTTTATCAGATGCTGCATATTCACACCTGTTGCATGTGCCTTTTTGATGTCCACATTAATTTCACAGATAATCCAATAAATTGAGTGGGTAGTGTCATGTGTAACCAAACATAATCATCATTTAACGGCATGCCTTGAGATGTAACGTTCGGACAACATTAAAGAAATTGAATACACGTATGAACAAGTAGACTGGTTCTGGCTGGTTTCTCTAATGTGTTGACAGAACGCGTAAAAATACCGTGTTTGGATATTTTTATTTTTAAAAAAATTAAAATTCTTTCAATTTTCAAAGGCAGTAGATATTAACAACTAAACGGTATGTGCGGTAGACGGCCTTTAAAACGGTATTTTTGGCCTACCGCCGGTAGAATCACATGTATGTCATGATGAAACAAACGAGTCCGCTTAAATATGGTATATCGAGGATATGGCAGTCAAACCAAAATACAATTTGCTATTCATTGTTAAAATTCTTGTTTTTTTGTGTTGTTTTGTGATATCTTGGATATTATCAGAATGGTAAAGAGAATGATAACGGGAAAAAGAAAAAACAGTTTAAATACAGTGACTGTAAGAAAGATTGTGAGTCGGACTGTCTTCTGTGTGAGGTATGTCTTCCTTTATTTTTGGTATTTCTTTTTCTTTTTTTGCAGGCTTATATATTGTTAAAGTTATATTTTGTGTTCTTTTCTTTATATGCTTTATCATTATTATGATTGTTTTATTCTCCCTGTGATTTCTTTGAGCTGTCAGTGGGACCTTTCATTTGAATATGTAAGCATCCATTTATCTATATAACATTATTATAAATTTCGTATGAAAGTTATCAATTGTTGCCATTTATAATAAACACAAAATTATGACAAATGAAGATTAGCAAGAAAACAGACATATATCCTCTGAAGGAAGAGAGTTATACAGCATACTATGTTCCACAGAGAAATCACCATTCAAATAAAAAACAAAGACATTAATAAAACAATATAACAACCCAATTTGTTTGTTTTTTTGTTTGTTTTTTTTTTTTTTCATTTTTAAGTCAAGACAATAAAATTCTAATATTCAGTGGTCCATTACATTACGGTACTTCCTAACATTACTGAAAATAACGATTTTAAATCATACTTTAAAAAAATGACTCTTAACTGGAGATATACATACATACATACATACATAAATTTGTATTTGCTAACATGGTAAAATCTATCTTACTGTATATTCAAGAGGTGTTCCATTAATGAACCGCAACAGCGCCATCATATATAATATTAATGTCAATGGACGAATAACAACAACAACAACAACAAATAGTACAAAAAATAATATTTGTATTATTCAACCCATAATAAATACTGTATGTGCCAAATGATCAATTTCTGATCAATTTTTGCCTCCATTACTTGAATTTCTTTTACATTACTGTATTTTCATCTCCATTACTGTACATTACTGTCCATTACCGTACATTACTGTACATTACACTGTGTTTAGGGAGATGACTAAAGTAGCAGCTATTTATCATTGCTGGTATTTCTGTATTGGCAGCCCTGATTGTTTCTAAATGTTTTCAGCAATTGTTGCAGTCAGCTGAGATTTAAAGCTAATGCAGAAAGATCAGAAGTGAGCCAGAAAGACCAGAAGTGAGTCAAATGCCTGTAACATAGAATGGCGAGATTGGATATAGACTGGTAAATTCATTACTATTTCCTTACATAAAGAATAGTTTTTACCTGCATACTGGTCAGCTTTGGTTGAACCCTCCGCACAAATAAACACCTTTACCAAACATTGTATTTTGTGCTAAACGGTCATCTAATCCCTGACTTGCTATGGAGTCCACTATGTCTTCCTTTGTCCCATGGAAGAGGTAGTGTTCGTTGATTTCAGGATAAATGTCTTTTGCCAACACACTGTTACCTGAGATGTGGGCAGTGGTCATTAGCGGACCCTTCTTCAAACACTTGATATCATTAAATGGAGTTACTTGCCCTTGCTTGGCGGCCTTTTTGAAGATTGTCTGTCTACAGTGGGCATATTTCTCAAATACTTCTATATTTTCAACACGTTCAACTTTGGTGACATGTATTTTTGAGTAGTTCAGTTTCTGCAATCCTTTAGCATCCTTACCATGACCAACAAATTGCTTTTGCCACGTCGATACTACAACTTTCGTAATGTCACTAAATGTGGCTTGGTCTACATGAATAAACTGAAATATGAAAAGCATGGAGTTAAGGATGAAAACTTCTAAAAGTATTTTTAACCTAAAATGTTGCCATGTTTTTATTACAAGCTTCTTAAATATACAATTCAAACATGTTGAATAGTTGGATGTAAAGTTCCTAACAAAAGTTAACAGGAGACATCAATAGCTCACCAATGCCAGACAATGAGACATGACAAACACAAACCTCTTCCTTTTTTTTCTAAAGAAATCCTTTATTGCTAGACAATAATTACTTTTTAACTTTTCTTCGTAAGAAAGGTTTGGCACGATAAAACACTACTGGGAGCCCAGATTATCCTTTAAGGCACACTTAAATACTCAATGTATTAGAATTTTAACAAATATTTGAAGAAGGTGAATGGTGTAATTAAAATAAAGCACCCTTTAATTATGGGCGTATTACACACAATGATTAATAAACAGACACATATGTTTACTTGTATAGTCAATAATGCTATAATCAAGTCATTAAATACAAATTGTAACCTCCTGTCTACATTTGCAGTTGCCGATGCTGATGCCAACGACGCCAGAATCATAGCTTTAGCTCTCTTGTACTTGGTATAGGCGAGCTTAATAAAAGTTGTTTTTAAGTTTACTTAGGAAAATTACTTTCGAGTTTTAAATAATCAGCGCATGTTAAAGCAAATTAAAGGTTTAATTAATAAAGAATCTATTAATCAGAAATGTATGTGAATACAACCATTGTTCTAAGCGAAAATTTACCATGTATTTTTTTTTAACATGCATTCCCGTTAAAGTATAGACAAAACAAAGTATATTTCAAAGAAACTGAAAACATATACATTACCGTAGGCTTTGTGGGTTCTTTAGTCTCAGCATTCCATTGTTTGGTGGATTTGATGCTCTTGTAGTCTGTCCAATAACAAGGCTGGTGAGCATCAGACTTGTACATATCCACAATTTTTTTTTTACTTCCCCTTGGATGGCGAGATGCTTGTGGTTGCTGGGGCACTTTATGTTATACAAATATTCCATGAATAAATCAGTTTTGGTATATGAAAATAAAGCATATGATCATTACTGGAAACCAAGCAAATCACATCAAAATATATGCTTCAGCTCAAATTTTTAGTTATGTCGACTTTTAGTGTTTTAATGAAGACAGGAAGTATTATAGCAAGTAAGTAAACAGACAGTGACATAGCTAGGACAGGGCTTTCCGGGGAAACATCGGGGGCACAGTGGCACTGAAGATAATCTTTTGAGATAGATGGAGATAATGAGTCTCTTCTATTAATACTTTTTTCTAAAGATTTTCCCCATCTGAAGCATTTCCGTGATAATATGATTTGGGAAGTGTAATAAAACTGTGATAAAATTAAGGACATTTTGCAAATAATCGAAGAAAACAAAACTATTTTTGCTTAAAGAATCTTTGATTTTTTTTAAAAATTATATATCAAATTTGTAGGTTTACGTCATGGTGGAAAGGAATTAAGACAAGGTGGCACAATTAATGCATGAAATTAATGCATGATGGCAAGTACCTGTGTCATGTTTAAGGCATGACAGTGCAGAACAATTATGTAAAGATGGGATCCAAAACCGTGTTCACATGTACGTTTTGCAACAATGTGGACTCTCATGATTACTTAAGTGTGCCTGGCTATACCCTTAAAAGCTTGATTGCCCTAATGCTAATTATTATCTTACTAATTAAGGACACTTCATAATTAATTCTGTTGAGTTGTGATCATATGGCTTGTATAAATCACATATTCATTTCCTACAATCTTATCTGTTCCATCTGGTTTGTGTCATGTTGTTTTGTACGACAAACAGTCTTAAAATGTGAAACAAGAACATATGTCTCGATGTACAAGTGACTGTAATATGCATTAAATAAACAAATCTAAGTAAAGTTAGATGTAAGACCATACCACAGTTCAAATGTATCATCCAAATGAGCTTTTAATTTATCTTATTTGTGATACTTATGAATATATAAAGACTTTTTGCCAGGTAAAAAATTGCAAAAGAGCTGAAAAATAATTATATCGGTTTAAAACTCGTACAACTGGGAATAATGCTATCCTCAATCAAAGTATTAGAAGTACTGTAAGGCTTCGGTCATATTAAATTGGCAGGATATTGTTGATGTGCAGTATTGTTTTTCATCTTCTATTTATTTTTAGCAATTAAATAATCAGCATTATAAACAACATTATCCACTAGGCGCTTATGAAAAACTAAAAAAGAAACAAAACAGATGAAACAACATAGTTAAAGAAAATGTTTCACCATGTTTGATTGCTATGGTTATTTTTAACAATGCCATTTAATTCACCTATTCCAATCTGGATTTAGACGGAACCAAAATTCATAGGTTAATAGTTGCTTGCATTGGACAACGAAGAAACGGTTGGAGCTATGTGCATTGACTTTAAGAAGGCTTTTGACTTATTTGCCAAAAATAGAGCTTGCATTGAAACTTGAACGGTACAGTTGCTTTCACTTATTATTTTAATGGTTCAAAACATACACATGCACATCTCTGACAGTAGCCAACAAGTCGCTGTAGCTAACGTTAACTCAGACCTAAGTCCATCAATAAAAGAGTTCCACAGGGATCTCTTTTAGGTTCCCTATTCTTCATATTGTTTATAAATGACTTGCTCCCATATGTACAACATTCAAACCCGATTTATATACAGATAATATTAAGTTGCATAAATCTAATTCAAACAATAAAACTTTGAAAAAAGAATCTCTAAATAACAAACCAGAGCAATGTTGCTTGAAACTAGGCAAATTCTATCATTGAATAGAAATTCAAATTTGGAGCTGCATACTGAATATAATCTAACTAACATTTTGACACAGAAAAACTGTTTGGAGTTTATGTTGACAAGAATGAAGACTGGGTTAAGCAATAGAAATAGGACACGGGATGCAGCAATTGAAATAAGACACGGAATGCAGCAATTGAAATAGGACACGGGATGCAGCAATTGAAATAGAACACGGGACGCAGCAATTGAAATAGGGTACGGGATGCAGCAATTGAAATAGGACACGGGATGCAGCAGAAAGTAGATGGCATACACATTTTCTATCCATTCCACAAGTAATTGAGGAAGATGACATAAGGCGCGAGGCCTGACAACCCCTCCGCAAAGAAGGGGTAATCTTCAGTTTATTCATCAGTTATAAAAATTCTCTTTTCTGGAGAATTTAAGATATTAAGACCGTATTTTTATCATTGATTCACACTGGATATTGAGTGAAATGTTCATTGTTCCAATAAGAACGATATTTAAAAATCTTAACTTAAGACTTGTAGTGAAGCTGTGGCCAGGTTTATTTTCATATGCACAATACCATGCACGCATAGGCCTGAGTAGTACGTGGGATAAGCTTTGTGATTTTCTGCAGGCATTAAATTTGCCAGGAATATATTGTGGAATCATATGTTTTAATATTATTTGACAAAGGACTTAATTATGTAACACCACCAATCGTAATTGCTTTGCTTAGTTTAAATATTTGCCTGAATATTTTGGGTAAAATTTGAGGACCAATGGCGAATCTTTCTCAGCGTTCTGGAAAAATCTGAATTTGTTTTCTCTAAATCGTTCAAAGTTTCTTTTTTTTTTCTTTCTCAAGCACAGTAAAACCTTGGTAGCTTAAACATCAATCACTTGAATACTCTGGATCACTCAAATGACTTGCTCCGTCCTCGTGTAAAGCATCAT
Source organism: Margaritifera margaritifera (assembly GCA_029931535.1). Classification (NCBI taxonomy): domain Eukaryota; kingdom Metazoa; phylum Mollusca; class Bivalvia; order Unionida; family Margaritiferidae; genus Margaritifera; species Margaritifera margaritifera. The sequence goes on from JAQPZY010001099.1 coordinate 415,460, forward strand.
GTTATTACAGACTCTCGAAAAGTAGAAAAGAACTGTAACTTGAATAAAAATAATATTGCCCACAGCACTTAGAGTGTTAAAGTTTCACCGTATATGGTCAAAATCTTTTGTATTTAATCAGTAGATAGACTTAAGATTCTATACACTCTGAACAAGGATGCTGGTTGACAAATATTTTTCTTATATTTTATGAACAACTGATTTTTACCACTTTTAAGTGTTTCTTACTTCGATTAGTCAGAGTTAAAGATGTAAATATTTACATACATAATTCCATGTACTTATTCAGTCCTTTAATAGTTGAAAATAATAGATTCATCTACTTGCCCTTTTCGCCAGTGGAAAAATAATATTTGTGCGTTTCTATTGCAATTTAAACAATAAACGCTTCCAATTTTACATCATGATGATATTTTGCTTTTAGGAATTTAGCATTTTTGATTTATTTTTAAAAAAATCTGAACAAACTTAAGAACCGACCTATCGAGAGGGACAGCTTTCAGCTTCTCTGTGAACGGTAGAAATGTGTCCAATTGTTAGAGAAGTAATCCGGTGAGATATGCACAATTCATTTTTAATTGATAACCATTGTTAATCGAAATAAGGCGGAAGAAAGTCCATACAGGACTGTATAATATTCACACTGAACTGGAAATCACATGCTTACTCATCAAAGAGTAATGGGGGTACACACTGTCATTAATATCACTTGTTCACAGGGTTGTGTAATACACAGCTATGAGCCAGGTTGGATTCTGGCGCAATTGCGCCTAATATGCACTGTCAATGAGACCTTCCTTAGTGTCAGTGGGTGTTCTACAGAAATCAAAGCATATGTAGCTATTTTCAAGACACAATCAGCATCAAAGTAGGATGTCGATGTTAGATCCTGACTTGGGAAAAGTGTCATTTATATTACACGAAGCCATCTGAGTCTCGTATCTTAATTCTATCCCAGTAATTAAGAGCGGCAGTGTGATAATTGTCCATAATACAATTTAATTTGTGTGAAGAAATAAATGATTTAAAAACTACTCTCTCTCTCTCTCTCTCTCTCTCTCTCTCTCTCTCTCTCTCTCTCTCTCTCTGTGAATGTTGTGGATTTAATCTATAGTTTAAAATATATCCGTGTAAATATTTCCAATTACTAAACAATCTTCGTTAACAGCAAGTTTATAATTGATGATGCTTCAGCATCAGACATAATTATCCAGAAAACTACATTTTACTGAGAGATTTGTTCACGTGTATAATTAATTGTTTACGGATGCATTCAATATATCCAGTATTGTTAGTATTTCTTTTTTTTTGTGTGTTTTTTTTTTTTTTTTTTTTTTTTTTTGGCAAAAATAACATGTATATTGTTAAGCATGTCAGTATGGAGTAGTCGTGAGCATTTTTACGTCAGCTCTCTCTCTCTCTCTCTCAAAGAACTTTGATAATTTAATATATTTTAATTTGATGTCTAACTGATAATTATTGCATGTATAGGGTTTAACGGCACGTCAGCACAATCCTGGCTATACAGTATCGCTTAAAAATAAAATATTTTATCTGGTGGTATAATATCAAAACTCTTCAGTTCACATCAAAAAACTTCTGTCTCACAGGGTGGAAGTATAAAGACTCGACACGAACGTGGTCCACTGTCCGTGGACACTGGCAACGTACGCAGTTGGCTGAGGTTCACTCTTCAGGATGCAGCCATGGATCGGGCATATGTGTCCTATACGCGAGTGGCATAATACCGCCTCACTTCTGTGATTTTTTCTGTAATGAGGGATACCACTTTCCAATGATGCGTTTTAAATGTTCCAAAGCTTGTTGGTAGAGTTTCGTTCCGCATATTTTGCCAAGTATGGAGAACATGCTGAATTATATAATATTTGAAGTCGCTATGTGCAATCTTTCTTTCAGGAAAGGATGACTGCGGGGCAGCTTTGGGTGTTTTGTCGACCATTTAATTACCCTTAATACCAATGTGACTAGGCAACCAACTGTATACAAATACTTTTTCTTCCTCCAGATTTTATGACCAAATAGTATTTCTGTACAATTTGGGATATCAATGAGTTTGTCAAATTTAAGGTTTTGCAATGTTTTAGGCGTGGAAGAGATTCCAAAAGATGACGAATTTTTTTTTGAAAGGTTTTGATGAAGTTCAAAGATCGGAGTATTGCTGTAATTGCTGCGATAAAAATGAAGGCTTATCCGGTTACCGGCTTGAGATGGTACCGTTGCTGCAACCTTATCTTCACCTTTGGAACCGTCTGTATACGAATACGTATGGCCTGAATAGGATGCTCTTATTTCATTGAATTTACTATGAAAAAATGAGGATAGGTTGAAGATTTTTCGAAATGGCAAAAATGTAATATTTAAAAAAAATGTTTTTTTTTTTGTTGGGGGGGGGGGTTATAACCAATGTGTTAATTTGTGAATGGATAATTAGATAATTATGAGATATTGAAAAAATAGATTTTTGTAACTTCTAGATGAGGACGAATTAATATACCAAAAGGTGGACTTACATTTGGCTTCCGCTCATATTAGGTTTTGTATTAAGCCTAAAGACATGATATGCGGGGATAGATATATTATACCGAAGAGCCAATTGCGTTTGTCTGAGATAAAGTGGTGGTTCATTCGCCTCAACGTGGAGGTTTTCTGAATGGAATCAGTGAAAGTTAAAGTCCCTGACTCTGTATAGCATCAAGCATCTGCATGTACGATTCGCGATCTGAACGGTACACAATCAAGCCATAGTCAAACATCCTGTATAGCCGGACTAAGACCCCCTGGTCAGCCCGCGAATTTGTGTTTTCCACGACTAGTTTTAAATTCAGGGCTTTTTAACATTTATTCTTGACGAATCTAACATGCAGAAGGAAAGTTAGTTTACCGTCAACAATATTTCCTATATCTGTAGTTGACGTTCAATTGTAAGCATTATTTTGGATCAATAGCAGATAAAAATGTCGTCGACGTATAATCAGCAATCATTTCCTGGATTAAATCATTCGCTATGTTGTGCTTTAAATGTTGAAAAGGGTGACGGACAATATGCTGCCCTGAAGTACACCCTTATCCTCAGGATAGCTTTCAGAAAGGGTAGTACATTGACTCTGAAAGGTCCACCTTTTCGAAAGTTTGATATAAAGCTATGCTGGTGGTTGATAAGACCTATGTTGAATAGATCGTTCATTATGCTGTACTTCTTTGTGTTGTCATAATCTTCCTCCAATTCAAAACAAAGGGCTAATATATGCTCTTATTTATGAAAGCTTTTCTAACAAAGGTTTAAAGTCTGATTTGATTGTCAATTGTGCTTCTCTGGCGACTGAATCCAGATTGAAATTATGATTGTGGTTTGTTGCATACCAGAGGAGTCTTTCGTTTATCATTCGTTCCGTGATTTTACACACACAGATTGCTAGTAATATAGGACGAGTTGGAAGGGTCGGTATGGTCCTTTTCAGGGTTGAGTACTGGTATCACTGTTGCTTCCATCTATAACGGCGAAAATATATCCGTTTCATAAATTTTATTGAAAATGTTTTGAAGTATATTGAGAGCTGTATCAGGTAAGCGCTTTAGAATTTGGCAGTGGATATCATTTCCAGCTTAAGACAACGAATCGTCAGATGGTTGATAGATTGTAGTAATCACAGTCATGAACTGATGTTGGATGAGCTACTTAGGGACAAAATGCGAGATACTCCCGTTTTTCTTGTAGCATAGCGAGGTGGGTTCACGCTCTGTGTGTGTGTGTGTATGTGTGTGTATCTTTGCAGTTGACATTGCAGATACGGTGATTTAAAGCGTGTTTATCCTATTTGCAGCAGAAGTGGCTGTTTTTGTTCGAATCTTCAACGTTCAAACGCTGTCTATTTATTTTGGTTTTATTTAAATAAACGCTTATATGGCTCTGCATGATACTATAGTACTCATTCTTCAGTACAGGCAAAGTTAAGCCTAGAACATGTCCAAAAGATAAAATACCCTGAACAGCTGTTGTTCTCGCCTTCGCTTACTGGCCCCTAACCCCTTACTGCCCAGAATAGCCTATTAGGGATCAGTGTATTCGTGTTTTGTCATCAAAATAAGCAGTTTAGACTGGCCAGTAGTGTTTATATGCTATCTTAACAACCGATTTTAAATAAAGCTACTTGTTGCATCTATAGGATGTTAATAGATGACGCATAACACGGTCCAGAAATTTATTAGAATCACTTCATTTTATGTGATAATTGCGATATCTTTATAATGTTAATATTTCAAATTGTTCATAATACATCAGGAGGATATTAGAGAGAAATTAAATTACATAAGTCCTAGAGAATTATGAACATTCTCATCTTCGCTAGCCCAGGATCGCACATCCACTTCTTTCTACATCGACCCTTGGTATATGTAGCTAGCCGAAACAGTGTTTTAAACAAGTGCCCTCCTATGGATGAAAGAATTACTGCCCGTTGCAAACAAAATAAATGGACCAATGAAAACTTGCTACGTGACCTGGTAGGCATTCAATGTACCGGTATTCATGATGTCCATATACATTGACTCGAAATCAAGACTTGTTTTTACCAGGTTAAATTGGAGAAAGATACATACCACATGTGTTGTTATTTACAGAGGTCATTATGATTATTCCCAAATATCGTCCTAGGTATACGTAACGAGCAGTATGACTGGATCAGTTTCTTTCAGCTGCATCCAATCTAATAGAGGAGTGGTATATATTCTTTTGGCTAGTTCCATATGTCCAGAATCGATGTGGAACGAAGTGGATCGGGGACCCTTGGCTATTAAAGACTGAACATTATATGCCCTTCACAACTGTAAAGTGCATCTTAACAATGATTTTAATTTGAATGATATGAAAAGTTTCATATTTGGGCTAAACGGGTAATTATTCTTGCCTGGACTTTGCTAAGGAGGAAATCGGAAAAGAATGAACAAGACAGCTAAGACCTAAATCGTATCTCGTACTTCAATCACAATCGTTGGTTCAACCATCTGTTTCTATGCATGTTCATGGTAATTAGATCCAAAATGGCAACAATTTCATCACACTGTGAAATCACAAATCTACAAAAATGAGTAATTTTCAGTTGCAAAAATACAATTTGTCCCATATCTTTGAACAACGATTTAATCGAGGATCTAAGAAGCCTTCAATACATTTTAGATATAGGAATTGTATATATGCTATTGAATTATCACCTAGTTTTACTCGGGGTGCTTGGTTTTCGATGTCCCTGTCCACTGTTATGCACTGGATGCGCGTTAGTAGGCACAAAGAATAACATGTATGCATTTGATATAATATTGCTGTTAAAAATTACTTCAGACGATTTGCCATAAATGTAATTGTGAAGTGACTGTAAAACTCATTTACTTCACAGTTATGTTTCAAATTATCAGAGATGACTAATAATTAGGGATGAGCGACAAACAGAGGCTACTAAAATTGTAAATATGGTGCCAAAATCTTCCATTTGTGATGCAGAAATAGGGGAAGGAACCATCATTAGAGCATGGGCGATTTTGGAAGAGATGCGGCAACCGAATATTAAATGCATATATTCAAGCCAATCTATATAGTTTAACTTATGAGACATATTCCAGATGCCTTGCACTTTTATTTTCTCCTTTTCTAGATATGTCCTATACATAATATTCCTACATTTCAATATTCACACAGTAGACAGCCAGTAGCTTCATCAGCAGTTCAATTAGTAGAAATCAAAGTAAATTTAACAGGAGTTTTAAGGGAAATTTGCCATTTTACAATAACTCTATCAGTTGTCAAAGCTCGACAAGTATAATACAAGACTGCTAATTCGGTGCTTCATTTGTAAGTGTAACATAGGATCAAATCTGGTATCGCTGCTTGTCAATTTTATGAAGACTTAGGTCCTCCCTAACCCCATCCCACCCACCCTCACTGTAATGCAACATAAAGACTATCATGGTATCTAAACACCTAATTGATAAAATAAATTTTCTAACTTTATTCTCTTTGGCGAGGATTTCAAAGTTTATGACAACATTGTAATTGTAATTTACTCAGAATGATTTGGGCATATATGGAAATCATCTCTTTTTACTAGAAATACCGATCACTTTCCACATCAAGTCAAAGAGGTTTCAATTCTACTTTATTTAATAGCTGAAACCCAACCTAAATGTCAGTTTACTGTCTGCAAATTTATATTATTGGAAGGGTTGCTTTGTAATATTCATTTTGTAATTTAAAAAAGTTTCCAGATGCAACTTCAAAATTGGCCTGACCAATGCATTGATTATGGGATAATTGCACAAATCTCCTCACTGATTATTTTGCTATGGGTGTGTTATAGACCCACTCATGTGACAGATACATCTTCGCTAGCCAAAGGTCGTCTATCCAAATCGCTCCACATCAACTCGTGGCATATGTAGCTAGCCTAAATATTATCTGCCGCTTTGATAGCTGATTGGATACATATTGAAAGAAACTGATCCAATCTGATTGCTCATTACATTTATATAGGAAGATAGTAGGAAATAATCACAGCAGCCTCCTTAGCAAAACAACACATATCGTATGCAAATTTCTTCAAGCCAAACTTTCATGCATGTGCTTCTTTTTAGTCAAGACATGTGGATATCATGGAATGCGTCATATTAAAAAGCTAACAGGTCAAGTAACGAGTTCTCTGATTGATCATTTGACTACTATGGACAGTAACTCAACATCCACAAGAGAGGGTACTTGTTCAAAACACTGTTTTGGCTTGCTATATATGTCAAGGGTCGGTTTGGAACAAAACAGGGCGATGGCTAACGAAGATGGTGGCGGATAATGAAGGGTGTAAATCCGCTGGATTGATGCGATCCAGAGAGACGACTATTGGTCATAGAACTCAACTGGCTTGTGCCTACACACAACACCTATCTAGTGTACATTAAGAGGGACGGATTGATGTGGAAAAACTAGTCTACACTTGATACCAGAGGGCCCCAATTTACATCTGGTACTGGAAGGGAGTTTGTCTACCTATGATAGTCCAGGGCTCAGGAAAACTACTCGTCCTCTCGTTCTAACCGGGTAGAAATGGACTGGGCCGAGTAAAACGTTTCTACGTACTCGTCCCTGGGCCGAGTAGATGCAGATTCGCACTCTGAGAATAAATCTGAGTGCATTTCCTACCCTTAACAAGAGCCAAAGTTCAAGATCGCTTAATATTTGGCGTGTGTTAGTTGTAAATAACCTATGCCTAATTTGCCTACTTGCTGTCAGTCTAGAATATGTTCCAAAAAAAACGACTTCGTTATTTTGTTATATAGGTACCGGATGTACGCTTGGTACTAAAATGGGTAAATATTATGAACATATTATGTTGTAGATTCACACTTAGCCCTTGAGTTCTTAATGGTGTTTGCATTCACAGTTACACTTTTCAGTCATTTAGGCGTCATTTTGATGTGGAGAAAGTTTCTGTTTCAACGAGCTAGATTAAAGCAGCTATAGTAAATATATTTTGATTAATGAAACTTCTAAAACAAAACAATAAAGGATGATACCTTCTGCTGTGTAGCCTATTCTGTCCATTTCTCCAGGGAAATAAAATAAATCTCTTTACAGTTCAAGTTACCCGCCTTGACCACAGCAATATTTCCCGAAGTCAAACCGTCAGGGTACTTCGTCTTAATTTCGGTCTGCAACTTATCACCAGCAGCATCCAGTAAAGACTAACATGCACGACCCTTGTTCAAGTCCAAGGATCTGTCTATCCCCCAAATCATCACGTCAGCCTGCATAGTTTATATATTTATTTGAAATTATGTAATTTTAAATTTATATATATATATATATATATATATATATATATATATATATATAAATTTTCTTTCTATAAATCAGTAAATACTAATTAGTTTGGATAAACAGATAAACAGGCTCAATAATTGTGAGCAGATCAGCAAAGTGGATATCATCAATTTTCTTTACTTCCTCGATTTGAGATTATTATAAACAAAGACTAGAAATATTTCACATAAATATGTACATAGAATATTGAGACAAAATAAGCGATGAGATAAGGGAGAAAACCGTAAAGACGCCGCAAATTAATCAACGTGATAGATCTCTTAAAAAACCAACTTATAATAGTGGAGTCACTGAATACACGTTTGCCATTTCTCTATACAATGAGTAGAAGCTTGATAAAAACACGTATCATATGACACATTAATACATATACAAATGTAAGTGTACAGCATATGTATTGTATGCACGATCTGTTATAGACTAGGTCAGATGAATATTTTTTTTTACTGTATGGCAGTTTTTTTTTTTTTGCTTGAGATAATTTACCTTTTCATTACCAAGTGAGGAAAAAATAGATTTTACCTTTTTAATACTTATTGCTACATTTCTACTAGCACAACTGTATTATCATGGACTATTAAAAGAGGAACTAGAGCTAATTTTATGGCTACCCAAAGCAAATACCCAAGCTTTTTGTTCAATTATACCCCTCCGACGGACAGACGAAGAGACGGACTGACTGTATCATAAGACCCCGGACGCTATAGAGTGTGAATAATAAAGAACATGTGCACCAATGATGAGAAAGTATATGTACTACAATGATGAAAATATTCGTAATCTGTAAACACGAACAAAATGTTTGACATCTGGGTTTATGCGTGTGGAAATGGTTATTTTACGAAGGACCGCTCCTCGGTAGCGGCGAAATTACTTAAATGAAAGGGGTCGCAATCACTGTACACATTTATAATTTCCCATGTTGATCCGGTTTCGACCCTTTGTAATAATGTTTTCTCCCTTACCTTTCTTAGAAAACAGGAAATTCTAAGAAAACGACTGAGTCATATTAAAATCAATACCTATCATGTTACGGTAGTGTTACACAGGTAGAGACAGGTATATCACCATACAATCCTTTTAAGCAGGTACTGATTTTGGACAATTGTTATTTGTTAGAACCATAGTTAAAATACCAATTGAAAAAATATTTAATGCACTAAAAACTACCAACTAAAATTTAAACATTCCATCTAATGAAAAATACAACTACTGCTCTCTTTCTCTCTCTCTCTCTCTCTCTCTCTCTCTCTCTCTCTCTCTCTCTCTCTCTCTCTCTCTCTCTCTCTCTCTCTCTCTCTCTCTCTCTCTTAATACCTACATGCTCTTGAAATACATTTACTGAATGATATACACCTTGATACCACCCACATCCGTATAGACTCTGTTCGTCGTCCTTGGCTGCATATCGGGAAAACTTTCATCTGAGAGAAGAAATGGAACATCATCATCATCACTAACGCCGACGAATATAGTAATGATTACAATAGAGATATTTCAGACATATGAAGTTGAACCCTCTTTGAAGAGAGAGAGAGAGAGAGAGAGAGAGAGAGAGAGAGAGAGAGAGAGAGAGAGAGAGAGAGAGAGAGAGAGAGACTGGAGTTTAAAAGTAGTCTGGAAATACACAGTGGGATACCAGAGGTAAGACAATATTGGATAATAAAACTGACGCGATAAGATATAGAGAGGCAAGAGACAGAACATTTGGAGGCATAGACAGGAAAGCTGGCGTGATGGAATTATTGGGGCAGTAGAGGGAAGCAGATTGTGGATAAGAAAATAGTGTGAGGCAGAGAAACGCAAACTGGAATGAGGAAATGTTTTAAAGCATTGGAACATAAATTGGGGATTAGTGGATGTTTGGAAGCAAACAGACGTACACTTGAATAAGAATAATTTGGGAAGGTCAGAAGAGGAAACGTGCACTACAAGGACATTGTTACCTATATTGTATGGTTAATAAGATGCTGGGGAAAAGAGACACGATCAGGGATAAGAGGATATTTAGAGATAAAGTGAGGGAAACTGGGATAAGAAAATGTTAGGAGATAGAGAAAGAGAGACAATCTAAGTTGAGAGAATGTTGGGAGATAGAAAAACGGAAACCATGGGTAAATTGATGCTAGAAGAGTAAGATACAAAAACCGGGATAAAAAGAACGCTGCCTTGGCGAGAGATGGAAACTGGGATGAGAGAATGCTGAGAGGTCAAGAGACGAAAACTGTGGATAGAGGATGTTGTGAGGTAGAGTAATTGATAGTGTAGGTTATTGCTTTTTCTTTCTAGAGGGCGAAGAAAGAAAAATGAAGTGAGAGAATGTTGGGAAGTATGTTGTTCTTGAGAGATCTTGTGCTGATATTTACAAATACCCCTAAGTTGTCTTTCATAAATTGACTGATTGATTGACTGATCAATTGATTAACTCATTAACTCATTAGTTGATTGATCTTTTTTAAAAATTCAACTTCACCTTGCATGTAAATGTCTTGAGGCCGACATGGAAGTCTGACCTATTAGATATTATCGCATCGTGTACATGATTGTTTGTTTGCTTGCTTTGCTGATGGCGTGCTTGCAAGATTGATTAATTGATTAGATCATATATTTCAAAAGCATTTTTGTTTTTGTTTTCTTCTTGTCTGTTTATAAAGTTAATTAAAAGTATGTGTAGCGAAAATAATAGAATGAAAGATAATTTTGTTTAAGTTTTATTTTTGGGTGTCGAAATATTGATACATGTCTATGATTTTGTTTAGAGCCACTTTCAGTATGGAAAATAGTATTCAAAGTGCATCTCTAAAAGCATCGCTTGAAAGTTAAATCCTTAAAAATGAAATAATACCTACTTTGTGACACAGCTGAACCCATTGATAGATCGTCTTAATCAGAAAAGTGTCCCGAAACGGTTTAAGATATACACTTTACTTTTATGCAACCTTCAACACAAAAAAGAAAGAATATACTTGCAATTGAAAGGTACTCAGAAGTATACTAGTATGGATATCTCTCATATTGTCTACATACATACATACATACATACATACATACATACATACATACATACATACATACATACATACATACATACATACATACATACATACATACATACATACATACATACATACATACATACATATAAAATTGTAAATTGCGAAAATTTCTTATTTCAAGTTGTAGACTGGAAAAGATAGAGAGGAAGATACGCCCAACACCTGTAGACTGGCACATATACAGTTACTGTAATACGTTGGAGACGAATTTCATTTTTGTACAAATGTGACAAGTGCTCTAGCAATAATATACATCTTGTTTTATCTTATCTTATCTTATCCATACGTAGGTATGTAGCTATAGGTAGGTGGATGGAGAGTTGCAAACAGTCATTTCATTATTCGCTACATAAAACTGAGGCAGGTAGGGGGTTACGACCGCAGACTATCTTCAGCGCCAATATAAACTGTTTTCTCTTCACCCATTCACTCATATATGTATTCATCCATCTATTCATCCATTTATCCGTCTATCTACAAATTCAGGTAACCTGCCAGTTTACTTGCTTTTGGGATTGACAGAAAGTCTATGCTTTTATATTGTATTTGAATTATTTGATGTTCCATTTGTGTTGATTTGTGAGCATTAATTTAGTTCCTGGTCAAATAAGACATAGGACAAATTTAAAACTTGTCAGACAAAGGATTAGATCATTAAAAAGTAAAAATGTAATAAGGCCTGAAAAATAGAGACATATAAAACATTACCTTAACAGAATGCTCAATGCAGCATGTACTTTCCATTATTAGTCTAAAACCCCACAGACTTGGTAATTCCATATGTATTTTGTTTCGCTTTAAATGAAGCATGTTGATACATGCATCGAAGAAAGACCAGCAATAATCATCTATCATGTGGTATTAAGTTACCTACAGGATTTATTTTTAAAGAAGCAATACTCAATACATTTTCACAAATTTTGCTTTTGTTTATTTCTGTTTGATTCACACTGTCGAAAAATTGTGAATTTAAGCTTTCGTTATATGTAAAAGGCTGAAAATTGCGTTTATAGAAAGTCAAGTTACACATACATAGGAGATTCCTCGTCTAAAAATACAGCTTTACTACGCGTAACATGGTCACGTGACGCAACATAGTGATAGTCCGAGGCTCATATGCCAGGTAGATCTCTTGAGAGTGTATGTTGATAATTTCACATTAATTTATGTCATAATAAAAGACTATTACTGCTGTCGCCGACGGGATGAAATATTTTGTATGCAAAGTAATATATTCTCATTGGAGTACAGCAGTTTTGATCCGTCGATTTAGTGCAATCGCTAAAGGAAGTTATTTGTTTTGTAATGGAATGTGGGGGTCATCTCAAGGTAGTAGTGAAAGTTTACGCTTTAACGTTGTTCTCTCTCTCTCTCTCTCTCTCTCTCTCTCGTAAAACAAAATATTTAAGGGATGAGTCCTATTTATTTCATAGTAAAGATGGATTCAGGACAGACATCAATTACTTTGAAAATATTATCGGCGAATACAGGACAAAAAGATCTAACAGAGATTAATTTTTTTTTATAATTATGAAGGCTGTCTAGTAGAAGACAAATTATCGTTTTAGACATCAATAAGATAAGAGTCTACAATATAATATGTGTTACGTGTATCAGTTACTTTTTCAAATAAAATAAATATTATGAGTTGTTCTTGATTTTTGCTAGGAAAACGTTTTTAAAGAAAATGGAAAATTCACATCAGTTCTTTTCAGATAATACGGCATTGTCCTCTCTACTAATTTTTAACAAGTTTCTGAAACAACTAAAATATCCTTATAGAAATTTTCAAATATATTAAGTTACCGAATATTTTTCATTTTGTCATTCGCGCCTTCTTCACCTCGCCAGGTTATCTTCATGTCTTACACATGAAAACTAGAATTATTAGTTAACTAGAGTTGCTAGTGAGCAGGAGCTCGCAAGATATCTCCGTTTCTGTGCCACCAGTCAGTATTTTGGGGAGTAGCCAATTTACATAGAATGTAGGTCACAACAATTCAGTTTGGTGTGTGACAAAACAGATTTCCTACTTGCACTTGATATGCACGTTTGGTTGTAATAGTTTTACAGGTGTTTATAATTTAGCACAGACACTATCTTTATATAGTATCCAAAATCATAGAAAAGAGGTCATTATGACCCAATTTAAATGTGTGAAATGTTTTCATTCTAAGATGCATTTTTAAGGTAATTATTAGGTTAAAAGGTGTTATAATTTGAGCACATAAACCGACTTTATATAGTTATCAAAATCCTGGAAAGAGGTCACAGTGACTCAATTTTAATGTGTGAAATGTCTTCATTCTTAGAATCATTCTAAGCGCAATTTTATAGCAATATGTAAAAAGGCGATGGAATTAGTGTGAATAAATAATTGTCACCACTTTTAAATACTAAAAGGTAGGCTGTAGTGACCCAGTGTTGGTGCGCGACACATTTCTATCCTATCCCAAGATAAAAACAAATGGTAAGTTTAATGTAACAAGATGTAGAGGTCTACAAAATGCAGCTCATAAAGGGAGGATGGATACGCTTTTTTTAAGCAGTTTCGAAAACATATACTGAAATGCAGTTTATAGTGACCCAATTTTGGTTTGAAATTTACCCATTTTAAGTTGCACTCTCATTAGAAGTTTGGTCACTGTGGGTTAGGCGTGAGCATTTAAGCGTGAATAAAAAAATTTTACCAATTGTTAATACGTTCTGGAAAGTAGGGTACAGTGACCCAGTGTTTGTATGCAACATATGTTCAGCCCAATATGCACACACAGTGTAAGTTTCATGCAGGTATGTTTTAATACATAGGAGCTACAGCCCAGACAGGAAGGATGGACACAATTTTTAAGCAATGTTCAATAAACCCTGGAAATTAGGTCACAACAGTCTAGCTTTGGTAAGCAACACACATCCGTCCTAAGATGCCCCTATAGTGTAGGTTTGATGGCAATGGGTGAAAAGGTAGTGGAGTTAGAGCCAAGGCACAGTGAACCAGTTTTGATACACAACTCGTGCTCGTCCCAAGTTCATCCACTGTGTACAGTTTGATGTTAATTAGTGAAGTAGTATAGGACTTACAGCATCGAAAAGGAAGACAGACAGACAGACACACACAGACGGATATTGCAAACCTCATATACCGCCCACTTAATGACATGAAGATGTAAAAGATACATATATTCAAAAGGAAGAAGCTCGAATAATGACCATTACTCAAGGGTTTTTCTCCTTTTCAAAAAATAAGTGAATTCTATAAGTTGTTATGAAACATCCTTTAAAAGGCCCTTTTAGTATATACTTAAGCGTGAAATCTAGAAACTTATTGGAGAAATAAGTTTCATATTTGTTTCATTCCTATATTTTCACATGTGAAACATATATCCTTATATTTCACATGTGATGTACAAGACTTCCCATCATGCCATGCGGCGCTTGATGGTGTGTACCTACATAAGTCATACCTGCGGGGAAAAAAAAAAAAAAAAAAAAAAAAAAAAAAAAATGCGGTATTAGGCAGGACGTGCCGCTATATATGATCGGCCTATAACAATGAGGTGAAATTACGAAAACGGGTCTGTGCGTGTGCTATACTGAAGTCTGAAAAGTGAGTTTAATCTTCTAACCTTCGATTCTGGAGCAAGTTTGGTATATAATAAAAAGAAAATGTTCTTTTCCTGCGTAAATACCAGATATATTGCATCTTGTGGTACCAAAAACGATATACTTTAACTCGTGGCTTCGCCACTCGGTAAAGTATCACGTTTTTTGCAACACACGATGCAATACATCTGGTATTAACGTAGGAAAAGAAAATATCCTCTATTTATATGGGATAATGAAATATACTTTAGAAAGAGGCCCAACTGGACATAAGATAACTTACTGGTCTCATACTGAACTAAAACCGAAATATAATAGCAATTTGCAGGTTAAATAAGGTTCAAATGCTTGTTTCCCTAGGTCGCATTAAACTTTGCAAACAGTTTCTAGGCCTCCAAAGATACAACTATTGTAGAAATATTTTTTTAAAAATGTAATATTTTGTTATAAAATTTGATTTAAATTGGTAAAGTAGTTTTCAAAATGTTAAAATGTTTCCCACCTGGTTGATGTAAGAAAACAAATGGTTGCTATGGAGGCTATAAGAAACGACACTGACTAGGACATGTCAAGTGGAATATTTTCTAAAAGTTTGATAACAATAAATGAAGTGGTTTTGGAGAAGATGTCAAAAGTATGTTTCACACCTGGTTACCATCGAAACCAAGAGAAACATATTTTTTAAAATCATATTATGATAAATATTTCGTCCAATTTCTTTATTAAAATTTGATCAGTGTATTTTCTGGAGATGTGAATGTATATGGTCTATCTACTTGCTATCGATGCTGAATGGTTGCTATGGAAGCCATCAGCAACAAAACTTTGGTAGAACATGCCCGAAAAGAATTCCTGCAAGTTCGATCAAATATGGCTGGGTGTTTTTTTATATGTCAAAAATATATTTTTTATCTGGTTGCTATGAAAACTAAGGTTCTGTTACTCCATAAGCTCATGCAGAACAGGTGATAAAAAAATAATCTATGATACTGTATGTGTTGTGTCTCCAATTCCATGAAGTCCCCTAGCTTTGGAACACTCATCATTTTCTGAGCTTATTTTAAAAAAATATTCATATGAAGAGTTCTTTGGTACCAAAATTTGTGTCATATATGGAACTTATTGAAAGCTATTTTTAAAAGGAAATCTTCAGAAAAGAACTATGTATGCACACCCTTCTGGTAAGAGATACACTTTCCATTAATGATTTATAACTGGTTAAAGTTTCATTAAAATATCTTCAGTAGTTCAAATTAATACTACAAACAATTTAAAAGTCACTTAATTTTGCTTTTCCTTGTCTTGGTGCGAACTTAACCTTCAGGCAGGGCGCCCCGACTATAGTACATTACTCACCATCTAGTCATCATATATTCATGGGCAAAGTTTCATGAAAATTTCTCCAGCTCTTTGCTGGACAAGCAAATGCTAACAGAAGGATGGATGGACAGATTTACGGCAATTGTATTAATATAATACCTAAGCCCAACTTAAGATGGGCGTATAAAAATGCATCAAGATTCATATCATATACTAATATGACACCATAGTTACAGATGACCAGAAGCGATTCATGCCTTGACCTTGACCTTGAGATAAACTAGAACGTGGTATGCAACACACTCTATACTAATGATATATCCGTATACACACTTTCCTCTCAATATCTTAGACGGCTTCAAAGCTACACGGGGTTCTCAATAGATTTAAAAACTGAAGAGTCATTTGACCCTTGACCCCAAAATCTCAAGAGTCAAAACGAAAATCTCAAGAGTCAAAACTGAAATCGCAAGAGTCTTTTGTTTTTGACAGTCACGAGCTCATAGCTTGTTCGTTGTTCGTGAAGCAAACTCATGTTTAAGATTTTTTAGTCTCATATTGAATAAAGAGAAACACCTGTACAGTATTTTGTAGGAAACATACAGACAGACAGTCAGGCAGACATTGCCATTACTTATTTTTTAGTCTCATGTTGAATAAAGAGAAACACCTGTACAGTATTTTGTAGGAAACATACAAACAGCCAATCAGGCAGACATTGCCATTACTTATTTTTGTTCAAGTGTTTCTCTTTCTAATTATGTATGACTGGCAAGTCATTTTTGAGACTGAGACAGAAAGAAAACATACTACACTGAGCCATTGTTATTTAACAGTTCGCAGATACATCTAATATAACAAAATTATTATATCTTTGTATTCAGTCATGAGGAATTCCAAAGCACGAAATAAATCAATGAGCATAATGTCTGGTAAATTTTTACTGAATGATATATTAATTAAAACACCCGAATATTTGAACGTTTTGATGACTGAAGCAAATTAATTGCCAATAAAACACAATTAAAGTTTGTCCACTTACGTTTGACAACTGGCTTCGCGAGCCGCCATATTTTTCCCAGTTTTGTCTAATCGAGTATAGTTTGATGGATTATCAAGCAAACGACGATATTTGTCCAATAGTTAATCTAATCAAGTCATAAATGATCCTCTCTTCCTCTAACTATCATAAACGTCAAAGATAATCTCAAAACAATCTAATATTGATTCAATTATGCACACATAAGATAAGATAAGAAGATAAGAATTCCTTTTTTCAGACTGCATGGTCCATACACTTAAATTAAAATATAAAATATAGATGTATTTTAAACATAAAAGTTCATACACAAAAGTTGACCAAAAGTCAGAGGTGTGACATCTTAAAAACTCAGAAATGTGACATCTTAATGATTAAATAGTATTGGCCAATAAGGCGTAAACAGTAGTCTAGCAAATGCCGATCACTGGCGCATAATTTTGTTAGGACAGCGCTCGTTCAGTAGGCA
The DNA here is from genome assembly GCA_029931535.1 of Margaritifera margaritifera. Classification (NCBI taxonomy): domain Eukaryota; kingdom Metazoa; phylum Mollusca; class Bivalvia; order Unionida; family Margaritiferidae; genus Margaritifera; species Margaritifera margaritifera. The sequence goes on from JAQPZY010001099.1 coordinate 432,826, forward strand.
ATTATGCCGGAGGTGACTCAAGGGTAATTAAGACTGATGCTCCAGTTCAAATCGACGTGTGTCATAAAAACGCACATGTTTGAATTTGCATGCGTCAGAAATAGGTCAAAGTTAAATTCCAAGTGTCAAAACCCGAGGGTGCGCGTCTATTGAGAACCCTGTTACAGTCTGTATATATATATATATATATATATATATATATATATATATATATATATATATATATATATATATATATATATATATATATAAACATTGAGTATGTTTAACTACAGTATAGAACCATGAATGTGGTATATGAGACAGTGTCAGGTCATCATGGATATGAGCATATTAAGTTTCATCTCTCTAAATATGTGACCTTGACCTTGAGGCTAAGATTATGAAAGTCACAATAACTCAGAATGTACAGTTGTAATATGTTTGATAATACTACTTTTGGTTTGATTTATAGTTTTAACGGCACTTTTAACACATCAATCTATATCATACCGAGGAGCTAAGGACTTTTCCCAAGGACACCACGAGGCAGCCGACCCTGAGTCTGACACTCTGCCTAGTTAGGCTATTCTTATTATGTGTATCTATCCAACTGTCTGCCAACTTATACTCACAGCATACTATTTTTAATTAAGGTTTATTTGGAGAATACTCTGATATATATAAACAAACATTAATTTTAGATACAAAATGATAATTTCATGAAATTACACGAATTATTTTGTACTTATGACTATCTGTATACTAGTATATTAGATAGTGATAATCAACTAGATGCTAGAGTAACATACGTGGATGCACCAATAGCCTTTCAGTATGACTGGAATTAAATAATTACTTTCAGACCTTGGGAGTAATATAATCGGTAAATGGTCTACTTAAACTACAAATAAGCAATAGCTTAGTGAAAGCTGAAGTTAGGTACGTTGCCTTTTTATGCCTTTTCAAGAATGTTAAAGGAATACAATGATACCCTTGCCCGTTGGTTCATCACCAGTAATATGCACCTCTTGAGGACACAAGGGGCATTATCATTACGCCGTAGGTTTACAGGTGGCACCTGTATAGAGCACAAGTGGAAATGTAATGTTAAAATTGTCCTAGGTTTAATATGTGGGCGGCACATGGGGGCACAATGGGAAATCCTAAGATAATGTTATTATTATTATTATTATTATTATTATTATTATTATTATTATTATTATTATTATTATTTTAGTTATAGTGCATTTCCATGTTGAAAAACATGTATGGGGCGCAACGGAAATGGTAATGTTAAAGTTGCGATATGCTATCTCACACACACATACCCTACTATCCAGCACCCGCTTTTTGATTACAATCCAATACACAACCCTACTATCCAGCACCTGCTTTTTTATTACAATCCCATACACATACCCTACTATCCAGCAACCGCTTTTTAATTGCAATCCAGCACACACTCCTACTATCCAGCACCGGCTTTATGATCGCAGTCAAACATACACTCCTACTATCCAGCACCCGCATTTTGATTACAATCCAACACACACCCTACTATCCAGCACCCGCTTTTTGATATACTATCCACTGTTTCTTTCCATGTTGAAAATCTATAGACCTCTAGTGGAAATGTAATCTTAACGGTTTTAGATACTATCCAGCACCCACTTTTTAAGTACTATCCAGCACCCACTGTTTGATTACTATCCAACATACACTTTTTGATTTCTATCCAACACCCCACTGTTTAATTACTATCCAACACCCACTTTTTGATTTCTATCCAACACCCACTTTTTGAATACTATCCAATATCCAGAACAATACTGGCCAACACGCTGTACTTAGATACCAATATTTACATGTTTATACTTTCAAACACACAAACACTATCGCAGAAGAGGAGCGTAGGATGCATAAAGAAGGGGATAAATATACACACGCTATCACACACAAGCAAGGCAAGGGTGGGTAGTCTTATAGACACACTATACCCACAAACATAGGAGGGGGGCTTTTAAGTTTTAGATTGGTTGTAAACATAGACATAGACATACACAAACATACAGATATACAAAAGATAGTGTGGCAATGATTTTGAGTAGTATCTCTCTTTTTGAAGAGATGTGTGTGGCCCTGAAAAGGGCTGGGTTTTTTTCAGTCATCATTCTCCTTTAGTGACTGAACCTACTAGGTCAGGCTCCATATTTAACGCATCTATTCCATCGATCCCCACCCAATGGGTTCCTGGATGAGGACGTTCATCTGTGTTGATGACATAGGATTGACCATTTTATATTTTTGATGTGGAAGTTCATCTTTAACACACACCACTGGATTCCAAGTAGCTGTCTATGAACTGTGAGTCAGAAGTTAATGAAGTTTTGAAGTATCCATTCTTTTGTTTTTAATGAAGTTCCCAGGTATTCAGTTTTCTTCTTATCACAGGTAATGATAAGTCATCAGTTCACACTTGACTTTTACCTTGAAAATATATGTCAAGTAAGTCACTGAACGGGTAGTATCTGTACTTTGTTGAAAGAGAGCTTTGATGCGTTTCGTCAGTGCCGGTAAAGAATGGTCACGCAAGTCTTTATACCACTTTTTCAAAATCTTCTCTTCTGAGATGAGGATCCATGCCTCTTCTAGATACTCTTCCAACTTGTCTTCTAAACTCATCATCAAACATTTGTCATTTTATTTCTGACTAGGATGATTGGTTTGATATCCATAACAATGTTCCATGACTAGGGATGTAATTTATTTCAGCCAAGTTACGAGTAAAACAGGAGACTAAATGTTTTTCTTGTTCTGGCCATCTTGACATCATGATTGTATTTGTGTCTTCTTATTCACTTGTTGTTTGCGACTGCTGTTGTTGCTGCTGTTCTGGATATAAAACATCCTCTTCGCCTATCTCTATAGATTCGTGTTCATCTTTTCTATTCTTCTAATAGTTTAGAATCACCTCTCTCAAACTCTTGATTTCCATAATATTGTCAAATTCTGCATACAAGATGATGTTCCCTGTGTTTGCCAGACTACTGCAAACTGAAGTTCTACACAAAGTTGGCCTGATTTTATAGACATATCATCGTGCATAATCGTCGTATAACATGCCATGGCTGCTGTTGTGACCTAACTGTTCTGTGGCTTCAAACAAGTAAGATCTCAAGTAATTTGTCTCAGCAAAGTTAGGTTCAAAAACTATAGTAAACAATATTTGGCCATTTCTGATGACTTCTGCCATCTTGGACATTTTGAATCGTTTAAACTCAAAAGAATTTTGATCCATGGCTCTGTTAAAACCGCATTTCTAACGATGCTGATGAGCAAATGTATTGGTAGTTGACCTTGTAAAACATGATCTTCAATCATGGATTGGAATCAAGAGGCAATGGTGATGGTTTTCACTTCCAATCGTCGTAGTGGATACTTAGCTGTCTTTCTACTCAGAGTTTGACTGATGTGGTTTCCCACTTTACATAAGACCACCACACGTCGCACGCAAAGTTTGGCTTTTTCAATGTTCGTTTTGTACTCGTTAGCATTATCCATTAAATGTAACATGGTGTTATTTCCATTCGGTCTCAGGCATACATCCACTCCATTTAACAAATACTTATCTTGCAACCACATGTCCAAATGAAAATGAACCATCATTTCTAATCTGCGTCCTTGTTTGAGTTTCTTTCGATGATCGTTAAGTCTAGAATGTGAGGATCGTCATCTGTAATCAATTCTGTGTTTTTGAACTTACCCAAAGTATCAGCTTGCCATACCACAGAGTCCTCCAGAAGTATGTTCTTGGCTTCTTTTTCATATGTCAGGAGATTGTCCAGGTAAGCTCGGTAAGGGTATGTATCCAACAACGAATGCATGAAATTATAGACTGGAGCTACTCTGGCATTGGCTTCTGGATTGCCGTTGTCCACTTTGAGAACTTTCACTTTCAGGTACAAGTAACTGTTACTCAGATCGATGTAATCTTCAGTTTGTCCTTTGATTTAAAATTCGATAGTGTGCTGATATGGTCAAAGATGACACAGGATGAACTTCTACCCATTGGGATTCGCGCATCGTCATCATCGTCGGTGGCATGACCTTTGGTCTAACTCTTTAATGTCGTCCAGAATACTAATAAACCTTGTTACGGTTTAACTTTTGTAAGACGCCAAATATGGAAAGTTAGGAAGTTGGTGCCGATAAACACATGGACAAAAAGCAATTGAACATATCAACCTAACTTTTTTAAGCACGGCTCATAAATAAGTTACATATAATGAAGTCCAGTGGACATGGACATTAAGTTCGTTAAATACGGATTTCTTTATGTAGATGTTAAGATCAGCATCACGGGAAATAGAAAACATACTCGTTAAATGCGATATATATATATATATATATATATATATATATATATATATATATATATATATATATATATATATATATATATATATATAATACAAATCAGTTTCTTTACGTTTAGGGCTTAACCGGCTCTTCGTCAAGGGAAGAAACAGCTTACATCCTTAAACTAACACATATTTGAACGACAGGAGGAAATCTACAAACAAGAAATAAAACTAGAAGAAACAAAGAAGACATAATAGAAAACTGTTTAAAAACGGGTACTTTACATGTCTATTTTTTGCTGTCGTCAGCCCAACAAAGTTGATATAACAAGATCAAAGAAGGGATTATCGTGCATATCTCACAGAGAACCAAAATGTTATATATATATATATATATATATATATATATATATATATATATATATATAATTACTTAATTATTTAGTTACTTAGAAGGTTAAACAATTATTAAAGTACACGAGTGTACATGACACTAGTTTGACGCATTTCATTGTTATGATCTAATCTAAGATGAACTTTTTTTATTCTTCGGTATCATACTAAGTTTTCTTTGTTAACTAGCTTAGGCAGTTTCATTTTTAGCTTGAAATACCCATTTAACCACTATAATTAGTAACAATAACGTATAATTTTCTATTTTTAGCTTGAAATACCCATTTCGCCACTATAATTAGTCACAATAACGTATAATTTTCTATTTTTAGCTTGAAATACCCATTTCGCCACTATAATTAGTCACAATAACGTGTAATGTTCTATTTTTAGCTTGAAATACCCATTTCGCCACTATAATTAGTCACAATAACGTGTAATGTTCTATTTTTAGCTTGAAATACCCATTTCGCCACTATAATTAGTCACAATAACGTGTACTTTTCTACTTTTAGCTTGAAATACCCATTTCGCCACTATAATTAGTCACAATAGCGTGTACTTTTCTATTTTTAGCTTGAAATACCCAATTCGTTACTATAATTAGTCACAATAACGTGTAATTTTCTATTTTTGCACGCAGATAAGGAATCTCTGTATCCCAAGAATTTAAATATTCCTCAGTATACAAAACACATGATGTATTTCAGGAAATAAGTTTACAAAACACATGTTGTTTTTCAGTATGTCAAGAAATAAGTTTACACAACACGTGATGTTTTTCAGTATTTCAAGAAATAAGTTTACAAAACACATGATGTTTTTCACTATTTCAAGAAATTAGTTTATAAAACACATGATGTTTTTCAGTATTTCGAGACTTTCTACAATGCGTAAGAAATAAGTTTACAAAACACATGATGTTTTTCAGTATTTCAAGACCTTTTTCTTCATGCCCTCATGTTATCAGCAAGGTCAATGGATTTTAAGGTTCATGGTTAAGCTTTACGAAATCTAGAAATAAGATATGCTTATATGAACAAGTTCAAGGCTATTTGCACTTTACCTTTCGGTAAACAAGTATGCTGCGATTTCGGGGCGGGAATGCAAACGAATATATGTAGATTCAGTTACACCTGCATACCCGATTTTTTATTCTGTTCAGATATAATGTTTTCAGTTCCCTGGTTTGAGAGAGAGAGAGAGAGAGAGAGAGAGAGAGAGAGAGAGAGAGAGAGAGAGAGAGAGAGAGAGAGAGAGAGAGAGAGAGATTTGTTGTCATTATTTAGTTTTAAAAATAATAGGGGGGGGGTCTTGACAAAGTTGCGTTTTAATTCTAGGGTAATTGTCTTCCCCTGTTCTATAAGCTCAGGTGAATAACAGGCTGGTCACAATTTACACATTACACTCTCCAGAAACTGGTGGAGAGTACCTTACAATAGTGTGTAATTGTACAATGATAAACAGAACAGACGCACTTGTTCAGTGGTCATATTTTTTAATAGACTTTGTTTTCAATTTTTATTTGTTTGTTAAAAAGTTTGCGTTTCTGCGAAAACAATATAACAGCTGCAAATTAGATGGGAAGACATTTCAGATTTCCGGCAATGATCAATCCTCAAAAGTGGGCAATATTGTTTTTCGTACATTTGTTACGACTCTAGGTCTCAATATGTAAAAGAAACAAAGTTAAACCAATAAATTCAAGTAAAATCAGCAAGCAATTTATTTCCAGACAATTAAAGTGAAAATTCAAAAGACACTTACAATTGGTGAATTAAGTTCCAAATAATTCTAAATGTCCCAATCACAAGTCCAAAATAATATAATGTTCCGAATGAGTTCTAATAGCCTTGAATGTCCTGATGTACCTCAACAATATAATCCAGAATGTATTTGAATGAGTTCACATAAATCCAAAATCATCTGTTAATCCAAAAGTCAATGAGCACTTTAGTAATTCCAATGAATATTTTAAATAAATGATTCCTCTTAAATTATATCTGATTTCAAAAACACAACAGTAAACTCAGACTGATCTTTAGAACATGAATTTTAGAACAAGAATGAAATAATTTACCAAAATATGTATATACACATGCCTTCATAACCTATGTAACAACAGGACATGTTGCGAAATACTATGTAAACAACTGGACAACGTTAAGTATGTATTTTCAAATAACCACGCAACTTACAATCATAGACAAAAGTTAAGTATATAAACATCACATATAAACTCCTCCCCTCATAAATAAAAAGAAAGATTTATGCAATAAAGCTTTCTTTTAAATATGCATCTGATACTATAATAATCAAGATTACATAGAAAAATGTCTTATGAATGACGCTCAGCTGAATTACGCAAAACGTACACAAAATAAAGCAATATGGTACTTCTATACACGGGATAGTGCATCTGCAATCACAATATCTTTTCCCCTCATGTGTCTAATGTCAATGTTGTATCCTTTCAGCATTAAACTCCATCTCAACAATGTCCCATTTTTATCTTTCATTTTGTTAATGAAAGTAAAGGGATCGTGATCACTGAATATAATAACCGAAGAAAGAGCAGAGGTAACATACACTTCAAAATGTTGCAAAGCCAATATCAAATCCAAACATTCCTTCTCAATTGTGAAATAATGTTTCTGGTGCTTGTTTAGCTTTTAGAAAAATAGCACACAGGGTGATCCACACCATTTTTGTCTTATTGAATCAATACTCCACCAACCCCTACATCACTTGCATCAACAGTTATTTTAAATAATTGGCTGAAATTTGGTGCAGAAAGAACTGGTGCATTCTCATGCATGGCCTTTAATTTATCAAAGGATTCATGACACTCTTCAGAGCAATGAAACTGGGTTTCTTACTCAATAAATTTGTCAACTGTTCGGAAATTATGGAACAATTTTAACAAGATTTCCGATAATATCCAGCCATACTTAAAAATCGCATCAGTTGCTTTTTACAAACAGGCACAGGGAATTCAGAGATAGCCTTGACCTTAGCTTCTACAGGTTTAGCTTGACCTTGTCCCACAATATGCACTAAAATGTGACACAAGCATGGCAAAAATCACTTTTGCTTAAATTAATCGTCAGATTTGCATCACTGAGTCGATTGAAGAATTTCAGAATGATTTCCAAGTGATCTTCCCAAGTGTCGTCGTAGATGATGACATCATCGATGTACACGTTACAGTTATCTACACCAGATGTTATCATGTTCATAAAACGCTGGAATGTTCCCGGAGAATTTTTCATACCAAAAGGCATGACTTTATATTGATAAAGTCCTTCTGGAGTTACAAATGCTGAAATTTCTCTTGCTCTTTCCGAGAGTAGAATTTGCCAGAATTCTTTTTAAAGGTCAAACATGTTGACATATTTCGTATTTCCAATTTTATCAATGCAATCATCCATTCTTGGCATTGGAAATGAATCTGTTTTGGTGACACTGTTGACTTTTTTATAGTCAGTACACATGCACAAGGATACATGGTGAACTCCAGTTACTTTTACTTGGTTCTATAAAATCATTCTCCAGTAAATACTGAATTTCTTTCTTCAAATATTCCTGTTTGAGAGGATTCATCCTGTAGGGATGCTGTTTCACAGGTGTAGAATCTACAATGTCAACGTCATGATAGATTGTATTTGTTAGTGTTTTAACATCAGGAAACAAGTACTCATACTTATGTAATAGCTGTTTTAGTTCACTCCTTTCCTTTTCTTGTAGATGTGACAATTTCTGGTCCAGATTGTTTAATATTTCTGAAATCTGACGTTTGGCTAAACCAGAGTCACTACAGTCAGATTGCATTCGATCGTTGACCTTCTCATTGTGTAGGACAAGACACAACCAGATTGATTAAAAAATTAACTGGGCTATCTCTGTCAAAATACTCCTGTAACATATTTATGTGACAAAGTTGTTTCTGTTTCAGCCTCCCAGGAGTATTAATGATATAATTTAAGTCATTTACTTTCTTTTCAACTGTAAACCATAAACTTTAGCCCGAATAGGATCTTGAGGTATGGGAAAGAGAGCCAGAACAATATCACCAGGCTGAAAACTCCTTTCCTATGTATTTCTGTCGTACCTTATTTTCATTTTTGACTGAGTAGGGTTAAGATTAGTTCTTGCTACTTCACAAGCCTTTGACAACTTATATTTCAAATCAGACACATAGTCAAGAATATTAATCTCTGAATCTTCATTTGAAAGGAGTTTTTCTTTCAATAACTTCAATGATCCACGGACAGTATGTCCAAAAACCATCTCAAAAGGACTAAAACCCAATGACTCTTGAACTGATTCCCTAACAACAAACAACAACAAATGAACACACTCATCTCAATCCTTTCTTGTATCAAAGCAATATGACCGAATCATATTCTTCAATGTTTGATGAAATTTTTCCCAAGCACCTTGATTTTCCGGGTGATAGGCAGAAGATTTAAACTCTTGGATGCCTAATTCATGCATAACTTGTTGGAAAATTCCAGACATAACTTGATCCGACTGGACAGATTTGGGAAGGCCAACAAGTGTAAAAAATCTTCACCAAAGCTTTTACAATGGTTTTAGTTTTAATATTTCTCCAAGGAATTGCCTCTAGAAATCTTGTAGACGCACACATTATGGTTAACAAGTATTGGTTGCCTGACTTGGCATTATATAAGGGATGGACATAGTTAACCATTATTCTGCTAAATGGTTCATCAAATGCAATAATAGATTACAGATGAGCCTTATGTATCTTCTGATTGGGTTTTCCTAACATTTGACATGTGTGACAAGATATACATTATTTAGAAACATCACTTTTAAGTTTCGGCCAGTAAAAATGATTCAAGATCTTGTGATAAGTCTTATTGACTCCTAAATAACCAGCCAAGGGAGTTTCATGGGTTAGACTAAGAATTTCCTGTCGATATGACCTCGGATTTACAAGTTGATAGCTCACTGACCAATCGTCACCAGCGAGTACCTCAGGTGGTCTCCATTTTTCCGTAAGGACCCCAGTTTTCACAAAGTAACACACTGGAACTTGTGTGGCTTCAGTTTCACCAGTAGCCCTTTGAAACAAACAGATCTCATGATCTTGTTCCTGTAAGACAACTAGTGATTGTCTTTTGTCACCCTGATTAGAATAGAGAGAGTGAGTTGTAAAAAATAAGATCACTGTGATCAAGAGAGAATGAGTTGAAAAAAAGAGGATCAATACCTTTTTGATTGATCAATACCTGAGGAAAAAGTGGCCTCTTCAAAAGACTGACCAATACATGTGTCAGCTAAAGGAATAATTTCCTAATCAACATTATTCTCAAGACCTCTTTGTGCCATAGCTTTGGTAACTGCTCAAGCAGGATACAAATCAGGGATTTCAATCTCAATAGGATCAACTTAATGATCCAAACAAGGCTTGTCAGTTACAAGTAGATTAACCACGACCTTATCTCCAGCTAGGTCATTGCCTAGTAACAAATAGATACCTTCTACAGGTAAAGAAGTCACTGCCTCAACAGTCACAGGTTCTGAAACTAAGTCTGATGCCAAACTGACACAATGGAGAGGAACATTTACAACTCCCTGAATAAGAACACTTTCACTACGAAGACTTCTCAGACAAAGGCAAAGTACCTGATAACAAAAGACTCTGAGAAGCTCCCGTGTTCCCTAATATTTTAATAGGGATAGGTTCGACAGAACCACCAATATGTGATATAGAACCTACCGACATGAATGGTTCATAAGTCGTCAAAATAGAATCAGACAGGGGTTTGTTTGACTCAACAATTGGATTGCTTTCCATACAAGACCATGACCTTGACCTCTTTGAAATAAGAGCATTTGGAATAGCTCCGTCTTTATTCTGTTGCTTATTTTGTGTCAATGAATAATCATCAGCCATACTAGCAGCATCTTCCAAAGTTTTCACTTTTTGCGCATCAAGATAGGTCTCGACATCACAATGGAAGCACCTCTTGAACTCTTCAATCAATACGAGCTGTCTGCGTTATCATAATCTTGATCAACCTTCTTTGCTGAGCACAATCTATCAAATAGTTGTTCTTTTTCCACTGCAAATTCGACATGAGTGTGTCCAGTTTCTTTTCTACAATTCCTAAACCTTTGTCGATTTGTCTCTGGTACCAACTCATAACCCTTCAAGATGTACTCCTTAACCACATCATAATCAGTACTTTGTTGTATGTTGTCATATAGACGTGTGGGGGTGGGGGTGGGGTGGTATATATATATATATATATATAGAGATATAGATATATATATATATATATATATATATATATATATATATGTATGTATGTATGTATGTATGTATACACCCACACATATTGACGTGTGTGTGAGGGGTGTATACATATATATATATATTAATATATATATATACACCCACACCCACACAAACACACATGTCTATATGACCTACGTCACAACAGGACATGCTGCGAAATACTATGTAAACAACTGGACAAAAGTTAAGTATGTATTTTCAAATAACCATACAACTTGCAATCATAGACAAAAGTTAAGTATATAAACATCATACATAACACATTCCACTCTAATTAGCACCAAACGAACTTTAAAATCTTTCAAATATTCATAATCTCTGAAGATTCAGTAAAAGGTGCTATTAGTTCCAATTTTTATGGAATATTGTCTGTTTTGAGAGTCAGTATTGCTAAACTTCTAAAGCATTGGGGAATTTAAAATAACTGGTCAAAGAAATTTTTGTGTATTTAAATACTTACATGTTCATCAATAATGAAATTACATTTGAAGATTCAACATTGATGCAAAGTTGCATCTGCTTCAATTTTGTCCAGTAGTTTATAACATTTTGAATACACTGGAATATATACAGTACCTAAAAAGATTAATATAAATAAAAACAATTTTCGCTTTTACTTTAAACTTGTATGTCTATCATATAATCATAAGATGTTTATGATTCAAATCTATTACAATATTTGTTGTAATAAAACATCTATTTATTTTTAAAGTTCTAAATGCGAAGCTTTACAGCAAGATTTTGAATATCAATCAGTCTCCTTTACGTGGTGAAACCATATGTATTCGTGTTTAGTACATCACGTAATACATTCTTTATTCCCGATTGGCTAGATAAGAAATTTATTTTTGGACATTACGCATGTTGCATTGAGTGTGGGAAACAATATTGGCAACGGTCATTATATCTGTTCCAGTGGGCATTATTGCCATGCACTGACCTCAAATGACGTCACATTATGTCATGCACAATGCTTTTTTTTTTTCTAATAATGCTTTCTCCTGGGAGAACTATTCTGCTATAGTATTGTTGGATGAGGTAGAGTGCCTGAGCCGAAGATCAATGTAGTTAGGTAATCGAAATTCAAAAATTTGTCATGTGATCCACTAAAATCTATCATTGTCTTATCCTGAAAGATCTTTTCTCCAACAACATTGTCTGTTGATGTATATTGCCCTTGTCTGAGACTCAGACACTATACCCACCAGACAGTACTGTAGAAGAACAGTTCCCAGAAGAGAAGGTAATACTAGAATAATAGTGCACCACAACTACATCAAACCAGATCTGCCATTGTATAGAGCGCAAGCAGATATTTGTCTACGCTGTTCGCAGTCTGAGGCGCGTTAGACACAAGTATTTACGGTACAGTCTTTTGATTTGCTGTACCTCTCGCCCCTTTTGAATTTGAAAATTTAAATATATCGGTAAACTTGAATTCTTTAATTTCTGTATTACTTCGGCCTAAGTTCAATGATTGGCACTGAACAAGTGAGCTATTAAATTCATTGTTGCTGTCATGGGAAAGATCTTTTTAAATCTTGCACAATAATTCTCAATATTTACACCATTCTTTACCTAGGCAAAATGTTTAATTTAAACATGTTTTATATGGAATTCAGATCCTCTTCTATTTACAATACATTTACCGTGTCCATCCATCTAATACAAATGTTTTATTGTGTATCCCCTTTACCAACAATTTTGAAAGATTCAAAAAAAAAAAGTAAGGTGGTGCTTTAAATTGCTAGAAGTGATCTAGACTAGTTTCATGGTAACATACGTTAATTTTCGTTATGCTTACATCGTGTTCTGCAAATATTTTCAATTGCAACCTTGCTTTTATTTCTCCTCTCTGACACTTTACAAGAAAGGAAATCATTCTTTTGAATAAACATGAAAAAGCTCTTATTGTTGCAAATGATTTGTAGCTGGAACAAAATGTCTTCAAAAGTTAAGTGTCCTATTTAATGGTTACAATATCTTGTTTTTGGTAAAGTTTTCGACTAACCGTCAATTTTCTGGAAAATAAACTTATTAAAAAATACATATTTTTCCAAGATAAAAGATCGGTATTATATTCACATTTATATCCCAATGACAATTTTAATTTTAAATGCATCTGATGATTCTTTATTGAGAGATAAATAATTGAAGACATGCATACATACAAATATACACGTAGAGAGGATGTTATTGGGAAAGATTATAAGTCCATCATACAAATATTATATACCTGCAACACTAATGTGTAAAAAGTCAGTTGAGATCGGGAAAATAAATATTCATTAAAAATCAGTATTACTATTCTACTGTAGCAAACCAGAGTCCTAAATGCTGTCTGTGATGGGGAAATAGTATGGTTCAGTATGACAGCTGAACGTACTAATTGGCTATATACTCTGTTTGATAAAGATCCTACCAAGACCGAATGCCCATAGTCAAACAAATAATTACAAAATTTTTAATCAATCTATAAACGGAGATTTAAAGATAAATAGCACATACCCAAGGTTTCTTAAACTGCCAATCTAACTAACAAGCAAATTCCTGAGCTGGGAATTTTTGTGCACTTTTGCGACATGATTTTTCTATCTTTTTTATTCTTCTTTCTTTCCTTTTTTATCCATTCACCAATTAAAAACAAATTAAATTACCATACATTGCACAAAATTCAGACTGGCTGATATATGTATTTGAGGGTTTGTGGACACAACAGAACAGACACTGCCTGATATGTTGTCCAATCCAATCCAGGTTTTTCTGACCTAACCTGATCAGCCTTATTGACCTGTGGCAATTGATGCCTTATTTCGTCTAACTGAATTCATATCCTTTGGTCAACCTATAGGGCAGCGACTGTTCATTAATGCTTGTAAAATCTGTTAATTTGTCAGCCAGATCGAATCGGTATCATGTAAGACAATACGATTTTGTTTTAAAATGATGAATGAATAAACAAGAAAAATATATCCCAACAGATGACCAAAGATTTTGTGCTCAGTGGTGTGCTTGTTATTCATATTGATGATAAGACTGATATATTTAATGAATATTTCTTCACTATCGCAACTCACTGTTTATTATATTTCAAACCTAATAAGGAAGACAGACAGACGGAAAATTATCGTGAAAGATTTTCAGTCCAGATATATGTTGCAAACTAGGTTACAAACAAACTAACTATATCTGGTTGTTTTCTATCTGGGACAGACTATGACTATCTGGGACAGACTATGACTATCTGGGACAGACTATGACTATCTGGGACAGACTATGACTATCTGGGACAGACTATGACTATCTGGGACAGACTATGACACTGGTAATGAGTCAAAGATACTAATCTATTACTTCAGTTCTCTTTAATTTGACTCAGATTGAAAATGTCCATCGAAAACTTTGCAATATCTTAAGCAGTAATCACTAGTTGAGACTATTGATTTAAACAGTATTTATTTACAGAGGCCATCGTGGACATAAAATTGAACAAGAGATATAGAGGATTAAGCCATAAGTTTATTTCTAGCTCTCTCTTCATTAACAATAATATTTACTTGTATAATGCGGCTGATGTGATTACTATTGCAAAGACTGAAACATGCTAATAAGGTCTTAAAAGAAAATTGTACATACAATATTGTAATAATGTCAGACAGTAACTTATAAGCACTTACAACAGAAACATGTTATTATATAATTATAAATAAATAAAGAAAGAAAAAATATAAAAATATTGGCATTGATGGAGTGGGGGTGGGTGAAGAAAAAATATAAAAACATTGGCGTTGATGGAGTGGGGGTGGGTGGGTAGATAAAAGACCTTTAACTTCAGCTCGAGTTTTATATATTTATAATAACAAAATATGTACTGGAGATATAGCAGCTTGGAGTCAAGATATTAGTATGGATCAAGCAAATCTCTTGTTTGTAATTATGTACTTATGGATTGCCTTGAAGATCTCCTCATTGACCTTAACCAATTGCAAGGGGTTACTCATTAATAACGAAGTTATATTTAATATGGGGCACAATTCCTATTGTTCAGTTTCTGAGGGTAATATATTTTGTACATTCTAAGAAAAAATGATATGCAATTTGTGGTTCACCGCATGAATATCTATTTTTTTATTCCAAATGGTTTTTGAAAATATTGTCGTTTAATAAATTACAACCAAATCGAAGTCTTGTATTCATAATTTGTCCTAGTTTTTCTCCTTGATATTGATAGATTAGAACTTTTTTCCAATTCATATTTAAGAGTGATCAAAAAGAGTATAATGAAGCATTGTTTCAATTTCCAAAGAGAGAAAATTCCATTCCACAACAGACTTTGGTAAAAATGAACTTTGGTATAGATTTGTCTTTGAAACTATTTCAAAACCAAATTGTATTCAGTATCACAAGACGACAAAGCACTGGAGCTAAGGAAATAAGCAACACACTGTAGGTCAACGACACATTCGATGTCTAAATAATCACAGGAAAAATATTGCTTTTTTATAACATAGATCTTTCCTGTATCTGAATAAACACTCTGGTTCATATGTCGTACAGGATGATTGATCAAAAAGTCTTAGCATGCTTGTTTCAAAAAGCTTTCGTTTCAGGTTTCAGCACGTGGTTCTCACAATCATGAATATGTTGTCTTTTCTTAAGAAATAATTAAGCCGTGTGAAAGGTTGTGCAGTGTTTGTAAGTGACGTTAGTATTAACTGGTAGTAGAAATTTTAGAAAAATAAATACATAAATAATCGCTTAAACATGAACAATTACATACTCGTCTTTGGATATATAAGGAGCAAAAAAACTGGGAGAAGTTTGTGCAAAGTTAATTTCCATCTTCAAACTTCAGCCAATCAAAATCACTGCTGCCGTCGTATCTGAAAAAAATCATGATGTAGATAAATTTGAAAGAAGGAGAATGGTCTAGTTCAAGGAAAATGTACAAGTTACAAAGGAAAATAGTATTAATTTCCAGTAACATGTTTCTGAGGTGAAGCTATTTTTCGAAGTTGTACTTGCATGCGTTGAATCAAACTACAAGCTGTATTATCTCAGAATTTGTATACAGGCACTATAATTAATAGGTTTTCAAAATATATGTTGCTTTAATGAAATAAGATAAAACAAAAATGTCAAATCTCATTGTATGGTATTCTCTATTGGCAGTAATTAAGGATCTTTTCTTAAATACTTTTTACATACTTCATTCACATACTGATTATTTACACAAGAAGGCAAAAACCATTTTAAATTTAGTTCACAAATTAAGTACTTTGCTCTGAGTTTACAAATGCATGTGTCTCTTACATGTTCAAAACTAAGAGTGTCATAGACACTGTGTTTTAAAATGTCGTTGCTACTTATACACAAGTTTTAAAAAAAGAAGTGATGGTTTAGCACAAAAGCTGTGCAAAGGCTTTTCGGATTTACTACATCAAAAATATTTGCATATTGTGAAATGAAAACACTTTTCTACGAATATGTCTCATAAACATATCAGCAAGTTACCCCAATTGCTGAAAAAATGAGTTGTAAGCACTGGAATAATGCACATTACTGTAAGCATGACTTCAATCTAACAACTTTTCAAAATTGTTTCAATATGTCAACGAATACAAATAGCAGTAACTTTTGCAAAAGTGAATTTTCTGACATAAATTTATGAGTATGCATTACAATTTTACAGAAAATAGTTTCGTATATGTCATTCATTGAAACACATAACGTAGTCTGCAATGAATGGGTAAAGACACTAGCAAGGTCATGGCAAATTGCCTGGGAAATACTTCTGATTGGTTCAAATAAATTATATATCCGTATAGCCTTTTTATCGATCTTTTAGCAACATACCAATGCTTTGACATTTTCATTTAGTTTCTTATATTCGCACAAACATAGGATTCCACTGTAGTATATCAAGAACTTTTAAACACTTATTTACATGTAAATATATATATATATATATATATATATATATATATATATATATATATATATATATATATATATATACTGAGAATTATATGAATGAAAATAATAACCGAATGTTACTAAATTAATATAGAATGAGATCTAACCTATACAAGTAAATGTCTTTCTGAGTTACGTAGTGAGACAGAGGAGACTTCATCCATACCAAATATCACCCCTCTGCGTTACATTGTGAGATAAAACTAGATTAATTCCATGCCAAATATATCCCCTCTTCTGTACATAGAAAGGTAAACCAAGATTAAATCCAAGCCACATATCACCACTCTGCGTTAGAGAAGTAAAAGGATTTAACTCCATGCCAAATATTGCACTTCTGAGTTATTTTGTGATTTACAAGATTATGTAGCTTTTACTATGTGAAAGGGAAGTCAGATCCGAACAAAAAAGAATGCAAAGACTGGAAACAAAAGCGTACAGCAAAAGCGATGTCAGCACAGACTCTCAGGAAGCGATCATGATTTTTCTGGCATTGAACACCAGTTGCATCTAGTATCAAAACTCATCCAAACTATGTGTCATATGTGCTATTGATAACTTTGTATGCTATCCATTGATAAGAATTGCCAGTTCGAACTAAAGTCCAAGGGTAAGCATTTATTGAAATAATACCTGATTAACCAAACAAACCAAAGAGATGACATTCCAAAGAGCAAATGGGAAAAATAGAGAATGAATCTGATGTGTCTATTTTGGCCATAAAGCACCCCCTATCCAGCTACTGTACAAATGTAATGGCTTTATCGATACCGTCATAATGAACTGCTGATTTCTGGGTTGGACTTCCCTCATCAACCGATTTGTCATATGGGTACGAGAGGGGATGACTTATTATAAATGACTTAGGGAGCTCTTTTCTTCTTCTTCAATTAAACCTAATGGTGAAATTTGTAAATTAGGGAAAGGTCCTGCAAAGGGTCCAGCTACCAATTTCTTATGTAATCTTTCTACGGTAATTTCAGTGCTTGCTTGGGTTGACTTCAAGTTAATGACCACATGCATTTTAAGTGTCCCTTTAAACCCAACATCAAAACCATTTTTTAAAACCTAGAAAGAGGTACTCCATTCAGGTATGATCAAATTTGTGCAGCCAATATTGCAAAGGGTGAAATTTGACTGGGCTGGGCAAATGATCAACTGGCAATTTAAACTTTATCTTTGATTGCAATTTATTCTCCTTGCTCTTCTACTCACCCTACGCCAGTAGAATCTATGAATACCCTCAGCCCTTGCCTCTGAGGCTGTCCTTCCAGCGAGAATCCCTCAATGCGAAGAAGCCACGAAAGTACGCCAACTGGCTGGACATATCACATAACCTGACCCTTTGAATAGATTGGCCCTTAACAGCGCTGTTATGCGCCCAAGTTGGCTGGAAATGAGTAACACAATCACACTTCCCATAAATATATATATATATAGTGTTATGTATGATGTTTGTATACTTAACTTTTGTCCATAATTGTAAGTTGCATGGTTATTTGAAATTACATACTTAACTTTTGTCCATGCTTTTAAGTTGTGACATGTGTCAGGTAGGCCAGTATTTTTCCCATTAGAATTACTCATATTCTGATGTGACATAGGTCATGTAGGCATGTGTATTTATATACAGATTTTGGTAAACAAATTCATTCCTGTTTTAGAATTCCGGTTCTGAAGATCAGTCTGTAAGGAATCTTTTTTAGTAATTACAGTCGTGTTGTTGTAATCAGATATAATTTGAGAGGAATTATTTGTTTGCAATATTCACTGGAAATACTAAAGTGCTCATTGACTTTGGTATTAATACATGAATTTGGGATTTATGTGAACTTCTTAAAATACATTCTGGATTACATCTTTGTATTTTGGACTTGTGATTAAGACTTTTAGAATTATTTGGAATTTAACTCATAAATTGTAAGTGTCTTTTGAATTTTCACTTGAATTGTCTGGAAATAAATTGCTTGTTGATTTTACTCAATTTGATTGGTTCACTTTCTTTCTGCTAAATATTTTAAGACCTAGAGTCATAACAATATATATATATATAGAGAGAGAGAGACAGAGAGACAGACAGACAGACAGACAGACTAATATGACTTGGATAAATAATGTTGATCATAGTGATCATACATAAAGATGCATCAGTATGACATTGCTGTTACAGGTTGAAAACTTATATACAACCTATATATTAGATCTGTACTACTGACAGGTAAAATAAAAATGTACAAAATATTGCATCAGACTTGTAGATGTTGAGGGCTCATCCAGAGTGACGATATTTGGGTGATATCAGCTAGCAAATATCTGTGAAAATGAATATTTAGAAGACAGATGAACCAAAGAAAAGACCAAATAAAAAAACGAAAGGAGAATGTACACAAATTCTGACAACAAACTAGACCTTATCTTATTTTGGTCCTAGAATAACTGCTGAAAATGTTTACTGTTTGACACCTAGTGTATTTTATTCATTATTGTATATGAGAATAACCATTAAATTACATTCCATTACAAAAAAAATTCAAAGATAAAAAATCAATTAATTTCTAATGTCTGCACTAACTTTCTTATCCCTACTTTCTTCCATGAATGAAGGAAGGAGCTATCAAACAAAAGAATGAATGAATAATGAACAAAAAAGAAACAGATCATAGAGAAACAATGAACAAATTGGTTTATCAAAATAAAATGGTAGTGAATGGATGGAGAGGTAAATGGATGAACAAAAGGGTGAACATATCACTGACAAGTGAACTACACAAAAATTAAATTAAACAGATAATTAAAATGTTCCCATTATCAGATGGCCCATGAAAGTTAAATATTTTAAGAATTCTGATGAATTCTTTTGTATGTACAAATCACCAATAGTTTGTTCATAGAGGTAAACTGGAGTGCAATGGAAGTTCACTCTATGGTGGCCTGATGTTCACTAGAGTGTTAGATCCCGATACACTTTGATATTTATTCCTAGTTCAAATGTCGTGCACAAGAAGTGCACCATGTGTAAAGTTTAGTCTTAAATGTACTGTAGATTATGTTATTAAAGTCAAGCTGGGCTGTAATCAGGCTTGTGTATTACTCATTTTTTATTTACCTGTAAAAGTTTAATGTTGAAGAAAGCATTAATGTTTTAATCAGTGGGGCTCACTGCTTTTCTTAAAACTATCTCACAACACCATTATGGGCATCCCTGGCCATAACTTCAGTTATGAATCTAACCATTTTCATAAGTTTGGAATGAGAGAATATAAATGGACCAGGGATGTAATAGCCTTTTCCATGTGAGGCAGTTGGATGAAATGATTTTGATTTTCAGGCATTTTATTTTTTAAAGCCATTTCATATACTTAGTTCCTTGCTGTTAGGGTGATTTACATAACAGCAGTTATCTGTAGTGGAAAAAAGTTTAATAAAACAAGAAACCAAAACACATGGAAAGAATAGAAAAGTGAACAAACATCTACGTACATACATACATACATATATAAATGAATGTATAGCATTTGAGCATGAACTGGATAGCACCAATTCTTTTGGAAAAACCTTTTTGATACTAATATCAGTTAATATTCAGTACTAAGCAATATAAAGAATTTAAAATAGTAATAATAATAATAATAATAATAATAATGATAATATCCTTTATTTATGAAGGTGACATATTGAGCTAGGAACTAGCTTAAATTATGGCCTTGCAATTAAAACAAATATACATGTAATTGGTAAATATCTACAAGGCTAACATTGACCACATAACAGACTACAAATATAACAGGAATTAATACAAACTATACAAGGTTAACAAATTGTTGTCACATCAATATACCACAGGTACCATGTTCAAATGTTATGCATTCATAAAATCAGAATTGCTCATAAAATATTTGTGGCGGTATAATTTCTTAACAGTGGAAACACTTAGTACTTGTTTAATGTCATGTTGCAAACTGTTCTATAAAACTACAGTGAAATATTTCTTGAAATACTCTGTATGAATTTATGGTGTTTTCAATCCACCATTTTACTACTTGTGCTAATACTCCTTACAAACTTAAAACAATTAAGATACTATGGTGTAAAAGTATTTGAGATCTTGAAAATAAAAACAGCTTTTCTACAAATAATATAATATTGCAAAGAGATGTTGTAGATTTTTAATTCTCTTTAATATTTATCATCAATATGGTTGCTCATGTTTGTAAGCTTCAAAGAGTCTGCATATAATGATAACATGATTTTGAAATTAGTGGCTGTGGTGGCCATATTGGATGTCAGATTAGCACCATTTTGATTTAGGACCATGTAAACAATCTTTAGGTGAAAACCCATGTGAATATGACCATGCATTCAGGAGGAGTGCTGACAATAAGATTTTCAAGATGGCCATCATGGGAGCCATACTGAATGTACGATTTGCACCATTTTCATTTAGGACCAACTAGGTATCATAAGAAGTCTATTTGCATGATTCTCATATTGATATGACCATCCATTTGGGAGGAGTAGAGATCATATTTTCAATATGGCCATCATGGTGGCCATATTGAACATAAGATTGGCACCATTTTCATTTAGGATCAACTGGACAACCCCAAGTGAAAATGGCTTTCCATTTAAAAGGAGTAGCAACAGCACAATTTGAACATGGCCACCATGGTGAACAAACTGGACATCAAATTGGCACCATTTTAATTTAGAACCAACAAAACATCTTAACAAATCTTCTGGTGAAAACCTCAATCTGATATGACTTTTTGTTTTGGAAGAGTAAAGATGAGTTCATAACAAGATTTTTATGATGGCTGTCATACTGGCCATATCAGATATCAAATTATCACCATTTCCATTTAGGACCAATTAGACATCATAAGAAGTGTTTTGGTGAAAGCACAATATTGATATGACCAGTCATCTAGGAGAAGTAGCGATAACAGGATTTTCAAGCTGGCCACTGTGGTGGCCATATTAGAGGTCAGATTAGCACTGTTTTCATTAAGGACAAACTAAACATCATATGAAGTCTTTCAGTGAAAACCCAATGTTGATATGACCATTTGTTTGGAGAAGTACCGGTAGTGATAATAAGATTGTTATGATGGCCACTATGGCAGCCATATTCAATATCTGTGCAGCACCATTTTCATTTGGGACAAACTAGACATCATTAGAAGTCTTTTAGTAAAAATCACATGTTGATATGACTATCCATTCAGGCATAGCCATAACAAGATTTTCAAGATGGCCACTGTGGTGGCCATATTGGATGTGCAAGTAGCACTATTTTCATTTACAACCAGGTAGACATCATAAAAGTCTTCTGCTGAAAACTCCATGTCAATATGACTTTTCATTCAGTAGGAATAGTGATAGCAAGATTTTCAAGATGGGAGTCATGGTGCCCATATTGAACATCAGATTGGCACAATATTTATTTATGACCAGCTAGACATCATAAGAAATCCTTTAGTGAAAACCCCATGTTAATATGATCATGTATTCACGAGGAATGGCAATATCAAATTTTCAAGATGGCCACTGTGGCGACTATATTGGACATCAGATCAGAACTGTTTGCATATAGGACCAACTGGACATTGTAAGAAGTCCTCTAGTGAAAACTCCATGTCAATATGACCTTCCGTTCAGGAGGAGTAGCGATAACAAGATTTTCAAGGTGGTCACTATGGTGGTCATATAGGGCATCAGATCAGCACTATCTTCATTTAGGACCAACTACATATTATAAGACATCTTTCAGTGAAAACCTCATGTTGATATGACCATCCATTCAGGAGAAGTAGCAATAACAAGATTTTCAAGATGGCCACTGTGGTGGCCATACTTGATGTACGATCAGCACCATTATCATTAGAACTAACTATACCACGGGATCAATGTGTGTGTAAAGTTTCATGGCAATCCTCCAAGTAGTTTAAGATGAGTAGTGATAACAAACTTGTGCTAACGGAGAGACGGATGATGAACAGATCATATCAGAACCTCTCCTGATCTATTTATTTATAAATAAATAAGCATGATACTGAGGGTATGTTACAACAGGGTTGTGCCCCAAAAATGCAAGCTAAAGAAGACTAACAATGATTGAATAGTTTAAAGAATAAATAAAAAAAATATATATTCCAGTATGACTGATAGTAAACCCATAAGAATATAGATGCATGTGGAATGTTTAACTCTGAATCATATTTATACAGTTCATTTGTAGACTAAGAGAAACAGAGAGAAAGATAACAAGAAAGATGGAAAGGTACAAACGCTAAAATCAGATTAATTCTTCCATTCAATCAGTATCACTACCCATAGCTATCATTTGTCTACTCTATAAAATATGCTTGCTTGTAACTGAGGTAAACTGCAAACTGCATCGACCCAGATAAGCCAGCGGATCTAGGTCTATGCAGTTTGTTGGGACTAATCAGTAGAACGATCAACATAGACCTGACCTGCCAGTGCTTTATGCAATGGCAAATCAGGGTCTATGTTGTTTGCAGTTGGACTCAACTTATAAGCGAGTACATACGATATGTATTTCTCAATATATTGACACAGGAAAAAACACTGTACCTGATCACCTCACACTTATTAATCAACAAAAATTTAGCTTTTGTAAAAAAAAATGTATACTAGTTATATGGTGTGTACAGGCACATCAGAAAAAACCAATAGCATCTCTACATTACCATATGTATTAGGCTCCAAAGCATTTACTGGTTGATATTTACTGATGAATATATGTAAAGTGATTTCTTGAATATAACAACAGAAAAACTATCGAGTAAAATATATCTTCCATCAACTCCAGTAAAAGGAAAAGAATATGTGGCACTTCAGAATATAATTCTCAAACCAGAAATATATTATAATATAAACCTTGAGCAAGAAAAATCTTCCAGTCGCCAGTGACACTGCCCTAAAATATTACTCCACTTATATACTCCATGTATTTAGCTGTATATGGACAAAGGGAAACAATTCTATTAAGTATCAGCACACCTATCAGCCCACAATACATTCTGCTTGTGTCATAAAAACATTAGTACGAAAAATGGTAGTTGGGTTAAATGTGTATTCTTGTTAGAAAAGGTATAATTCTACAAAATATAAGGAGGACTATCAATGTACATCTGATAAATCCGATTTTCTCTAAATTACCATATGTATTGATCATTTTTCTGACTGGCATTTATAGATGAGTAAACATATACCAGATATGTATAGTGAGTTTTTTTTATACATGTAAGACTATGTCTTTTATCAACAGTAAGATGAAAAGAAAGAGGTAAATAGCATCATGTAAAACTTAAAAGGAATCCTGGGACATTATTAAAATCAGATTTTACTATACCAGATAATATTGTCTCAAAAAGAAAAAGAAAAGCACGAGTATGAAAGTAATTAGATTTACCAGATTTGGATTTTGATGAACACCGTAAAACTTAAACTGTACACAAACAAGTTATAGTTACAGAGGTTTAGGACCTACCAAGACACATTTGTGCATTAAAATTGTTACTTTTGTCATTTAAGTTAACATATCAACATATAAAGAAATAAATACAGACATGCAAATATGAATTTATATGTAGTGTATAACTGTATAACCATCTTTAAGTATGTTGACTGTTGAATAATTGTAGTAAACATAAGTCTTGTTTGAAGCATTTGACAAAGTCAATCTGTACCGAGATAAAGTTTATTTAGGTTCACGAGTCCGAGTCTGATTCTGATCAGTTTGGCTTCATATTGATTGGCTGAGTACTAATGGTGTCTGGGTCAAATTCAAATCATGATCCTATAGGTCAGTCTTGTCACAGGAAATGCTGATGGTGTCTGGGTCAAATTCAAATCATGATCCTATAGGTCAGTCTTGTCACAGGAAATCCTGATGGTGTCTGGGTCAAATTCAAATCATGATCCTATAGGTCAGTCTTGTCACAGGACAACCTGATGGTGTCTGGGTCAAATTCAAATCATGATCCTATAGGTCAGTCTTGTCACAGGAAATGCTGATGGTGTCTGGGTCAAATTCAAATCATGATCCTATAGGTCAGTCTTGTCACAGGAAATGCTGATGGTGTCTGGGTCAAATTCAAATCATGATCCTATAGGTCAGTCTTGTCACAGGAAATCCATTTCAAAATGACACTGGTTGTACTAAGCTTGTCTAAGTGGACTTGTGTAGCCTTCATGGTTATACACCAGTATAGTTTATACTCTATACTGCATATATATTTTATATGCAATAACTTCATCAGTTTAAATCCAAACTGCCATGCCATTTTTATAATCAAAAGACAAAATACTGAATAAAGTGATGCAATTTTCAAAGGAAAACATTTTTTTACACAGAATGTTTGACTAATGGAACAGCAGGTTGATCTCTGTTCTAACAATTTTTTAATTGAGATGTTAAAATTACAAATGCTGGACTACTGTCATATTCTTAATGCTGACTGACCACCACTTTTCACATTCAAACAACAGTCAACAGAGTTTGAAGGAAATTTAGATTAACATTGGATATGCTACAGTGAAACCTGTGCATACTGTCACCCTTGAGACTTCCCAACTATATTATATAACTTAAGTACAAAATTCACCTCTGAGAAAGTAAAAAAGGTTCTTTCATTAGACTGGCAGTTCATTAATAAAATTTCTTTTGTTATATATGTTTTTCTTATATATTTTATTTTAAGAAATCCACATAAAAGGTGTCTCAACATGACTGTCATTGTCAAAGTTTAACACAAAAACTGCTCAATTAAGGTGACCTCTCAAGACACTTTGACCATATTTAATGTACACTAATGCTCATCACAAATTTTCTCAATAAGACTCCAGTAAATATTATAGTGCATGATGCTCTATGGATAATGTGATTACTGAAACAATAAATGTACCCTTTAAAAGACCAGATAAATTCAAATGCCTCAAATATGCACGATCTGATTGCATAAACATCACACACCGTCTGATTGCTTCAAAATCATGCATAATCTGGTTGCTACAACATCACGCACCATCTGATTCCTTCAACATCATGTACCATTTGATTGCTTCAACATCATAATTTGTGGCAGAGAAATCCTAAGTAAATTAGCACTTGGAAATGTTTATGTCTTTAGGTGTTGAGATCTTCCTAGTGACCATGACCTAAAAATTATGTTGTATGATCTCTGGAAAATGTTTTTGAAACTGTTATGAGAATAAATATAACAATTTTGTAACTGATACAATAAAAAGTAAACTGTAATTTTGTAACTGAAATTAATAAATCAAAGAAACTAACAAAATAATTATTGAGTGATAAAAGTAGATAACTTATCTTGAAAAGGGTCTCACAAGAAAGAGATAACAATAAAAGATAGATTCATGTTATTATGTTCTCATGCTCTCCTGTACGTGATGAGATATTCTGGGTAAACTTGAGCTCCATCATAGAATACAAACTCTCGGAAGTTCCAGCTTCCCTCTCCCACCACAGAGTCATAAAAAACATTATCATGATCTGTGCATTTATCCTGTTTGCATTTTCTACACGGGGGCCGTTGGTAAACTTTGCTTGTGGTCTCAATGAGAACATGTCCCAAACAAGCACGCACCAGGAACATTTTCTTTATCCCATCTGATCTGTTTTGCTTGTCATCTGAAATATTTTACAAATTTATACAGGATACCTTCATTATTCAAACTTGTAAGACACATGATAAATATCAGGATAACTGCTATATAGGATGAGTGAGTCTATATTTATAAGTCATAAATATCAGGATAACTGCTAGATAGGATGAGCGAGTCTATATTTATAAGTCATAAATATCAGGATAACTGCTAGATAGGATGAGAGAGTCTATATTTATAAGTCATAAATATCAGGATAACTGCTAGATAGGATGAGCGAGTCTATATTTATAAGTCATAAATATCAGGATAACTGCTATATAGGATGAGCGAGTCTATATTTATAAGTCATAAATATCAGGATAACTGCTATATAGGATGAGAGAGTCTATATTTATAAGTCATAAATATCAGGATAACTGCTAGATAGGATGAGCGAGTCTATATTTATAAGTCATAAATATCAGGATAACTGCTATATAGGATGAGAGAGTCTATATTTATAAGTCATAAATATCAGGATAACTGCTAGATAGGATGAGCGAGTCTATATTTATAAGTCATAAATATCAGGATAACTGCTAGATAGGATGAGCGAGTCTATATTTATAGGTCATGAATATCAGGATAATTGCTAGTCTGGATGATTGAGTCTATATTTATAAGTCATTGTTTGTGTACTGTCTGATGTCTCAGGTGAATCATTTATTTTGGTATGTGGCCAAAGAGATTGTAAATTGACACACCTAAACAATGAGTCCACCTGAAATACCAGACAGTTTGCATACAATAACATGTTTATTATATACTCTAATTAATAATTAGTATCAGTCATCAAATCTCCTAACATTAGCATAACCAAACTATTACAAATATTTTTTAAATATGTCCTCTTTTTACTTGTTACTCAACTTTATTCAAAATGTCATTCATGATGCACTGGATTATATGAGGCAAGATGGAAGAGATCATAATGCAAAAGATCGGTTACATTGTAATGTCATGATGCATGTTCTTTTTGACAATGTATACTACTTGATGACAACATATACAAGAAACCACTGTTCATTTACCCCCTATGCTAAGTCCATGGGACAAAATCAGAGCATATAATAAAAGTAAATATTATAACAACTTAGAGCTCATGGTAAGTGTTGGTAGAAACTAAAAGTTGGATAAAGATCATATAACCCAGGTCTGGATAATAAACATTTATTGCATTTATAGGAGAAAGGTAAAGACACTTTTTTCTACTTTTGCTATGATTCTAAGCATAGAAGACAATGGGTTAGGAAGAGAGGAAATGAGAAAGTACCAAAACATACATAATAAAAAATGGTGTCTGGTATTGTTAAGTAAAAGAAGATATAAAATAAAAAAAATTATGATTAAGGGAAATAACTCATTCAAATAAAGCGGAGTAATATCTACAAAATCAAAGTAAAGGAAATGTATTTCAATATAAGTACACCTTTTCCAGAAAAACGAAGTAAATATAAATTTAGAAGACAAAGGTAAATATAGATTATTCAGGCTTTTTAGGAGACAAATGTATTGTTCAGATACTGTACAAGGGACAAAAAAAATTTGCATTGTATATACATGTCCATGAGACATTGATTAAAAAAATAATGAAAATAAGAAAATTAAATTTTAAAATGTTCTTTATGAACAGGTCTCCTGGGTATAGAGATATCTGAAAGATATGTTCCACTAATCAAGAACCAATTTCAAACCATTGAGTTCTTTTTATTACTTGGTCACCCAGATAATACTGACAGTAGAGATTGTAAACAAAATATGGTTGAAACACAATAATTACTGTTCTAAATGTTTGGCAATAAAAAGTAACTAAACATAAGACATAACTCCAAATAATATTATTGTTTAAGACTAATCATATATTTTCATGGAAGCTGGGTATAATTGAATGTAGTGATGCAATCATAAATTTCTATTTGATTATAACTGAACTAATATTGAAAACTAATACTTATCAAAATAAAGGTCAAGACATTATCAATTATCAGCAAATATGCTAATTAAACAATTTTATATACTCTTGTTACCATAAGTCCAATTTTGTAAGAATTATATAACATGAAAATTTGTATGTTTTCTTCAAAGCTACCGGTAGATATGTGTTCCATGAACACAGATGCCCTACCACAGTGCCTGAAACTGAACTAAATGCTAATTCTATATGCTGTACTAATGTCATGGTAGGGAATAATAATACAAATAGGTGGCTAAATAATACTGATAATATTTAAAGCTTCATCATCTACAGAAGTTTCGAGCCTATCCCCATTAGAGGTCATACCATGAGGTGACAAATCAAGATTACATAGCAGTTATTTTGGTAGGAAAGTATTATTTTATTACAAATGAGGGATGTATTAGTTCAAAGTGTTGTAAAAGTAAAATTCTGTATAATAAAATAATTTTGAAAATCCAAATCTATATCAAAGGAAGATTCACAGCTACACACACACACACACATACACACACATAGTAAAACATGGACTATCCATACACTGAGCATGTACCAGGGGTGTATCCTTGAAATAACATTTGTATTTTACATCATGATGACTTTTGTGGAGAATCAACCATTCAGATAAGGTCCTTGTCTCCAGAAAAATCCAGAGATGACATTTTACTGTAGGATACATATGTTCATGCACAAATAGTGGCCGACTTCAACAAAGTGAAGACTCCTACATACTGTCAAATAATATGCCATTATATAAGAGTCTATGCCTTTCAATATACATACAATTTAAATCATTCAAAGTAGACCCAACCATGACTTTTTTGTTCATTTGAAGCAAGAAAAAGGACTTTACCAATGTAAAAACTAGAAGTCCAATGGAACACTTTTGCAAAACCTCAGAGTACAGGAGTATATAAATGACTGTAGACCATTTGTAAAAAACTGAAAGTCCAGGGCATATGACCCAGAGAACAAAAAGTAATCTAATTAGGATATTTCATCCAGGTCATGTAGATTTCCTCAGCCAGCTGATACAAGATGATGCTGGGGTAAATATAAATTGTCACAACTTTTGGAAGGCTCAAGCAACACCAAGAGAAAGTGACAATATTGGTCTTAATGCAGACTGAGGTGACCCCATCTAAGTTTTGGAACAATTCCACCACAATGTAAGAGCATCATAGATTTGTAATAAATCAATTCCCAAACTCAATTTAAAAACAGAAAATGATCCATATTTTATTCTTGTATCTTGTCTTGCATAGTTTAGCTGAAGAAGCCTGGGTAATCTGGCCTCTCTATTGTAACACTCTATGCAACATTTCAATCGAAACATGTTATTCCAGACTTAAAAATCTTAACAGAAATATAAAAATACAGTTTTTTGATGAGTCAGAATATTTTCAAGTAAGATTGGAAGTGGAGTAAAGTTAGGACAAATGGACCAAGACAAAATATATCATGTAGATTACTGTATTTGTGTTGATTTGAGTCCAATAAACAAACTCATGCTATATCTAATCATTCCAGGGCAGGAAAATAACTTACTCACTTTTAGTCTAGATCCTGACCTGCTGAGGCATTGTGTGATGACAAATCAGGGTTGTTGTTCTTTTCAGTTGGATGGCCCAATCTCACCATCCCATGTTCTGAACATACTGAATGCTCTGGTGTGTTTGGTAGTGGTTTTTTGTCAGCCAATCACAACAACTGGTCAAAGTTTTCCAAGGAGTAGGAGTGACATAGAGAAACAACCCAGTAATTAGCTACTACATAAGTGTCATTGGTGAGCTGCGCCATTTTCAATACACATTGCCTCTGGTAAAATTACAGGCAAAAACGTGCCTTGAATCAAACATTGCCATCTACAAATATGTTTAAGTTTCTGCCTCACATTTTGATAAAAGTAATTTGTTTGTAAAAACAATTTAACTCACTAATAAACACTAAAGTAGCAGCTATTTATCACAGCTGGTATTCCTGCCTTGGCAGCTCTGGCTGCTTTTAAACACTTTGAACAATTGTTTCAGGCAGCTGAGATTTAAAGCTAACGCAGTAAGGCCCATAGTGTGTCAAATGCCTGTGACACAGGATGGTGAGATTGGATATACATTGGTAAATTCATTACTATTTGCATACATAGAGAATAATTTTTACCTGCATACTGATCAGCTTTGGTTGAACTCTCTGCACAATAAACACCTTTTCCAAACATCGTATTTTCTGCTAAGCGGTCATCTAATCCCTGACTTGCTATGGAATATACCAAGTCTTCCTTTGTCCCATGGAAGAGGTAGTGTTCGTTTATCTCAGGATAAATGTCTTTTGTCAACACACTGCTACCTGAGATGTGGGCAGTTGTCATTAATGGACCTTTTTTCAGACACTTGATATCATTAAATGGAGTTACTTGCCCTTGCTTGGCAGCCTTTTTGAAGACTGTCTGTCTATAGTGGGCATATTTCTCAAATACATCTATATTTTCAACACGTTCAACTTTAGTGACATGTATTTTTGTGTAGTTCAATTCCTGCAATCCTTTAGCATCCTTCCCATGTCCAACAAATTGCTTTTGCCACGTCAATTCTACAACTTTCTTAATCTCACTGAGTGTGTCTTGGTCTACAGGAATAAACTGAAATAGAAACAGCATGGAATATATGATGAAATATATTATAATATTTTTAACCTAAAACATTGCAATGTTTTGATTACCAGCATCTCAAATATAGAATTCAAACATGTTGAATAATTAAATGTAAACTTCTTAACAAAAACTATCAGAAGACAACTATAGCTCACCTGTACACCAATGCCAAACGACGAGATATGACAAACACCAACTTGTTCCTTGTTTTCTAAGGATATCCTTTATTGATTGACAAAAACTACTTTTTAACTTTTCTTTGTAAGAAAGGTTTGACAATAAAACGCTATTGACAGTATAGATTATCCTTTGTGGCGCATTAACTATGCAGTTTGTATTGGAATTTTAACAAATACAAGAAGGTGAATGTTGGATTTTAAGTGAAGCACACCCTAATCAGGTGAGTATGTGATTACTACACACCATGATCAATAAACATACATTTACTTATATAGTCAATAATGCTATAATCAAGACATTAAATACAAATTGTAACCTCCTTTCTATATATGCAGATGCATACGCTGATGCTGACGATGCTGGGGTCATAGCATTTAGCTCTCTTGTACTTTGTACAGGTGAGCGAAAATGTAGTTTTTAAGTTTTCCTATATAAATTACTTCAGTGTTTTAAATAATCAGCACTTGTTAAAGCAAATTAAAGGTTTAATTAAATAGAATCTATTAATCAATAAATTATGTGAATGCAATCATTGTTCTTAACAAAAATTAATAATACACTTTTCAACAACCATCCCTCTTCAGTATAGATAAAACAAAGTATATTTCAAAGAAACTGAAAACATATACATTACCATAGGCTTTGTGGGTTCTTTAATATCAGCATTCCATTGTTTGGTGGATTTGCTGTTCTTGTATAGTGCCCAATAGCAAGGCGGGTAGGTATCAGACTTGTACATATCCACAAAATATTCCCTGGATCCTCTGCGACTGAGGCGTGCTTGTGGTTGCTGAAGCACTTGATATATAAAGATTAAGTATATGATCATTACTGGAAACCAAATTATGTCAAAATATATGCTTCAGCTCAAATTGTTAGTTATGTTGACTTTTAGTGTTTTAATGAAAACAGGAAGGACTGTAGCAAATAAGTAAACAGTCAGTAGCATAGTTAGGGCTAGGATTGCCACATGAAACTCCCAGTCACAGTAGCACAAGAGATAATCTTTTGAGATACTGGTAGATGGAGATAATATGTCTCTTCCATTTTTTTTTTTTTTCTAAAGATTTTCCACCATCTAAAGCAGTTAATTTGATATGATTTTGAAAGAGTATAAAACAGTGATAACAAATAAGGACATTTTGCAATTAACCAAAGAAAACAACCATCATTTAAATTTTTTAAATTATATATTAAATTTGAAGTTTTAAGGAATGGTGGGTAGGAATTAAGACAATGTTGCCCAGTTAACGCATGATGGAAAGGAACTGTGCCATGGGTAAGGCATGGTGGTTGAGAACATGATTTATTATATACTTAAGTGTGAAATATAGAAACTTTTTGGTGAAAAAATGTTCAAATTTTTTTTTTCATTCTTATTATTTCACATGTGAAAAATATATCCTTATTTTTTCACATCTGAAAATAAAAGATTTCTCATCATGCCATGCGATGCTGGATTGTGTGTGCCTACATAAGTTGTACCAGCAGCAACAAAAATGAGCAATTTGTGAGCTAGAACAAATAGAAACTGCATTAATTTCAGATATGGAAATTAATTTTTGCTGAAGAAATTTGAGTCAATGCCATTTGTGTCTCTATGAAGTTATTTCTCCTTACTTCCTTAACAAACAGTGATAAACCTGCTGTGATGCATTACTGAATCGGACTTGCTTTGTGGTCAGATATGATCAAATAGTTTACAAAATGTCAAAAATGTAATTTACTATGACAGATTAGGTCATCCCAATCCTACCGCTCTCTTAAGTCACAGATATTTATATAACCATCCTATGAAAGTGAGGTGAATTTACGAAAAGGGTGGGTGGGTGTTGTGCTGAAGAGTGAGTTTAATCTTCTAAGCTTCAATTTTGGAGCAAGTTTGGTATATAATAAAAGAACAATTTTCTTTTCCTGTGTAAATACCAGATATATTTCATCTTGTGGTACCAAAAATGGTATATTTCAACTCATGGCTTCACCACTCATTAAAATATCACATTTTTTGTACCACACGATGAATTATATACAGTATTAACGTAGGAAAAGAAAATATCCTCTTTATATTTATGTAAAGATTGGATCCAGAAAAGTGTTCCTATGTACTTTTTGCAACATTGTGCACTCGAGTACTTAAGTGTGCTTTGCTGTGCCCCTAAAAGTGTGATTGTCCAAATGCTAATTATTATCGGACTAATTGAGGACAGTTCAATATTTCATTCTGCTGAGTTGTGATTATGGGGTTTTTATAAATCAAATATTAATTTTTCACAATCTTATCCATTCAATCTGATTTGCATCATGTCATTTTGTACCACAAACAGTCTTAAATGTGAAACTTGAACAGCTGTCTCGATGTACACATGCTTATACTTGACCATACAGTTAGATGCAAGACCATGCCACAGTTAAAATTTATCATCCAAATGAGCATTTAATTTATCTTACTTGTGATACCTCTGAAAATATGCCAGGTAAATAAATTGCTAAAAAGCTAAAAAATAATTATATCAGTTTAAAAAACATACACCTGGGAATAATGTTATCTTCACTCAAAATATTATAAGTACTGTAAGGCTTTGGCCATATAAAACTGGCAGGATATGGCTGATGTGCAGTATTGTTTTTCATCTTATATATTACTTTCATTGTCACAATCCACAGGCGATAATCAGCCATGCTCCTTCATCACCCATGGCTGCCTGTTTTGAGATTTCCTCGTGTTTCACGAGTGCGCATAAAGAAAAATACGTTGTCAAGAACACAGTGTAACGATCTCCTACACAGCAATGAAAAGTGCCCATTTTATCAATCAATGAGTGACTGTGCATGGAAGGGAAAATTTGATTGACTCATTCAAACAGCATGAAAAGTCATGTTGGGTCACAATGATCAGTACAATTTACTCATGCTCACAGTGATTGGTTAAGCCGGTTTATGAATATTCATGAGAAATTAATAAATCTCTGCACAAGTGCCAAGGGTGATTAAGCAGCATGGTGGATCATCACCCATGGCTTGCGACGATATCTTTTTTGAGCAATTCAATAATCAATCTTTGGAATAAGCTTGTCCACTAGGAACTTTAAAAAATTATTTTTTAAAAAAAATCCAGATCCAAAAACATAATCAAACAAAATTTTAGATCATGTCCGATTGTTCCAGACATAACTCAATAACCTACCTATAATCCATTTTTAGGCCAATTATAAGAGCTACATGGGGAATGTACATTGAATCCTCTTTTATTTTGCTTAATTTTGCTCTAAAACTGCAACATAAAAGCTATGTAGCTGCCTAAACATGCCAGGTAGTATAATATTTCAGAAAGGATGAAGCAGCGGCTGCTGTTCTTAAATTGAAAACTCCATTAAACCACAGCCCTGTACATGCCAAGTATCTAATGTTTCTGAGAATGCTAAACAAATATTGAAAAAAAGTACATTTTATATTGTGTTTTATAAATTGCAGCATCAACTATGAAGTCATGATAGATGCTAAAGGATGTTGTACAAAGCAGAAAAATCAAATTAAGCATCAAACTGTCATTACTATAAGATCTTGTAATTCACTGAAAAAAATAAATCCAATTTTTGATTCGATAAGAAGAATATATTTATTTTATATGTAATTTATAAACCTTGTAAAAACCATTACAGTCTTTGCTTGTTAAGGAAAATTATATATATCTTAGCTTCATTAAAATCTTAAATAATTTTTTGCCAAAATATTTGCTTCAAATTGATGATGTACCACGTATGATAATAACCTTCAAACAAATAATATTGTAACTGTTAATATTTTTCTTAAAATTTTGAGTTTGAATTCAGAGAAACGTTACGTCTAAATATTCAGATTTTAATATTTGCTATAATAATTTGTTACATTTACCTGAACCCAAAGCCCTGCTTCTACTTCTGGCTTCTGACCTAAACTTCTGAAATAGAGAGGAACAAAGGCAGGTAAATGAAATGCAAAATGCTTCAGGAAAAAATGCTTTGTACATCCAGCAGATATAGTGGTACATGCTCATTTACCCCAAAAGACAAACAATTTTTTCCCCACAAGTGTTGTAAGAAAATATCCATAGATTACAGAACCATTTTCACTTCAAACACTACTTTACTTCATGCAAAAGAAATCAGCATATTTCATTTTTGTTTTGTTGCTAAGAGTAAAAGAGCCAAAGGCCTGTGATTAGGTCAGATATACAACTACCCACTTCCAAAAAACCAATATTATAACAATAAGCCAAACAATCTTGGTTAGAACAAATCAAGAAAGCACTGGAATGTGTTTATTTGACATGGATACCTCCGCCAATATGAATAATTCAAGACCAAAGCATCAAAGGGTAAAGTTGCAAGTCAACCAGGGGTCATCACTCCTTTAATTCTTTTGAAACAATGAAGAAAACTGGACTTCACTTAGGTCTTCAAAGAAAACAAAACCCATACCAAATTTGGGTTAAATTCATGAAGTTTTTCAAATGTTATTGAGTGGAAAAGACAGTCGCTATGGACAATATCTGATGTGACAAGACGGAACAGGATACAGAATTTATAGCACTATATAGCCCTCTATAATGCGTGGGCATTACAAACTGGTATATAAAGTCATATGTAATCCATGTATGTGGTTTTGCATATTAATTGCCATTCTTTATATGCTTGGTACCTGCGGGCATATTGAAAACAGAAAATTCAGGTTTATTAGCATTTCAACATAAAATTATCAGACGAAGCTCCCTCTGTAACATTTAGTCAAAATTTGTCACAGGCCTTTTATAGAGTTGTGCTACAAGGTGTGTATGTATGTGTGTTTATTTTTCAATTTAACTGATAAAAGCCTTGTAGGATGACAGACAAAGATGCTGAAATACATATGGAAAGCACATTATATTGTGATTAAACTTGGATTGGTGGTTGGAGGTGTAAGAAGAAATCACTGAAACATTGTTGCTATAGCAGCAATAACAGATGTCATCATTGTAAAAAAAAAATAGATGCTAAAATTGTTTCTATAAAATTTGATAAAAACAAATAATTGCATTGTATTCTAGTAGTTAAGATTAGATATTGCTCATAGACAGGCATGAGATCATGCATCAGGGATGGTGAATGAAAGATGGACACTTCATGAATGATGCAGGACCAGATCTTAGCATAGCACTGCTTTATGCACACTTGTTTCCTTATTTTTCAATCCATTCAACATGCACATTTACCCATTAGATTTATAACTAAAAACAATCCATCCACATTCACAAAAGAGCTAAAGGTATATACGTCCATATACATGTAAACCGCTCCCTCGATAACTCGTGCCCGGATAACTCGCAAACCCGCTTATAACGCGGGTCAGACGTGGATCCCATTTTTTTAAAATAAAAAATAAAAAAAATAATAATAAAAATATAAAAAAGGACCCTATTTGTTGAAGGTGACAAAAATCGCGATCAAAATTAGTAAATAAAACCTTGATATATCGCTCGTTTTATCGTCAAAACCAGTGGTTAGTACCCGGAAATTTGAATCAACATCATGAAATTTTCAACTTTTAATAAGAAGTCATATATTTTGTTCAATTTTCTTTCCAAACAACATTCTCAGTACACTATAAATAATATTCGACGAAATTTCGATCAATGAAAACGTCACTAAAACCTACTGGTGGCAACACTTTAAAAATAAATACCAATTAAATAAGTTTTGTCAAATGAAATACGTGTTTTAGTTCTATCTTTTAATTCGGTTTCAGTGAAATCTTCATCAATGCAATATGCCCTCTTGTATTCAAACGTGAAAAATATAGTTCAACCGACCCAGCTATCGCCGCAAGCGTTTGCGTGAGAATCTAATTAAGTGCCGACCGTTTGTATTTTTATATCCCACTTGCGGAAGTATTTGTTGTGTTGTTACACTCAATTAATAGCAGACCTGCTTTGTATTATCATGTTAATTACGTCTTTTGTATCAAATCAAACCAAGGGGGTGGAATAACAGAAAAGTTAAAAGGCGTGCAAATCCTGCTTGCGTAAGAGCTAGCGGTCATGGCCGTGTGTCAGGTCAACTCATTTCAATTGATCAATGGAACACTGTTCTAAATATTATTATGTAAGTAATATAATTAATCTACCTTAAATTAGCCTACTCATTCACAAATGTGATCAAAGATAGTAAGGCAACCAAACCAAATGAGTACTTGGTGAATAAAAAGCTTTGTTTTACAGATACAGTTCATTATGGAGAAGCGAGTTCCAGAGTTTGTATTGAACATAAAATTTCTAACTTGCTACTCAGGGATTTCCTCAAGGATGAGAAAAAGTTTCACTGTTACTTGATATGAAATCACGGCATCCATATTTTATTAATAGAACAATAAATAAATCGAGTTTTGACGTTGATGGTTGTTTCACGAAATAAATGTCCCTAGTTTTTGAAAAAAGGAATCTTGTTTAGTTGTGAATCGACAACCAACAACAAAAAGCAGTGACGTAATACACAATGTATTCGAGTACACGTGTTGTTGAAACCACTTGGACTAATGTTGTTAACGATCTTTCAGAGGTTCGTTATCTTGAAAATAATGGTAATTTATACAGAAAAGCAAACAACTACATTAGAAAAAACTATTTATTGATAATTATTCCCAATGTAATTATAAAACGAGTATTCAGCCATTAAACAGCCCCGTTACCTACCCCCACTGCAGTTTTCTCGATGTCCAGCGGGATGGCATCCCCTTATTAATTTTTTTGAGGTCCCTCGGTAACTCGCACCCTCGCTTATAGTGCGGTCTATGTTTTTGGACCCCGTTGTGCGCGTGTTATCAAAGGAGAGGTGAAATATCTTGCAGCATAGGGAAGAATCTAACAGCATTTTAGACCATCTCAAAGTATCCTTGCTGGTATTCCATTGTTCACAGTATAGAAAATA
Source organism: Margaritifera margaritifera (assembly GCA_029931535.1). Lineage (NCBI taxonomy): Eukaryota > Metazoa > Mollusca > Bivalvia > Unionida > Margaritiferidae > Margaritifera > Margaritifera margaritifera. The sequence continues at coordinate 471,284 of JAQPZY010001099.1, forward strand.
TCATTATGTTTAGAATTTCATTTCCTTAGTGGTGATTAGAACATTATGTTGCAACTATTTTCATAATAAGCTGCATGTTTGAGTAAATATGATCCCTTCAGTCATGGTTTGGTTCATATTTCACAAAATCTATCCTGAAAAGAATTAATGTATAATGAAAGAAAACCCCAAAGGATAATTTATTTATATTTCACATGTATGTACATGGATGATCTCAAAGTGAAAAATCTAGTATAGTAGTATATATATAAATATATATATATATATATATATATATATATATATATATATATATATATATATATATATATATATATATATATATATATATATAATATGTGTGTGTTTGTGTCAGTTTGCTTACAAATAAGCACTAAGATATTTCCCCTTTTACTACCTAGATATATTATCATTTTCTGTTTGCATTTTCTCTAATAATATTTACAATGCGAGTCCGATTTATTATCATGCACTTTATGTAATCCTGCCTTTTGAATTTCTAACTGCCTTTGTTTGTCACTATTAATACTACTAAGGATTTCATTGTTTCATTTTGTAATCATTTTTTGTTTCCTCTAAAAACTATGTTCTTGCTGGTTTGATATTCTCTTCTTATGTGCTCTATACTGAAGAGTTTTCTTCTTATTATAACAAGCCAAGGTTCTAGAAACAGCTGATCGTGAATACTGTACTATCATTTATTTTTGTGGGGTTCAATTTTTGTGGTTTTGTAAAAAAAAAGACATTTTCGTGGGTACTTAAATTCGTGGTTTTGCCTGTCAATTATTTGCATATTACTAAGTGTTTAATTTTGTGGTTTAACCTCTACAAATACCCAAAATAAAGAATAAAAAAGAATAAAACTCTGCCGACGCAAACGGTAGTCACTTGAATGTTTATAACAATACTTTCACATGTATAAGCACAAATCAAAAACCTGACAAGTTCAATACTGACACCGTGTTTTTGTCCAAGTGAATAACATCAATGGAAGCCGACACAGCCAACAACATTAAAACAATACTACCGCCTCTATGATCACAAATAACACACATGTCAAAGTCAATCACTTACACTGTGTTTTCATCTGAGTGCTCAACATCAAAGGAAGCCGACGCAGACTACAACACTAAGTCAATCGGTTATTAAAGCAACCTGTATGATCTCTAACTTAAACCACTATCCATAAAGGGAACAAAACACGTGACCAGCTGCCCTTTGCTCAATGCAATCAGCAGACAGTGGCAATATTTGATGTCTAGAGCCCATCAATGTGAGAAGATGCTAACTAAATTGAAATACAGTGGAATCACGCGTTTGTTTGTGCTTGCCTCATGTGCAGACCAACTTCAACCACTAGACTTGACAATAAATAAAGAGTACAAAGAATAATTAAAATCACACTTCCACAACTGGTATGCTAAACAGGTCATGGAGGCCATCATGAAAAAAGGGAAGATGCTACTGGTGATGATCACTGATTGCAACCTCATTAATCAAGCCAATTCGGGCTGAATGGATAATTGCAGCTCACACGACAATGAGTGAAAGATGTGACCTAATTATCAGTAGTTTGGAGAAAGCTGGACTTGTTTAATTCTGCAATTTGGGGATTATTTACCTGACAAGCATTTGTGTGTACATGTAGACTTGTTTGACACGATGTTGATACAGTGGCTTTGTCCGAAAATCAGTGAAGTGTGAGCTTTAATACTCTGCTGTAATTACTGTATATACATAGTGTTTCATTAATAATAGTGCTTCAAGCAATAGTTCTAGTATTTTACAGGCTTGTTGTTCTTTTGGATTAAAAATGCATGGATAAAATGAAATGTGGTTTCAGGAGGATTTAAATTGTTCAACAACAGTTGTACTCGAGTGAAGGATCGATTTGAATAAGTATTTAATTTAATTTTAATATACTATTAATTTTTACTATTCTTTCTTTCATTTTCAACATTACTAGTGTTTGAATACCTTATGCTTTTTCTCGTTTCTCTCTATCCTTACTTATCTCGCATATCGATTTAAGGCAGTGAGTGGAAATTACAGCTATCAGATATCTTATCGACACATGTGCATTGAAACAATATAAAATGCTTTATAATTCTTTTTTCAAAGGTTTAAAATAAAACAAACGTGTAAAAGCTAATATTTTATTTCCAAATTACAGTATTGATGTTGATTTATGAAATACTAGTAGGTTCCTTAATCTCTAGGAACGACACATAGTAAGAAAATGAGCAGGGGTCATCATCATCATACGTGGCTAATTTTTCATTGGGTATTTAAATTCGTGGTTCGAGGCAATAACGAAAACCACAAAAATTGGTCCCACACGAAAATTGATGATACTACAGTATCCAACTTTAGCTCCTAAAATGTGATATAAGTCATTTCAAAATCCTCAAGTTGTTTACCAGTAGTAATAATTTGTTAAAACGATTTATTTTTTAAATAAGCTGATAAATTCTTCATCTTTTAAATGGGAATTATTAAATTCTACCCCTCTCTTGTTCATGGCATTAGGCTATAAAACAATTCCAGAGTAATCACTTATATATCCTGACACAATGGATGTGTCCCAATGTAATGAATTAAATTTTATGATTTGATCAAAAGTCTAATCTAGCTGATTTTTTAGGATTATTTCTCATCCATGTATAAAGCTTTTCACTTTCAAGACAGTTTCTCTGAATATCTTTCAAATTCTTTTCTTCTATCAAAAACAAAACTTACCTTCCAAGTTTCTTTGTCTGATGGATGAACTACGATGGTGACTGTTTGTAGGTGTAAAGGTGCTGTGTTAGAGCTGAAATCTTTAACACAGTCAAACATTGTCGTGGCAACAGTCTCTGCTGGGTATCCAAGGTAACCTGTCCCAAGTGCTGGTATTGCCATGGATTTGTGCATACACCCATTGACCCGTTGCAGGCACTGATGTATTACCTTTCTAATTTCCTTTAAACAAAATTTGAATTTTGTTGTCGAGCATTCGCGAAATATTTTTGCTTGATATATAACAGTCTAGATTAAATTTGTAAACTTATTCACTTTAAAATTCATTTTTATATGAGAATTGATGTAAATAAATCCACATTAGGTTTCAACAGGATGTAGGTGTAGTTCAAATTAACCAAATTGAAAGGAATTAGTGCGTTTCAGTGTTATGTACAAATGACAAACTGGATTGTTATGATGTACCACTATTACCTTTTTCCTTCCAAACAATATAACAAATATCTTATGAGATGAGAGTTTGCACTTCATTTACAGTAATAATGGACTAGGAATTTTAAATCCATTTTTATTCTTAAAAATTGCACCATTTCTCAACAGGGAATACCTCAATTGTAATACCCATGCATTCTTATGGTGGAGTACAACATAACATGGACAAAATCAAGAAAGTAGACTTCAAATCTGCTAAAGTTTTGTTTATCATTTATAATAATCTTCTCAGATATTTAGCTAAATTTTATATAGATATCACATTACATCAAAGTAGAAATACAAATATGAAGTCAGGAGTTTCAAAGAATGTCATATATTTTAAATGGTTGCCATAAATGAATGTTAAATGTTGTACTTAAGCATAGTAATCAAGGGAAGTAACGACTACATGAGCCACGAGGAATCCTCTGTACATGACTATGCATGCCAACATGCAAACTATGGTACTAATGACGGTTTAAATGAAATCAAGTTCATTTACTTCTCTTGTATGACGTTTGAGGAACAGTGGGAATAATTGTATTTTCTCGCATTCCTCTACGTGCAACATTAAGTCTTCCAGTGGAGAATGCTATTATCATCTATCATTACGTGACATTCTACTGCTACTCTGCTAGCACAGTGCACATTAACTGGCAAAATCTCTCCAATTTCCATCATCACATGATCATTCTTTCACAAAATTCAAGCTAAGCATTAATGGCACCAAACCAGCAGCAGTTGAAGTTAGTGTTTTGTAAACAGGACATCTTGTACTGATCGATCAATCTACATGTACAGCTTCTGTAATCGAGTTTCAATTCCAAAAAGCCATTATTATATATGTTGCTTTTAAGCATTTACTTTCTCATTACTATCTTTCAAAGCAGAATCAATTCTAACCCAAACCTGAATTGAGGACTATATCAGTATTTATGTCTGTCTCGTTTATTCTTGGGGACGAAAGCAGATTTAATTGTTTGACCTGTTCGCATTTGCATCATCGCACAAGCTGTGTTTAGTACACAATTTGGATGATGTGGATTGCCTTTACGTTAAACATAATTTCAAGCTTACACTGAATTATGCTCTATATTAAAGTAAAGAACTTTTCCATGTGTGTTTGACTCTTTGAAAGTTGCATCAGTTTTCACAATACACCATTTTCTCTTTGACGCACATTTTGTTCCAGGAATGTGAGAAAAATAATTCTTATATATGCAGTGCTCATGGATCGGAAACTTCAATACTTTGGGTCATGATTTTACGTCAGATACTCAGCAAATCTTCCTGTCTAAAGCAATATTCTGACCCTAGCGTAAAATGTTTATATCCTACACCAATGCATATGAAGGATTCTATTACTATTGTTGTTCCTGCTGCTGCTGTTGTTTTGGGGTACTAGATTTAATTCATGTGTTACTTAAGGATCGTAAGAACTTTATGATTTAATGGTAAGGATATTTTTGGTTTAGGTTAAAATTTTAACTTAGATTGGTTTCACTATGAATGGGAATAAGCAAACGTATTTGTTTCTGCCAAAATGTTTTGTAGCTGCAGTAGAATCTAATCAAAATTTATTTGCACTACATGGTCCAATTTCAGTCGTGATTCCTAAACTTGTCACAAATGTCACAGTAGCGGCAATCTCTGTATACTTTAGAACTGACTCCCTCCTACCAATGGTGCCCAAAACCAATATAATGTACATTTATTGCACATTTACTAATCAAGACATGATATAAAACAAACAAAAACAAAAAAATTATACTTGTTACACATTTACTGAGATCTCATGTAAAACAAAAACATAATAAACAATTTGTTGAGGCCATTACCTGAACACTTCTTATAGAGTTCCATTTTGGAAGTGTGATAAAATAGACATTCTGGCAGCTGAGGTTGCTTGCTTCGATGACCGCAATTTCCCCATTTGTAATCCCGTTAGGGTAGTTTCTGCTACATTCATTTTGAAGACAGTTGCCTGATGCTTCATTAAGGAAACGCACAGTACGGCCTTGACTTAGATCCAGGGTTTTATGCGCAATGCACACAATTACATCAGCCTGTAAAGAGTAGATAAATAAATTGTTATTACAACGAGCACTAAACCTTGCAAAATTTGGTATATGGAATCGACACAGTTTTGTGTCAGGAATCCTAACCACGGTGACAACTTTGACATATAGAGTCAAACCTACCTTAAAGGTCACATGCATTAAAATTGCATTAAAGTTTGGCTATATTAAGAAATCACATAAACAACCATTTCATAAAAATAGCATTATTTCATATTATGTGGTGTATACAATTATTAATTTTCTTTTAATAGTAATTGTTTTTCATCTGTAACCAAAGGAGTTTCCTTTTTTAACCGAAATGGATAATTCTCCGAGTCCCTGACTGCTCTTTATCTGGTCTCCAACGTTTGACTTTCCAGCTCATGTAACACTCCAGTAGTCATGAACGTCCAGAAATACCCAATGCTTTGTACTCGAAATATTTAATCAATGCATCGTAAGTCTGAAGTTCCATATGAACAGTTATCCTATGATGCATTAGCACCAAAAAAAAAAAATTGGAAATGTCACACTATCACTTACTTAAATCATCGATTGCTGGATAAATTCCGTCGCTTGATGCTACCTCTGTATCAGTAAGACTGTAATATTTTTTTATTAAAATCCTTGTATGATGTGAAGTTTTGATTAATAGCTGAATTCTTACAGTATATTTCAAACATTTTGAGACCCAATAATTTTGTCTCAAATTCGAAGCTGTGATGTTTTTTTTAAAAGTATTTGAAACTAAAATGTTAGTTGCTCATATGCTCTTGCTTAGTGTACTGGATTATATAAAGCACTGTAGTATTTCATTTGCAAAATTATAAATCTGATAAATCAAATTAAACTGTTCTTTGGGCTATCTTTGTGAGTATAAATTCAATGATAAATTTATTTTCAATATTTTGACCAGATAAAAAATATTTCAGAAATGAACATTTGTTCAGAATAGTTAGAAACAATCAATAGCCTATTGATTGAAACTCAAAATATAATATACTGCTTTTGAAAAGCACATGTCGATAATTATTAAATGTCCTTACAGCAAGGAGACCTCGTACAAAGATTGCAACAATTCTCACTTTTAAACCTTTTAAACTCAGACTCAAGTAAAAGCTCTGACATCTCATTGGCTGGCGTCAAATCCTTGACCAATCAGACGTTAGAATTTTTTGTTGAATGTGAGTTGAGGTAATAATTTGTGTAATCTTGGAGCATATTTACCTCCATACTGCAAACAAAAGAAATGTTCTCTCAAACTGGGTTGTTTTTCAAGCAAAGTCATCACCTGATCCTTCAACTTGAGAACTTTGCTATATATTTCATGTGATCTCCCACATCGGTACAGTCTATCAAATCAGGTTTTAGTGAGTTGCACATTGATAAATATCAACAGTACAGATGCATTCAAAGTCACAGAATACCTCGAGTTCTGTTTGATTAATATCTCATCTTAACCAAACTGTACTTGACTCTGTTACAAGTTAAACTCACTGCCTCAAAATGTATACTCATAATGACATTTTTGATACTATATTTGCTTGTGTATTACATTGAATGTACTGGATAGACTCAGATTTGCCATCACACAATGCACAGGATCTCTGCAGTTTGTTCTACTTGTGATTTAATGCAAACAGGACAAGCACTGTTCTTCAAGCATATGTATATCAGGACAGATATTCAAAGTGTGTCGGTAAATACCATATGTTACACCGAAAAAAAACACCTTTGACAATTTTGACCTTTTCAAGTCATCATAGAGAGAATGGAAAAAACACAATTAACCCTCAAAATTGTTTGTTTTTAAACCAAATGCTTTTATTGTCCAAAAGAGAGTCAGTGGTCAACTGATCTACCGGTATAAGTTCAAGCAATTGTTTGCTTGTTTTTTTTGTTTTGTTTTTTTTTTTTTTTGTTTGTGTGTGTGTGTGTGTGTGTTTGCTTTTTTATTTTGAGATCAACTGGACATTTTTGTGTACAAATATTTGATGTTAGAACTTTTTGGACAAAGCCTAGCTGCTCTCTAATGTATCACTCAGTGTTTGTATTATTCCAGATGGAAAATTAATAACGATATAAATTAATATCTCAATTATGGGAATCAAATGTTAGATGTTTCGTGAAGAAAGGCCTTATTATGTACTTTTTGACAAGAAACTACTTTAACTGTTCATCCATACCTCTTTTGTGTTCAATGATTTTCATCCATACCTCTTTTGTGTTCAATGATTTTCATCCATACCTCTTTGTGTTCAATGATTTTCATCCATACCTCTTTGTGTTCAATGATTTTCATCCATACCTCTTTTGTGTTCAATGATTTTCATCCATACCTCTTTGTGTTCAATGATTTTCATCCATACCTCTTTGTGTTCAATGATTTTCATCCATACCTCTTTTGTGTTCAATGATTTTCATCCATACCTCTTTGTGTTCAATGATTTTCATCCATACCTCTTTGTGTTCAATGATTTTCATCCATACCTCTTTGTGTTCAATGATTTTCATCCATACCTCTTTGCGTTCAATGATTTTCATCCATACCTCCTTGTGTTCAATGATTTTCATCCATACCTCTTTGTGTTCAATGATTTCCATCCATACCTCTTTGTCTTCAATGATTTTTCATCCATACCTCTTCGTGTTCAAGGTTATCCTTCACAACATAAACCTTTAAGTTGCCAAACTTCATAAATTTCCTTCCAAGTCCAGTTTCAGCCACAAGTCCTCGAGAACCGCATCGTAGGTTATGCTTTGACCTCTCCCGCAATGGAAACTTTGGTCTTGGCCACCGTGGTATGGATGCTGGAAATTCTGATGCTGAATCAAACTGATTTGTATGTGTATGGGCCATATGTTTATGCCGGCTCGGATGCTGTTCTCCGCAGTATGTATTCTCTTGATTCTGAAAAGACAACTACATTCTGTAATTTATCAAGTGAAACATAGATACAGGTATATTCTCCATTACTCCATGTTATAAATAAAGAAGTGTTCACACACTGAAAGTGGAACCATTTATATACATGGGTTATTATAAAAGTCCAGATGCCAAGACAAAATCATTAATGGAAGACTCGTATGAGTTCTATACCATATTTTAACTTATAATCCATGTAATATGGTACTAAACTGTGATCACAACAAAGAGAAAACCAACATTATTACCATTATACTTACAGCACCTAATCTGAGTTACCAAGGAGAAATAGGTCCAGACCAAATTTCCACACTGTCCCCTTGAGTATGAATCAAGTTAGTGTTTAGTAGAAAACAAAATGTACGATTCCAGACAAAATTTGTTAGTGTGTTTACATTTTAAATAATTGTCTCCAGTCTAGAGAACAAGCCAAATCTAGGTCTGGATTGTATTGTAACTACTGAAGGATGCAACATGTGCTCAAGACATGTCAACACAGGCCAGGTCACAGTTGGGAAATTTTTTCGTGCTATATTATTCATAATTTATGGAAGAACATGCTATATCTTCATCATCCGATAATACCCTCAGCATCAAGTATCTCCAGGAAGCTGAAAATAATTGATTCTGCCAAGAGAAGAAATTCGTTTCTAGGCGTGTGATAAATGCAGGTGAACTGCAGGTCAACGATCACATTCAGTGGTTTCATTTTGTACATATTAGTATACATATGTGGGCCGTCCATTTTAAACCCTAAACCAACTTCATTTAGACATATTGTGTTTGGTAAAGTATGCAAAATGGGTCAGGCTACAAGTTCTCACTACATTAGATACCCCTTCCCTATACAAATATGGTGATGCAATTTAATCAAACATGACAAGCGACAGAAATAAAAAAAACAAGCAAAACAAAAACAAAACACACAAAAAAAAAGAACAAAAAAAACACATGTGCCAAAATTTAAAGGATAATGGTTCAATAAAGGAAAAAAGATATCCAAACAAGTAAACAGCATATCCACGGCAAGTAAACACTGCTGTTACCAAACTTCAGAATTAATGGAACATTTTCAGACAGTGTTCATTTATATCAGCACAGATAAGTTATCTTATATATATAGAGCATGGTTTTGGAATACTTGGGTGCAGAAAAAGCGCAGTTTACTCTGTTTTGCACTTTTCTAAGCAGTTATCATAGGGCATGTGAACTATAAAATGGTGCACGTTGGGAAATAATAAATAGATTACCATGATGTTTGAATTACATAAGTTACCATATTTCCAATGTAAAAAAAAAACATTATTCTTAACTGTTTTGATGCCAACTGCAAGGGCACAAGCCAACATAAACCATACAAATATAAGTCACAATAGGGTTTGGGACTGTTAATGGAAAGAACAATACTGTGGAAGTGAGGGGTTGGAAATATTTCCTTGTTGGATAGATTAGGGCAAGCTTTAGGTGTTTTGTTTTCTTTCTTAAATTTCATGTTCAGACTCTTATGTAAAATATGAAGAACTAATTAGGGTTTTTGTATTATTTTACGATAGTCTCAAATCCGAGAATTTGAAAGCTTAGCAGTTTCCAATCTGCACTGAGAAAATATAAAGACAAAGCCTTAAGTTGTTAGAACATGCTATTTATTGAAAATGTTTGGGTTAACAATAATGTCATGTATTTCCTAGGTCGAATGATCAAAACACAATGTCTTAAATGCTAAACATGTGCATATAACAAGGCCTTGATGTGGTCACCATGCGTGAGTATCTGATCTTACACCATGCCTTTACTTTGCTACAAAGCTTTAATTTTTTTGCCATATATACCTGCTCGTGAATTTTTTTGTCTCAAAATTGAAGCAGTTTCAGATTTTTGGTTATCATGATCGTTGTTCCATGTATGTGTTTACAAAATGTCTCTACTTTACTATTGCTAAAATAACTTCCAAGACTAATTGATTTCTAAATAATGTGTTAGACTGGATACAATCTGTACAACAATCATATACTGGAAGAGGTTCCCTTTATTCCAGTCCATCAATCCAGTTCTGGACGTCACCAACAAAATATTAGGACTCATAGTTAAGTATATGGTCCAGCCATCTCATTGGTTAAAATACACGTCTGACTGAAAATTAGCCAATCAAATGTTTTATGTCTAGATCTAACTTTAAGACCTGTGTTATTGAAATTTGGGCCATATCATCTCTGTATCCCACCATGCCTTGGATGTTTTGCTTTTAAAACTCTGAGTGTTTAGTTATGATTAACTCAAATTACATTCCTGCAGCTAACTAGTGGGGCTCATGCACCCAGCACATGGCCGAAAGCAAGCAGAATAAAGACTTCTGTTACAGCATCCCGATAAAAGCAGAAAGTAAAACGCGATAAACATTGTATGGATTAATGACAGATTTCAATCATTAAGTTCTAAATATCTTACAGTAAAGCAATACAAATAATGTGCTAGAAATACCTGTCTGAGCGAGATATTACTTTTTTATACTAGGATAAATCTACAGGAATAAAGCAATGGACCCAAAGTTATAATATAACTTTATAATTAGAACATATGTGCTATAGTTTTATCTTTACCATACTTTTCTTTTATGAAATTAAACTGGACTAGATTTATTTGAGTGATCAATCAAATCACTGCTCTGGATTTTGTGATTTTTTGAGCCCCGATTTTGCATTTCTGAGTCAGCGTACTCGTATTTATGTTAAAACTGTCCACTCATCGTGCCTTTACATCATCTCAATGTATTGTGGACTGATAGATGAGAGGTTGGTTTATCAGTACCTGGTTTATGTTTCTTTCTCTGTGTTGTGCACTTTAGTGGAACATCGTCACTACATGTCAAAACAACCAGTACTCGTTTGTTTCTCACTTTGTCTTTATTGAGGTCCAAGCTTGAGACTGACTTTTAGATCCTTGTTTCTAATGTGAACGCATTCTAGAGTTCAGTACTCGAGGATTAAGCAATCTAAACAAGTACAATGTACTAAGAACAGTAAAGAGAAACAACTCCTAAAATTCATTTCAAATGAGTTGACTATTCTGTCCCCAAGTGCGTGTGCAACAATTTGGTAAATATGATGGATTGTTTGCCTGTGGAGTTGCATACTGAAAGAGAGGTAGAGTCGGTAATGCGCCATGCCAAGGTATAAAAGCCCAATTACTAAGAAATGTCAGGAAATGAACGGAAAGGTTCTGAGGGATATTACCGTGACTGACAGATATAAGTAATATTATATTCTTCTGCATGGCATAACTGTGAGATTCTGCTCGTGCATAAATATATGCATACTTGTATCAATTGCATAAAATAATGTTATACTTAAGACCTGTTTATACATCTACTAATATGCAGGGTTTGAAGTCTATTATTAATAGTGTAGGTAGAATTACACATCATGTGTGCATTCATAGAAGGGAAATATTCATATACACAATACCCCACGTATATAATATTGTTTATAACTGCTGTATTTGAAATTACATACAACAAAATGAATGTCTGTGTTCTGGCACATCAAGCAGTCTTCATCCTCAACTGTAGCATCTATATTTTCACCTGGTAGGAAATATGTCGCTATACCATGCATACAAACATAAAGCCTGAAATACTTGGTCAAAAAATGGGGAACATCACGACAAATTTGAATTATTATTCGATAATATGTCTTTTTTATTAGTTTATATTAATGTCATTTTGTCATGATTCAGCAAATACAAATAAGTCTTCCTTAACATTATATCTATTATAAATTGCTAATCATGTAAGACTGAGAATATGTCAGACATAACTAATTGATACAATCTACAATTCATAGCCATTCTATCAGAAAATGTTTCCTTATGGACTTTATTTCCACAGAATTTTGACCTGTTTACAAGAAAATAGATTTTACATATTAAGCAGTTGTGTATTTCCATTTGCTTTAACATATCTCCATTATTTAATTGAAATAAATACATTTTATGCAATTTTATATAGGAATCATAATAGAAAAATGAAATTAATAATTAATATGTAGGTTTCTAATGGATTATTTGATTGTTGTGTAAGGCAGAAATATAAGAAGTTTTGACATATACTCCAATATATAACCATAAGAGGAAGTAGCTCAATGTGATGTGCATTCGGCAGCAACAGGAAGGGAATCGCTAAAGCTGTATATAGATTGAAATATCATCTTATGTCATGAAGATAATGCTGAAATTAGGAAATGGACATCTGAGATGTTATGTTGCAATGGCTACTGGAAAATTTACAAAATCTTGCTTGTGTGAAGCAGTGAGTAAAGTAGCACTATAGTGGAGGCGTAAGTTATTATATTTGGGTTATCTAATGATAAGCACACAGTCCCAAAGCAAAGGAAACAGCTTGAGGCATGTTGCCAGTATGGGCATTTATTGCAAAATATAATTATTAACAGTTTGTGAGTTTGTGAGACATGCTCATTAATCGAACAATGGGTTTCTACAATGCATGATTCTATGAGACAGTTTTGGTGGCTAGAAATACGAATTTATCAAAAAGGCCATCATGACAGGCATTGTTGTTATAACTATGGATTTTCCCCGTAAATCGAAAACTTTCACATTGATTATTATGATGCCAATTGCACATACCCCTATGCCTAAAGTGGATGTAACTTTTCCAAACTCTTCTTAACAAGTGATCCACCTTCCACCTTCAAGCCAGGGTAATACAAAATTCATAAAAATCGCACTGAAAAATAAACCGAATGCACAAAAATCGTGAATTATATTTTCAAGCCCTATCTTTTAGATCTGATAATTTGCCTTCATATGGTTAGGACATTCTCCACCCTCATTTGCTCAGAAGGGGGGGGGGGGAGGGGGGAATTCCACCATCACCCACCCAAGAAATGTTCAGTCTACTCTGATAACTTGCAACAAATAACAAAACTGCATTCATTAAGGATGGTGTTGTACACTGTTTAGGGCAGATGTTAGTTACGGTATAATGAATACCCTTTCCTCTTGTGGTAATTTTCAAATTGGTTGACAAAGATCATGGTGCAGCATGAACTTTTCTTCACTGAGTAGGAAGCAATCATTACCAGACATTAGAAAATTTATATGAATTTAATCTTTTGAAAACTAAATGTTTTAAAAATGTAAGAATATTTATGGCAAGATAAATTATAAGCAAATTTAACCCCATGGTCTATTCTACAGCTGAAAACCTGCTTAGAAACTGCCTCTCGATATGGAACAAGGTGAGAATTTTTTTGAAATACAAAGGCGATAAAACGAAGTAAGGTAATGTAGTATTTGCAAAACTAATGCATTATTATTGTGCATTTACTTCATATTTTGATGCAATGTTTGAGAATCTTGAAATTCTGTGGCCTTGAATAAAGCATGTAACCGCGCATCAAACCACTCTGGCAAGCAAGTATTGCATGGAGTGAGCTACCCACCTCGACGGTTATTTTTCTTTTCATTCAAAGCCATTTCTCATAGACCATAGAGTTGGATTATTACCCTAGTACTACCTCTTATTGATGACATCCCTGCTGGCTGTTTTAGAAGTGAGAGGGATCATGAGAGAGAAAACTCATACCTTTGTGATTCATATTTGGGCATAATAAATCAACATTACATTCTTGGGACTAAAATTCCAAATTGCAACTCTTTAGAGATTTCTGCTTTTGCCTGTTTACCTACTAAGATTATGTCATAGTTTGTTAAACAAGGTAACACATAAATCTGTATCAAAAGAATATTTTACAACATTATTTTATAGAAAACATATTGAATAGTGGTCATTTACGTATAACAATCTGTACATGTATCTATAATTTCCATTTTACAGGCAACAAATGAAAGAATACTCACTTACTTTCTAGTGTAACGTGCATAGATGTCGCAATCACGTTGAACTTGTTTTAACCTGTTTAATCGGAATCATGCATTCTGCATATTTTTCAACTTTAATTGTAGCTGAACAATGCAAACATTTAATATGTGCTTGCAAATACTGATATGGATAGTTTTTGATCAATGTCTATAATTATTTAGGATGACTACTGCTACATATTATTTCCGATAAGAGATGAAAATACCGTATAACAATTATATAAATCATATTTGTACAGCTCTCTGTCACTCTTATTCATATATTTTGTATTATAGTCGATGTAAACAAATCAATCAAGAGTTAAAGATGGATCTACACTGGAAAACATTTTCATTATGTCCACATGGAGAATGATTATATAATGTGCTCTGAAGGTAAGGGCATGGATAGAGCAGAAAATATAGAAAGAGTAGAATCCTCAAAGTCAAGATAATTTCATAGTGATCTTCAACTGTAATTCATTTTTATGTCCAATAATTTCAGCGTAAACTTATTCGGTGTAAACATTTAGAAAATTTGTCCCAAGTATGAATTTCTTCTCAATAAAAGCCCAGAAAGCACATGGCACTGAATTATTATTGTCTACAATAAATGAAAACCTACCTCCCAGACTTCCAGTTCACCAGGATTGAACTCAAAGTCACTGTTTTCCTCACGGTTGTACTTTGAGCAAAATGAATTTGAATGTGGTGATAAGAAAGGATGGGTCTCAAAAGGAATCCCTAAAAAATTGAAGAAAATTAGATGAAACAGGCACTCATGTATACTAATTCATTATAACTTAAACATTTTATCGTATTTATTAAATGATAACCTCAGCCCACCCTCAGGCTATCTGTACAAATTATTTTCGCAAATATTAACAAAGAATAGATTTATCTGATAACAATAAGCCCCACTCCCCTTACTTTTGATAAATCAATTTATTAGACTGGCCCCTGGCCTTATCATGGAAGAAATATTCAAATCTGATTTGAACTACCATAATATACTACCGCATTTTATCGTATAACAACACTGAACAAATATTTAACAAGTGCATTTTGTATATTGCATATTGTGTTTTAACAAATCACAGCATCAACTATAAAGTCATGATGGATGATCAAGAGTACTGCAGAAAGCAGCAAAATGGAAGTAATCATCAAGTTTATATTATTAATAACAAATGGGATTTTTCATGTGATAAATATAATACATTCCTTTTATATGAAATTTATAAACTTTGTAAATTCATTACAGCTTAATGCTTGTTGAGACAATACATAGAAATTCTTTAACTTATTTTAAAATTAGTATGAATCTCAGCATCATCAAAATTTTACATAACTTTGCAGATATATTGCTTAAAATTGATGATATATTATGCAGCACCATAATCTTCTATATAATATCATTATTGTTCATAACTTCTATGAATTTCCATTTTGAATTCAGAAAACCTTTATGCTTGAATATTCAGATTTTAATATTTACTGTTATAATTGGTCACAATTACCTGAACCCAATGCTCTGCTTCTGGCTTCTGATTTGAACATCTGAAAGGGGAGGAAAAAAGGCAGGCAAATGAAATACAAAACGCTTCAGGAAACAATGTTTGGTATTTCCAGCAGATACAATGATACATGTTTTGATACAGCCCCATAAGACAAATAATGCTTCCCAACAATTGTTATAAAAGAAATTGATAGATTACTCAACCATTCTCATTTGAAACACTATTTTTTTAATGAAAAAGAAATCATTAAATTTCATTTTTCGTGTTGCTAAGTCTAATAAAGCCAAAGGCTTGCGATTAGATCAGACACCTCTAACTTCATACAACTACCCACTTCCAAAAGAGCAATATTATAACAATAAACCAAACAGTCTTGGCAAGGGTGATTCAAGATAGCACCAGAATGTGTGTGTTGATTCGACATGGATACCTCCACCAAATATGAATAATTAAAGACCAAAGCATCAAAAGGTAAAGTTGCAAGCCAAACAGGGGCCATCTCTCCTTTAACTCTTTTGGAAAAATGATGAAAATCGATTTTCACTTATGTCCTCAAAGAAAATAATGCCCAATACCAAATTTGGATTAAATCCATGAAGTTCTTCAGATGTTATTGAGTGGAAAAAACAGTCACGATGAACAGTGTCTGATGTGACGGGACAGGACAGGCATGATGCACAAACATCAGTAACACTATATGTCCTCTCTGTAGTCATGGAATTGACATAACAAACATTTCTATAAAGTCATATGTAATCCATGTATGTAGTTTTGTATATTAATTGAGAAATTTAACCTATTTTTATTTTTTGGCACCTGTCAGCATATTGAAAAAGAAATTTCAGGGTTAGTCATTAGAATTGCAACATAAAACTATCAGATGAAGCTCCCTCTGTGACGTTTAATAAAAATTTGTCACAAGCCTTTTATAGAGTTGCTGTAGAGGGTGTGTCTTTAATAATTTAACTGATAAAAGTCTTATAGGCTGACAGACAAGGATGATGGAAATCACACGGAAAGCATAGTACATTGTGGTCAAACGTGGATTGAAGGTGGGAGGTTTGAGGAGAAATCACTGAGAGATTGTTTATTTCTTTGGCAGCAATAACAGATGGCAGATTAGCATCATTGGAAAAAATAGATGCCAAAATATTTTCTGTCAAATATAATAAAATAATTGCATTGTATTCTAAGATTTAAAATTAGCTATTGCTGATAGACTAGTATGAGATGATGCATCAAAGAGGGTCAATGAAAATGGAAAATTCATGAAAGATGCTGGACCACATTATAACCTAACACTGCTTTATGTACACTTGTTTAATTTCTTTTTAATCCATAAAAAATGCCCATTTAACCATTAGATGTACAATGAAAACACATATATCCACGTTTACAAAAAGTGCTAAAGGTATATATGTCCATATACCTATGATATCTTGCAGTGTAGGGAAAAATCTCACAGATTTTAGACCATCTCAAAGTATCGTTCCCGGGTTTCCATTTTTGACATTATCAAAAATATTCTTCTGTTTAGAATTCAATTTTCTTTGTGGTATTTAGAATATTATGTTGCAACTGTTTTTATAATAAACTGCATGTTAGAGTAAATATGATCCCTTCAGTCATGATTTTGTGCATAAACCATAAAATCTGTCCTGAAGCGATTTAATATATGATAAATTTAACACAAAAGGACAATTTGTTTGTATTTCACATGCATGTACATGGATGGTCTCGAAACAAACAATCTCAGTGAACTGCATTAAAACATCACAGAATATTTTGTCAGATTCCACAGTATGGTACTCTGCAATTATCACAGATACATATGTAAATAGTCCAGCTGCATCCACACAATATGGTGATACACGCAAGATATGATGCCACATCATGGACTATTAAGGCTATGGGAACTTATAGGGGTAAATAGTTTGATGATTTTGCCTTGATTGAATTATTAGTATATATAAGTTTGCTTACAAATAAGCACAAAGATATTTCCCCTTTTACTACTTAGATATATTATTCTTTCTTGTCTGGATTTTCTCCAAAAATATTTTCAATGGAGTCTCATATAATTCACCACGTTCATTATAAAGTTTTTCATAAAAATGTCTTTGCTCTTTCAAAATATCTTTAAATATTAATAATTTTATTGCCGTGTTGTACGTGAATTTAAGGTTCATTTGATTTATAAGAGTTTTCTTTTCCAAACAAAATAATATGTCCATTTAATCTCAGATCACAGTACCTATTTCTAGTCCTTATCATCACTTTATCAGCCATTTCATCATGCATTTCATGTAATTCTGCCTTTTGAATTTCTATCTGCCTTATTTTGTCACTGTTAATATTTCTAAAATTTTCATTTATTGAATTTTGTAATCAGTTATTTTCCTCATAAAACTGTATGTTTATCCTGGTGTGATATTCTCTTCTTATGTGCTCTGTACTGAAGTGTATTTCCTCTAATTATGAGAAGCAGAGTTTATATAAATAGTTGATTGTGAATATGCAACTTTAGGTCTCAAAATGTGATATAAGTCATTTTCATAATCATCTTGTTGTCTACTAGTAGCAATCATTTATTTTTAAGAATTTTCTTTTTTTAAATTAAAAGCTGATTAATTCTTCGTTTTTAAACGGAAATTAATAAATATCCAGTAACTTCTATCCATTCTTGTTCATGCAATTTATGCTTTAAAACAATTCCAGAGTAATCAATGAATTAAATCTTAAGATTCAATCAATAATTCAATCTAACTGATTTTTAGAATTATTTCTCATCCATGTATAAAGCTTTTCACTTTCAAGACAGTTTCTCTGAATATCTTTCAAATTCTTTTCTTCTATCAAAAACAAAACTTACCTTCCAAGTTTCTTTGTCGAATGGATGAACTATGATGGTGACTGTTTGTAGGTGTAAAGGTGCTGTGTTAGAGCTGAAATCTTTAGCACAGTCAAACATTGTCGTGGCAACAGTCTCTGCTGGATATCCAAGGTACCCCGTCCCAAGTGCTGGTATTGCAATGGACTTGTGCATATACCTATTGGCCAGTTCAAGGCACTGATGTGTTACCTTTCTAAGTTTCTATAAGCAAAACATGAATTTTATTGTCCAGCATTCACAACATATTTTTGCTTGCTATATAATAGTCTAGATTACAGCTGTTAATCTATTCACTTAAAATGCATTTTTATATGAGAATTAATGTAAATTAAACCTCATTAGGTTACGACAGGATGTAGGTGTAGGTCACATTAACCCAATTTTGAAAGGTTGATGTAATATATAAGCATTTTCATTTTATAAATCAAAATAAATCATTGTCTAAGAAATAAACCTAACATCTATTGTGTTTCAGTGTTATGAACAAATGACAGTAGGATAGTTATGTTGTACCATTATTACCTTCTTTCATCCAAACAATGGAAAAAAAGATCTTGTGACGAGATGAATTCCACTTCATTTAATGTAATAATGGACTAGGAATTTAAAACCCATTTGAACTTGTAAAAACTGCCCCATTTGTTACAGAAATTATAATATCCATTCATCCTTATGGTTGATTACAAAATAACATGGACAACATTGAGAAAGCAGAGCTCAAATCTGCTAAAGTTTTGCTTATAGTTTATAATAATCTTCACAGACATTTAGTTAAATTTTATATAGATATAGCACCACATCCAAATGAAAATAGAAATATGAAATCTGGAACTTAAACGAATGCCATATATTTTAATTTCCTGCCATAAATAGCATGTTGAACATTGTACTTATTGCATAGTAATCAGTAGAAGTAATGACTAGGAATCCTCTATAAATGGCAATGCATACCAAAATGCAAGCTATGGCACTAATTTATTTCTCTTGTATGAAGTCTGAGTGACAGTAGGAAAAATCGTTCTTTTTGCTCACATTCTTAAATGTGTAAGATTGAGTTTTCCAGTGTAGAACACCGCTGGAGAATATCTCCATCTTTTATCACCTGACTTTCTGATGGAAACATGGTGCAAATGAGCTGGCAGATTCTCCCCAATTTTCATCATCATTTGATCATTATTTCAAACAATTCAAGATAAGCATTAACTGGAACACATTTATGCCCTGAAACATTTTGTAACTCGTCTTGCCTTGATGCAAACTTTTGACCCTAAGGCATAATTTTCATATCATACACCAATGCATATAGACAATTTTATTAATACCATTGCTGTTGTTATTGCTGCTGTTGACTTAGTACATTAGATTTAATTCAACTGTTACTTACGACTCGTAAGAACTTTACGATTTAATTCTAAGTTTACTTTGTTAACTCAGATTGGTTTCACCATCAAAGGAAATAAGCAAAACGGGTTTGTTTTTGCCATAAAGATTTATAGCAGTAAAATCTAATACAGATGATCCAATTTCAGTGCTGATTCCTAAACTATTATATTTATACATTTTCTGTTTGTGGAAGCATACAATTTAAGCTCAATGAATATTCTAAAAATTATGTTCTTCTATCATTATTTTAAAGGTGGCAGCTATTCAGTTGAAAAGAAAATCAAAAGGTGTGCACACTCAAGCTCTTAACATCTGTGTTATTGTTTAATTATGTCAACAATTTTCATATGGAGCAATTATGTAGCCTGGAGATAAGGTTTGTAAAAGTAATTATAATTAGACCTCTGTCTTATCAGTTTAAAAAACCGGAACATAAAACTTAATTGACTGAGTTGATTAATGTCTTTAACACTTGAAAAAAATGAAAGTACATAATTTGATATTCATGTAATTTGGAATCTATACACAAAGAACTTGAGCTACTTCTCGATCACGTCATGCCAAATCCAAACGCTATTTATTACATATTACTTACACCTCCAAATCAAAACCACCACCCCCACGAACTTGACCCAAAGATCCTCCCCCCACGAACTTGACCCAAAGATCGTAATCCAAACTGCATTATATATATATATATATATATATATATATATATATATATATATATATATAGAGAGAGAGAGAGAGAGAGAGAGAGAGAGAGAGAGAGAGAGAGAGAGAGAGAGAGAGAGAGAAATAAATTTAGGTATATGTTATTTGTCTTCATGCTGTCATTTTCTGTTTCAAATTTGGTCACAAATGTCACTGTAACAGCATTTTTGTGGTTGTCAGCTTTGACTCCCTCCCAGGAAATGAACCCCAAAACAATAGCCCTTGTGCAGAACTTATGTACCAAGTGTGGTAAATGTACAGTTAGTAATTTAACAGGAGATAGAGTTACTAGCAAGTGGATGGGACGCACAAATGGAGGATATCCCAGTATCCACGATAAAGTGTGGAGATAATCAAGAGAAAACATTTTTAGTCAAAAATACAAAATCATGTTCAAACGTTTTAAGCCATCCGGAAGGTCTACAGTTATAGGTGTAATGAAAGCTATGCAACGTATGTAAAATGTAACGAATCTAAACTTTTGGCAGATTTACTGAGACGCTATACACAGTAAGAAAAACATAAACATTTTACACATTTATTGATCAACACATGACATAAAACAAATATAAATATTTTGCAGATTTCCTGAGACCTGATGTAAAGTAAAATAACAAACATTTTGTGCGTTTACTGATCAAGACATGATGTAAAACAAAAACAATATAAACATTTTGCAGATTTCCTGAGACCTGATGTGAAACAAAAGCATACACACATTTTGCACATTTACTGATCGAGACATGCTTTAAATAAAAAATAGCATATACACTTTTTGCACTTATATTGATTGTGACAGGATGTAAAAGAACAAAACAAAACAAAAACATACACACTTTGCACATTTACTGACTGAGACGGGATGTAAAACAAGAATGGCATACATGTTTTTGCACATTTACTGATCAATACGTGACATAAGCAATTACTGACACCTCAAGTAAAACAAAACCTATAAGTAATTTGCACATTCACTGACACCATTACCTGAACATTTCCGTAGTCTAATTTGGGAAGTGTGATAAAATAGACATTTTTGCAGCTGAGGTTGCCTACATTGATGACCGCAATTTCCCCATTTTTAATTCCATTAGGATAGTTTCTGCTGCATTCCTTTTGAAGACTGTTGCCTGATGCTTTATCAAGGGACTTAGCAGCATGGCCTTGTCTTAGATTCAGGGATCTGTGCGCGCTACACACAATTACATCAGCCTGTAAAGAGCATTCAAGCAAATTGCTTTTATAATACTACAACTTGGAAAATTTGGCATATGGAATCAACACAGTTTTATGTCAGAAATCCTACCCAGGCTGACTACCTTACTCTATTGCGTACTAACGGATGGGTGGATGGGGCGGTTGCCCCGGGCGCCAGAGGTCTTGGGATGCCAAAACAGTTGATAATCATTTGTCCTCGTATTCTGGCCTTTTGGGCCATCATCGTCTCCCCGGGCGCCATTTACCCTTAGTATGCTACTGACCTTACTATTTACAGTCAAATCTATCTTAAAGGTCATATGTATTAAACCTATCATGAAGATTAGCTATACTAAGCAACCACATAAGTAACCATTTCATAAAAATAACATTATTTACATTATTTCATATCATGTGGTGTATGTGGTGATTCATTTTCTTTTGAAAGCAACTTTTGTGTCTGTAACCAATGTTTCATTTTCGCAGGAATTATTGCTTTTCCCAATTGCTAGCTGCGCTTTTTCTGGTCCTTAAGATGTGACTCTACAAAAATCAAGAACTTCATGTTGAAACACATTTCACATCAGTCAGGCATGCAAGTACACTCAACATCTCTCTGACAAGCATACATGCACAAATGCACGCAGATAAATATGTACACCCACACATGGACATGCACAGAGAGGCACGCTCACACACACACACATATGAAGAAAGAAGCTCAATATTGCTCTTCTGGACAGCATGTCAGAGAGGCAAAAATATTCAATACTTTGCACTCGAAATATTTAAACAACACATCGTTAGTCCAAGGTTCAATATGGACAGTTAACCTATGATGGGCTGGCACAAAATAAACAGGATATTCACACTCTAACTTACTTCACACCATGGACCGTTGGATACATTCCGTTACTTGATGCTACCAATGGATCAGTAAGATTGTAACCTTTTCATTTCCAAAACTTATGTGATGTTAAACTTTGGTTAGTAGTTGCATTATTATACAAATCTAGCCACCCAATTGAAGTTGATGGAACCATCCAAGGCATAGAGTGGTGCATTTTAAATGTGAAGTCATGGATGACATGTAACAAGCTGCAGATGAATGATGATAAATCTGAAGCCATTCCAATTCTTTACCTCAAGCAATAAGTATCAGCAACACCAACATTAAATTCACACAGTCAGTACGAAACCTAGGTGTTACTCTCGACAGTACTCGCTCATTACACCAACATGTCATGAACAAATGCAAGGCTGCATATCTGGAGCTGAGACGCATCAGATCCATTCGCAAGTTTCTTTCAGTTGATGCCACTAAAACACTTGTATGTTCCTAATCACTTTCTAGATTGGACTATTGTAAATCTTGTTCATCTTAGTATCAACTACAGAAACTTCAAAAAGTTTAAAAACACAGCTGCTCAGATCAACCTTAGAGTACCAAGAACTGAGCGCTCCTCCCCATGCTCTGTACCCTCCACTGGCTACCCATTCACTCCAGAATCAAACACAAAATCTGTTCTCTATGATACATTTCGTTGACTGCCCCCAGTCCAAAATATCTATCTGACCTCACCCATGTGTACACCCCAGCAAGATACTTATGTTCCTCTTCTGACACTCGTATTCTCATTATTTCAACTATCAAAATGAAGTCCTAGTGACAACTTTCTTTTGCATACCAAAACCCAGCTACCTGGAATGAATTGCTTATTGAACTTAGACACAATGACACTGTGATCTCATTTAAGAGTGCTTTTAAAACTCACCTATTTCAACTGCAAAAACAGACTTACTACTTAACAATGTTTCCTTACCTTAATTATTTTCAGCATGTTTTTGTTTGTACTTTTACGGTGTTTGTCTATATATATATGTCCTTACGTATTAACTAATATCGTAAAGTGCTTGGAGCTTCTAAAGATTAAGCACTGTACCAAGTCCTCATTATTATTATTATTATTAGTAGTAGTATAGTATATTTCAAAAATAAATTTAAAGTCCTAATAAGTTTGCCTCACATTCATCACATACCTTCACCAATAGCACTTGATTATATAAAACACTGTAATATTTCACTGACACAATTTTGCATTCAATCAAATCAAACTGTTGTTTTGACTATCTTCTCTGCTGCCATATATTGAGGCTATGAATTTAAAAATAAAATTATGAACAATATGTAGACCATATAAAAATATGTCAGAAATGGAAGTTTATTTAGAACAGGAAGAAACAATAAATAACAAATGGATTGAAACCCCAAAGGCTGTATACTACTTTTTTATAAGCACATGCTTTGTTCTATAAAATGTCATTACAGTAAGGAGACCATGTCCCATGATTAAAACAATTCTCACTTTTATACTCTGACTTAGATTGGACATCTGATTGGTTGATGTCAAATCCTCGACCAATCATTCAGCAGAATGTTTAGTGGAGTGTGAGTCTGACTGTGATAACTTGTGTCATCTTCATATTGGAGCATATTCATTTCCAATACTACAAATATGTTCTCTTTGAAACGGGCTACTTCTCAATAAAGGCCATCACATAATATTTTCAACCTGATCCTTGAACTTAAGAACTTTGCTATATATAACGTGTGTTTTCCACATTCGTACAGTCTTTCAAACATTCAAATCAGGTTTTACTGTATTACAGATTGATAAATACAACACCAACCACTGGACCCCAACAAGACAGATGCATTCAAGGCCACATAATACCTTGAGTTCATTATAACAAAACTTTATATGGATCTGTTACATATTTAACTCAGTGCATCAAAAGTTGTCCTTATATAGAGTTTTGTTACCATTTTTTCTTGTGCATTACAACCAACCATGGACTGCATAGACTCAGATCTGCTATCACACAAGGCACAGGCAGACAGATTCTCTTCAGCTTGTTCTACTTGTGAGATGGAGGGCTGCAGCTGTATTTTGAGCCTGGTCTCTATTCATATGTAAATGAACTGTATATGTCTATAATGTCTATAATAGTGTTTTATGTTGAGCCTACATTAACCAAAAAGTAAGCAACGCGGACTTCTTTGTCCATGAATCACAACATGAGCAGTCCTCAGACTAAAATATATCACGAGCAAAGGCCACTAATTCCTGGTTCCTTTCTTATTTGCAATCATAATGGGTCAACTTAAGCATCGATAGCAACAGATACAAATCATATCCAAGCCAAACTTTGAACAATCTTAAAGACCCCGTTTTTAATGAAAAGTTTACCTTTACTGAAAAAGCATCATCCATAAAACAACTTAAGTTATGTAAAGCACCAGGGATAGATGGTGTACAGAACGAGCATATAAGATATGGTGGCAGAAAACTGATAGAAATTATTACAAATCCATTCAATGCAATACTAAATAACTGTTGTATACCATGTGAATGGAAAGTCGGCATAATTGTACCAATCCACAAAGGCGAAGGAAAGTGTAAAAATGACTGAGACAGCTGTATCTTTACTACCTGTGTTGTACAAACTATTTGAAAAATGCACATACAATAGATTTAATGCATGGTACATAAAGAAAATGCAAAACTTTCTGAATACTCAACAGCAGAACTTCCAAAAAGGGGTTGAGTTACATAACAAAATTTTTAACTTGCATGAAGCAATCTTCACTAACCTGGGATTATAATCCAAAGTCTACGCCACATTTTTGGACATAAGAAAAGCGTTTGACACCGTGTGGCACGAAGAACTTTTCACAAAGATTTCCCTATTGGGAATTACTGGCAAACTCTTCACTGTAATTAGGGAATCATGCTCTAATAGCTAAAGCATTGTTGCTATGAATGGCACTAAATCTGAAACTATACCAATCAGGCAAGGTGTTTGCCAAGGTGGGGTGTTTTCTACACTTCTCTACTTGGTATATACCAATGATATATTAAAGTTTATAGACAATTCTAAATTAAGAAAAACCGTGGGATCAATTCTTTCTGGAAATCCTGCTTTAGCTGACTATATCACTCATAGCGACAACCCCTGCTCATTTACAAGCAATGCTTGATATCGCTCACTTGCAAACGGTAACATGGAATTTTAAAATAAAAAAGAATAAGAGTTGGATCATTGTTTTCAAACGAAACAGACAGAAGGAAGATTGCAATTTCAACTCAAAAATTGGTCTTAATACTACTCTGATTTCCAGAACTACCACACAAGTATCTATCACTATGAGCTCTGACACGAGCTGCGTAGCAATATTAGAAAAGGCATATTCAAAAGGAAGAAAATCATATATTCCCTTATCGGGATTGGGAAAATGGAATGTAAATTAAACCTCTTAACTACTGCAGATCTCATGTAAAAGATCGTTATTCCAACAGAGCTTTGTGGTTGCAAAGTGTGGTCAAAGATTGGATCGAAAGACATTAAAAAATTAGATGTATCTCAGCATCAATGTGTGAAGAACATTGAAGAATTCTTAAGCAACACCAGATCTACAATGATTGAAAGCATGCTTGGACTGAACAGAATTGACGCTGAAATTGATTTTAAAAAAGCTCTTGCACATTATGCCATATACCTGAAAATACGTTGTCTAAAATACAACTTTTTATGAGATTGTATATTTCCTTTGTAGGAATGATCGTTGATTGTATGAAACAAAAAGGATTTATTCCTTCTCTCTCCCCTTCCCCTATCTCTCTCTGCTGGGCCCCGGGTGGCCGCGTGGTCTAAGGCGCTCGCCTTTACTGATCACTGCCATCTCACCTCTGTCCACGTAGGTTCGAGTCTTGGGTTCGGCCAATGTGGTTATATGAGAAAGCTTACCAGTAGCTTCCCGTGGGTCGGTGGTTCTTCCCAGGATTTTCCCGGGTTCTTCCTCCACCAGATATACTGGCCGCCATGTATAGCCTATCATGTGCTGAAAAATAGCGTTAAACCCATAAAACCTAAACCTCTCTCTCTATATATATATATACACACATATAATTATCCACAAATATGACTTGAAAGATTTTATTTCTTTGTTTGTTGTGGGTTTTGTTTTTACATTTCAGAATAGGCTAACTAAAGAAATGATGGTAAATGAATGACTTAACTCAAAGTTATCCCGCTAGTTTACTTTACAGACAACATGACTTTACAATATTGATGTCATTATACTTTTAATGTAATATTTATCCTAGTTCTCAACCTTGAAAATTGTATGCACCTCATATGTATGTCGAGTTAAATGAATAATTGATATATCTGTAGATAACACCATCACGATTAGGATGATATAACACGTGTCAGTGTTTTGCACATAAAATGGACAATTTTGACCTAAAATTGGAGTTTAATGCCTTCTAAATTGATTGAGTTTTTCGATTCATTGGAATGTACTCAGTAAGACTGCTTAGCCAGTAGGGAATGACCATACAGGTTTTCTCCCTAAGAAGGGAAACTGTAGCGGTTGCTGAATGGCTAGAGCCTATCCTCATCGAGTTATGTTGGTATGGTACAGGGGATTATGCCAATCAAACATCAAAGTTTGTATTTTTGTTTATGTATGCATGCGTTTGTGATTTATATATGTTATTGTACATCATGTCCTTGTGATTCTCTTATCTGAACCATTTCTCTATGTTGTTACTAATCTCCTAAATGAGAAAATAAAGATGGATTGATTAATTTAGTGATTGTCCAATGATTTCTTTTGTCCATACCTTTTCATTTTCAATGTTATTTTTCACAACATAAACTTTCATGCTGCCAAACTTCACAAATTTTCTTCCAGGTTCAGCTTCATCGAACAGAATTCTACGTCTAGCGGCCATCATTTAATGCTGGCACAGATGCTGTTCTTGGCAGTGTGGATTCTCTGGATTCTAAAATAAAAATCAATTACATACTGTAATTTATAAATGGAACAATACATACAGGTATATTGCTCATTAGTCCATGTACAAAAAAAAATCAGTCTCCTCACACTCTAGGCATACCTATTTATATACATAGATCAGGAAAAATATCCACCAATTAAAGTTATGTCAAGAGAAAAAAAGAAAATAAAATGTGAAGGCTTGTATAGGTTCCATACCCTATGGACCGTCCCTCATTTTCACCTATTGTACATGCATTATGGTATTAAACTGCCATTCAACAAAGAGAAAACCAACATTATAAACGTCACATTTACAGCAGCTAGCCCGAATCTATACAGAGAAATAGATCCGGACCAGATTTTGACACTGACCCCTTTAGCACCTCTCAAAATAATGTCTAGTCAAGAAAGAAAAAATGTATGCATCTAGACCAAATTTGTTGGTCTGTTTATATTTTTCATAATTAATTCCAGACTAGAGAACTAAGCAAACAAGGTCTATGTTATTTCGTATCTACTGGTGGATGCAACAAGTATTTAAGACCTGTCAACACAGAACAACGAGCAATTGGGAATGTTCTCGTGTTATAGTGTTTACAGTTTATAGTTGAACATAGTTTTTTTCAGAGTGTGATAAAATCTAGGTCAATGATCACATTCAGTGGTTGCATTTTCAAACTACATTAAAATGCATACATGGACCATACATTTTAAAGTCTTTATTTACATAAGTACAGAAAAGTCACCCTATATGTACATTGCTGGTTTTTAAAGAAAAGCACAGTTTACTTCGTTTTGGGCTTTCGTAGCACCCACTTAGATTAGGGACGTAAATTATAAAAAGGTATACGAAAAGAAGAAAAATAAATATATTACTATGGTGGTGTTTGAATTACATAAGTTACTGCATGGTCAGTGAAAGATTTAAAACGTCAATTTTTTAATTTTTTCCCTTGCCAAACGCAGGGCACAAGCCAACATAACATTACAAATCTAAGTCACATTATGGGTTGGAACTGTTAACGGAATGAAAAATATCATGGAAGTTCAGGGTTGGAAAAATCTCCTTTTGGACAGATTAGGGTAAACTTACTATATCTCCTCTGATAGACTTTCATTCTTTTTTTTTCTTTCTTTTTTTTTTTTCCTTTATTTTTTGTTTCATTGCTTCGATTATGTTTACTAGTATCAAATTAAGTTATAGTCATTCAGCACTAGATCCATATCAAATTCTGTATAAAATATATGTCTGCACATGTGCAATGATCTCTTTTATTTGTAGCTTGATAGAAAAGTGCCAGTTACAAAGTTAGTTCAGGAAACTACCGCCAGTTTTTCAAAAGGTCCCATCTTAAAAGAACCTAATCTTACATCGCTGATCATATAACTGACACTTTTCCATCAGATAACTGACACTTTTCCATCAGATAACTGACACTTTCTATGAGATGGGATATTCAAAATGTTGTTGTCGAAAAAATATGTGCTAAAAGATCTTTGTAAAGAGTATAGTTAGACAAAGCGCGGCATGCAACCGAGATCGACAAGAAGTGTTCAGGAGGCGGTCAATTATGATTATGCAATATGATTTGAGATTTCACTCGCCCCCCCCCCCCCCAATTCAAAACTGACAGCTTCGCTACATAAGAAACTTCATTCATAGTCAATAAACTACCTTAGGTCTCACTGGATAGTTTTGTATTTTGTACTTTATTATTTTTGGTATCTCAACATGTAAACATATCACTTACGTGAATCTGATTGATCCAAATAAGCCCATGAAGTTCTTGCACAGTATTCTCATTACTGAATGGCTGCGACTATAGGAATTTTCTTTATCCCCACCTTCGGGGGGGGGGGGGGGGGGGTCCAAATGTAAAACTAGAACATGAGTACATTGCACCCCACCCCACCCCCAGGACATGAAATAGCTTAGGGTGCAATGAACAGTTCTTATGCACAAATTTAATGCCACATCCACTAGCCTAATATAAAAAAGCATTTAAAAAAAATACACAAGTGAAGTAAAAAAGGTCCATATTTTTGGATAGCTATATTAAAACAAAGCATAAAAATAGTATTCACTTGACCTTACTAAGTCAATGGCAGTTCATAGCAAAAGAAGTTTATGCACCCCAACCCCAAATTGATACCTGCATTTTTCACGTCCGAAGGTCATTTCTGACACCAAGTGATGCTCACAGTGCAAACACAAGCCCTTTTCCTACGTTACATTTCCGCAAAACATTGTGTACTAAACAGCTTGATGCAATTCAAAATAGCTGCCATCGAAGAGGTTTTTGAGATATTCTTCTTGCCTTGAATCCACATGTTTACTGCTATGGGTGGCTAGCTCTGCTTCTTAGTCGACTATTGGTATTTCACTGTCTACATACTGTGAACTGACTATGGGAGGTGTACATGCCTCACATCAGTTTGAAGAAACAACACAAGCCCGAAACAACTAAGTCACAAATATATCCGTATCTTTAATTATTAAACAATAATAGCTCAAAAAGTCACAACATAGCCTTAAGTTAAGAAATTTGACACGGCCAATTTAAGAAACTATCCCCTGCCACCATAATATGCTTAATATGCAAGAACAACGCACTGAATGGAATACTGCCTCCTTATTGGTCGACTGAAAATCAGGCTTTCAGTGTGCGCATTACCTCATTTTCGGTTGACCAATGAGAGGGCAGTATTCCATTCAGCTCGTTGCACTTGCATATTAAGCGGGCGCGATCATGACCATGTCGACCGGTAGCATGGGAAAATGGTATGGCATTCCTTAAAGGCGTGGTAGTAAGTCAAAATTTGTACAGGCATAAAAGGTCCAATGCCTAAGCTAAACATCGGTACCAAATTTATTACGCTATGCGAAGTGTAGCTTGAAATAGCAGCGCTGATTCTTAAATAGGTCGCGCGGGCAGGGAGAAAAGTGTCCTCGCTTGTGGTATTGTATAGTATATGTGTGATTTATATGTAAATTGTAAGCAACGATACGAGCCCCTTTGGGTGAGTGCAATGTTAAAGAAATACGATCTATAGTACAAAGACAGCCTAATGGTTGCGACGCGGATTCTCGCGAAGATAAAAATGAAAGACGGTAATTTATACTGTATTACAACGTGCAAGATAATAACCGCTATAATCAGTAAAATTAATATGAGCAGTGATAAAAATTAACGGAATCATAAAAATGTAATGTAAGTAGAATATAGACTTTATCATTTTCTTAAATTGTATGCCACACATTTCAAAATAATGCAGTCTGAATAAAACTGGCTTTATAATATTTTTGTAACATTCATAATTAAGTATCATTTAAAATGTTTGTGCTTTGACTACATTTAAAGTGATAATTACAGTATTCAGATGACAATATTTTAAAATATTTTTGTACCAAATCAGTGATGAATAGAAATAAAAATAGAAATAATACTGTCAGATCAAATGGTCGATAGTTTTATTGTAAGGTGCATGGTTGTGATGTGAATCTATACTGTAAACACCATCCATGATGCCTACTACTTTAATGAATATTACTATAATAAAGGGATACAAAACAACAGAAACAAAATTCTCTAAATCATAAGCATGTCATTCTCTAAATCATAAATATGTCAGATAATTAGATTATAGATTTGTATCATTTTTATATTATATGTTAAACATTCCAGAAAAATGCAGTATGAACAGAAGTGTCTTCACCATAGAAATATGTTTAATTCATATTAAGATAGCATTTAGCATGCCAGCAACAAGAACATGTAATGTAGACATTATTATTATTATTATTAATGTTGTTGATATTGTTGAAAATACAAATAATTCCAAAATATAAGTGTAAATGTCTGATAAACATATAAATCATTATTATTAAGATTATTTATTTTAAAATCAAATTAAATTTCTTAATTTTAAAATTATGATAAAAATTATCACTCATTATTATACAATAATATTTCTATTTTTATTCATCATTGATCTGGTGAAAAAAAGCATTGTCATCTGAATATTGTAATTATTATTTTAATTATTACTTATTCTGCATGCATATGTATACGGTTCTTTATGTCTTCTAAATAATAACAACAATAATAATAATAATAATAATAATAATAATAATAATCATAATAATAATAATATCTAATTTCTTGCTATTTTAAATGTACTTTATTATGATTTTTTATAAATATTATAAAGCCATTTTTATTCAGATTGCATTCTTTGGGAATGTGTGGCATATAATTAACAAAGAAATTATTAAGTCTCTGTTCAACTTACATTACATTTTTATGATTCAGAGAATTTTGTCACTGTAGTTTCGTACCCTTCATTTTAATGTCATTGGTTATAGTGGTTGGTATCTTGCACGTTGTATACAAGTATAAATGTACCGACTTTTTTTTTTCGTTTTTTGTTGGGTTTTTTTGTTGTGTTTTTTTAACCTTCGCGAGAATTTGCGTCGCAACCATGCACCCTTACCACTGGTAGTATGCTGTCCTTGTGCAATGAAAAGCATTTATTTAACATTGCACTCGCCGTTAACAATTTTATTTTTCCAAATCAAAAAAGTTTGCGCAAACGGAACAAGGTTTGGTTTGAAAATTATAAGGTTTAAAGGGATTAAATAATCATCAGTTAGATAGTAGCTGGAGGTGGTGTACGATTCATAATGGAACGGGTCCAGACTATATGTGACATCACACGGAAATTTCCATTGGAGATCCCGTGTTGAAAAATGATGTTGTCCGTGTCAAATGTTTTATTGATTTGGAAGGACAGTTTCTCTTTGAATTATAATTTGTAAAAAAAAATCTACTTCTAAATCTTGCTGGTTATCGAATTGTGCATTATTGATTCCACTCGCGTATGAGACTATTTTTCAACGCGCAAGAAATGAAAGGTGCAGCGTCTGAGACAGAATTTAATGAAAGCCTAACTTCGTCTGTTGTTCTTTCTATCCAAACTCTTTCCACTAAAATAAAAACTATGTGCTAAACAGAATCTCAAATGGGTAATGATTTAATAGTAAATTTATGAAATTCGTTGAATAATTTCCAGCTTTAGCGCCAAGGCTCGCAAAAGCTGGAAATTATTCAACTCGTTTCATAATTCAATATTAAATCAATACCCATTTGAGATCCTCTATTAGTATAAATACTAGTAACAGTTTTATAAGTATCTTAGATTATATAGAAAAAATTAATGTTGAATAACATTTGTTTTGTTTTCTTCCGGCTGAGTAGGTAATTATAACACACTTACATGTTTCACTTATTGTAAGCGGTACAGTCCCTCTAGTCCAGTCTACAAGATCATTAAAGCGCCATACATGGAATATTTCTTTAATGCTTCCATTCATTCCATGTGATATGAAAACTAATTTATCTCATATCTGGATCTCCAAACAAAATGCAGTTATCGAATGATCCTCATTTACTCCAAACCAGCTCTTAATTATCTGTTTCTACAATTTAACTTACCTGGTACCTTTCTCAGCGATACAATTTTTTTTATTTAAATGTTAATGATATGTCTGGAAACGTCCTCATCTTTATGACGCCACAAAGGAAAATTAAATGATACATGTGGAAGTCTACAGAGTAAATGTTTACTTAACTATACAAGAAAAAACACAAAACTATCGAATGGTAGAAGTTAATGACTTGGTGACACCATTTAAACGGACATACGGAAAATATCCTACTATGTTAAACTAGCAGAGTGTTTCAAAGAAATACCTCTTTTGGGATTTCAAAAAATTCTGTAAAGTTTCGTAATTTTCTTTCGCTATCAAGAACGAAACCGATTACTGCCGATTCCAAACATGGCCTCTGTTATTCAGGCAGTGATCAGATAACAGATTGTTCACTAATTTGACTGTGTAGAGTTTAAACGACATTTACGTCAATTTAGCTTTACTTGGGTGAGTAATAATAATACTAAAAATTTTATTTGAGTTTGTCAAAAGTGCATATCTACCTTCTCTCGAGTTACCGAGTTCTAGTAACGTTGCTGATGTGTTTCCCACTTTCGGTTTACTTTCGATTTGATGAAACAGCTGACACCGCTAACCAGGGGTTGGTTTGTTTCGATCAGTGTAACACTAAACTTTCTAGCATTTGAGAATCCATGTCTCCATATGTCTACAGTCGCGTCTAGTACCTTCGTGAATTATATACTTTTGTTGCAGATGTCAATAAACTTGCTGCAGCTGTAAAAAAAAAAAAAAATACACATGTAGATGTGCACATATGTTGTTTTTCTTTCGTTTATTTATTTATATTTTTATTCTATTAATTTTTTTACTTCCTGCAGTAATTATAATCAAGGGACTGAATCATGCACTAAATGAAGCAATTATTTAATTGAAAACAACCAAATATTTAACTGAAATCAATGGGCTAGGTAGAATGCGATGCAGGTTTACCTAATAAATTATATTTTTCCTTTAAAAAATGAAATACTACTACTACTACTACTACTACTAATAATAATAATAATAATTATTATTATTATTATTATAATTATTATAGCATCATAATGATATTCATCATCGTTGTTGTCGTTGAGTTTTATATTTTGTTTCAACTTGTCACTAATTTTATAAATTAAGTTGAGTAATTGATGTTATTCATCTAATTAGGAACTTCCGTCTGTTAATATCATTACCTGACATTAGTGTCTCTGTTAAGATTTATGTAATCATTGGCTTTGTTCCCTGTCTGAGTAACTGATGAAATCATCATTTGAAATATAGTCAAGTTTATAGACTAATTTTATTTAAATCACTAGTATTTAAAATAATTTATCTGGCTAAATACTTCTTCTATGTTTTTCAATATCTTTCTCCATCAACTAATTTTAACCTTGGCTTCAGAACGATAAAGGAAAAATTTTAAAATGACAGATGACTGTACAAACTTTGTTTGGACTTATTCTTTACAAACGATTTTGTCGACTGCAACTTAGCTAAAAACCGTCACTGGTTTACGTACAGCAGCTAATGTCATCGTATAGTAGCAATTGTGTTGTTTATGGGATGCTGCGATTTTCGAGTGTGAATTTGGCACCTAAAATTCTTTTAAAAGCGTAAAATATGTTACGTTTTATAATCAAAACCTATGGAAATGTTTCAAACTTTAAATTTCTAGGCGACATATTCCTGTATAGCCACGGTTTCCAAAGTGATTTAAAAAAGCGTCGGTATAGTCATTTCAACGACACTGTACGGGATTTTACAACAACAAGAAAAATACCACGCACAGTAGCGTTACTGCTCTGCGAGTGTGGACCATCATCGGTTTTCTACACCACTTTTCTGTTACTGTCTACGTTGAATGTAAAAAATGCAAAATGGTGTGTACCCCATTCACTGCAGAAAAATTTTTGCCCATCAAATTCTACCCCCCCCCCCCCCACACACACACACACGGTCCAGGCCGGTCTCGCTGAGTGTTGTAGAATCGATCCTAAGCGCCCTGCTCTGCTGCATGTCGTAAGAAACGACTACTGGAGGCAACCATTTTGCCCTGGGATGCATCCCAACTGTTCCAGGTTAGGTTTTTAACATTTTTAAGTGTGTGGTTTATATCAAAATTTTCAGTTTACATTTTAAGGATTTTACCCTTTTCTGTTTTTCTCCTTGTTTTGGATGCAATGTACAGGATACCTAAACACCTCCTAGGCACTATATTGTCGAGATTGTGCTGGTGTGCCGTTAAACTCTATACGTACATTTATCACATAGCTGGTACACTTTACATATAGTGTGTGCAGTTTAATATTTTTTATATGTTAGCTTGTTAACATGGCTTCAGAACGATATGTTGTTTCAGCGCACAATTGAAAGGTGCAGCGTCTGAGCCAGAATGAATGAAATTATTTCTTCTTCTTTCTAAGCTATTTACATTAAAATAAAACCGATGTAATAAACAGTCTCAAATGGGTAAAAGATTTAATATTAAATTTATTCAACTCGATAAATAAATTCAATATTAAATCATTACCCATTTGAGATCCCCAGTGGCGTAGCGAGGCAAAGTGCCGCCCAGGGCCAACTACCAAAATTACGCCCCCACTCCATTCGTATTATTTATGATATATACGGTACTCTTACCAAATTGCCGCCCCCTAGAAAGTTCCGCCCGCGGCCACCGTCCCCTTCGCCCCCCTCCCCAGCTACGCCACTGGAGATCCCCTATTTATGTGATATCTGGAATTTCCAAACAAAATGCAGCTACTGAATGATACTCACTTACCCACTTACAATTTAACTTACCGGGTACCTTTTTCAGCAATAGAGTTTTTTCAGGCCAAATGTTAATGATATGTCTAGAACAATCCTCACCCTTATAACACACGTGGAAGTTTCTGTGGATCTTTACCTTAGGCACGATGAGAGTCTACACAGTAACTGATACTTACTTATACCAGGAAAGATACCAAACTATTAAATGGTTGAAATTAATGATCCGGTGACACTGTTTAAATGGACATACGGAAAATCTCTGACTATATTAAAATATTTCAGTATTTCAAAGAATACTTATTCTCAGTTGCCTAATTTTCATTTTGCTACCAAGACTGCCGATTCCAAATATAGCCTCTGTTATTCGCGCAGTGAGCAGAAAACAGATTATTCATCGATTTCATTGTGTGGAGTTATAAAGTCATTTACGTCAATTTACCTTTGCTTGGGTAGGTAATAATTAAAACAATAATATTTCAAATATTAAGCGAGTTTGTCAAAAAAATGTATAGTTACCTTGTTCCGAGTTACAGAATGCTAGCAACATCAGTGCCGTGTTTCCCACTTTCGGTTTAATTTCGATTTGATGAAACAGCTGAACCGCGAACCAAGTATGGGTTTGTTCCGGTTCAGTGTAATACTACATTTACTAATATCCGAGAATCGATATATCCAATCGGTCCTAGTACTTTCATGCGGTATAGTAAATATAATTTTGTTGCAAATATCTGTAAACTGGCTCCATATATAAAGAAATACACATATATATGTAAATATATGTTTCTTTTATTATATAATTTATTTTTATTCTTTTAAATAATTTACTACCTGTATTTTAATATTAATTGGTATGTATCTCGCGACTAAATAATATCCTTTAATAATAATAATAATCTGTGTTTAACGTGAATGACACATTTGGTCATTAAAGACTCATCTGTCTTGTGTTCCTTAATTTTTTTAACTAATCATGTTAAAGAATTTTTTGAAAATAAAAAATAAAAAAGTCACTTACACACACTCACGTATGCTCGCACACGTACTCACACGAATTAAAAATGGATTATTATATGTAACTATAGTGGTCAACAGGTACATATATGAACAAGATACGATATACACAGGTATACACATTTCAGCATGTCAGAAGTCTTATATATATAGATAGAATTAAACATGCACAGATTATTTCTGGTTACAATGATAAAATTCTATATTGGGAGGTTTGAATATATCATTCTAGCTGGTCAAGAAAGAATTTCTTTAATGAGGTTTTAAACGAAGCAGGGGAATTTGAATTACGTATCCGCAAGGGTAAGGTATTCCAAAAGGTAGGTGCTGATACAGTAAAAGAGCTTTTAAAATGGTTGGTTTTCGATCACAGAATCTGTGTAGTCAATGTACCTTTCAAAGGGTTTATATGATTTTCCGACTTTCTTGAATCAAACCGACTTTACATAAAATGGCCTCAATTAATTGAATTAATAACGGGGTTATCAGAAGGCGAGTCAGTTTTTGGATTATCGACAAACAATGAACATAACCCGCTTTTCGATTAATCGGTACTCACAGTTTGGACCGATATGTGTCACGATTCAAGAAATCAAACATGCAGCTCATGACGGTTTTCACACTTCGTATAATGCGTCGCGATTTCACTAGGATTAGAGGATTTCTAACCGCTAAATTACATCTATTAAGGGGGTGTACTAAAATAATTGTTGTTCGGATAACAGATGTAAAAAAGATATAAACAAAGAACAAATTCAGCCGGGACCTGACGAATAGTTCCGATAATATCGGGTATTCGAATAGGAGTTCGAATAGCTGAGAGTCTACTGTATATATATATATATATATATATATATATATATATATATATATATATATATATATATATATATATATATATATATCTACAGAGAGAGAGAGAGAGAGAGGGAGGGAGAGACAGACAGACAGACACACAATATAATATAGCATGACTTGGATGAGTAATGTTGAAGACTGCGATCATACATAAAGATGTATCAATATGACATATATACAACCTATGTATCACATCTTTTATACTAAAGACAGGTATATAAAATAATGTACAAAATATTGTAGCAAACTGATAGATAGTGTGGCCTCATTCAGAGTGACGATATTTGTGTGATAACAACTAGCAGATATCTATGAAATTTGATATTGAGAAGACATATGAATCCAAGGAAAACGCAAAATTCAAACGAAGTAGATCTTATCATATTTTGGTAACAGAATTTATATAACTGTTGAAAATGTTATATATGGGGGTTTATTGTTTGACACTCGGTGTATTTTATTCCTTATTGTACATGAGAATAACTTTTAACTTACATTCCATTACTATAAATTCAAGGATTGAAAAAATCAATATTCTTAATTAATTTCTTATGTCCGCATTAACTTTCTTATCCTTACTTTCTTCCACGAATGAAAAAAAGGAAGAAACAAAGGAATACCAACGACAAAAAAAAAAAAAAAAAAAAAAAAAAAAAACAAACAAACAAACAAAATAATAGAGAAACGATTAAAAAAAATAAACAAATCGATTTATCAAAATAAAATAGTACTCAATGGATTGCTAGATAAAAGAATGAACATGTGGGTTAACGTCACTGACAAGTGAACTACAAAAAAAATATAATTTTTTAAAATTGAACTGATAATTAAAATGTTCCCATTATGAGAGCGCTCATGCAATTTAAATATTTCAATCATTTCTAATGAATTCTTATGTATGTACAAATCACCAATCGTTGTTCACAGAAGTAAACTGGAGTGCACTGGAAGTTCACTATATGGTGCCTGATGTTCACTAGAGTGTTAACTCCTGATACACTTTGATATTTATTCCTAGTTCAAAACGTCGCGCATGAGGTGCTTCCTGTGCCAAAGTTAGTTTTAAACGTACTGTAGGCTATTTCATTAAAGTCAAACTGGGCTCTAAGCAAGTTTGTATATTACTCAATTTATATTTACCTGTAAAAGTTTAATGTTGAACAGAGCATGAGCGTTTTAATTAGTGGGACTGGTTACTTTTCTTAAAACTATTGCGTAGCCATTATGGACATCCCTGGCCATAACCTCAGTTACGAATCTAACCATTTTCGTAAGTTTGAAATGAGAGAATATAAATGGACCAGGGATGTGATAGCCTTTTCCGTGAGAGGCAGTTGGATGAAATGATTATCATTTTCATGTATTTTACTTTTTTAAAGCCATTTCATTTACATAGTTATTCGCTGTTAGGGTGCTTTTATATAACAGCAGTTGTCTGTAGTGGAAAAAAGTTAAATAAAACAATAAACCAAAAAACATATGAAAAGAATAGAAAAGTGTATACATACATACATACATACATACATACATACATACATACATACATACATACATACATACATACATACATACATACATACATACATACATACATACATACATATGCATTTGAGCATGAACTGGAGAGCGTCAATTCTATGGACAAATCTTTTTGATACTAATATCAGTTAATATTCAGTATTAAGCAGTATAAGGAATTTAAAATAATAATAATAATAATAATAATTATTATTATTATTATTATTATTATTATTATTATTATTATTATTATTATTATTATATCCTTTTATGACCGCAGGTCATGACTTTCTCGAGTTAAGATGTGTTGGTCGATACAGGAGGAAAAAAGCAATGAAATAGTGGTATAGACTGAGATTTCTCTGATTTGTTAAGTAGTTACATATTATTTTCGGTTTGCCAATAGAGAGAGAGGAAGTGAAAACGCGCCTTGAGAATCTTCCATCCAAGGCTCTCTTCGAGTCTGTGCAAGAAAAACTGCAGGAATCATACAATGAGAAACTTTCGAAGTTGATGGAGTCAGTCATGAACGACTTTAAAAGATTCATCGAGGGAGAAATCAAGAACCAAGTGCAAAGGATGTCAGAGCAGTACGGTGGTTGCACTCTAGATCTTGAGAGCCATGATAATGAAGAAGAAAGGATAATGAAGAACTGGAATCCGAAGACGAAGACAACCAAGGATTTATCTGAGGGGAAAATTCAACTGCTGGATACATTGTGGAAGCACAGCAACATCCAGGTGGCCTGGTCGTTTAATGGCAAAATTTATGGCAGAGCTAAAAGCTGTGTTGGAAAAGGACAGAGTATTGTTTGACGTCGAGGACGAAATCAAGCCCTCCGAGAAGTGGAGGGAGGCAGCTGAGGTGTGAGGGCAATTGCCCAGGGGCCCGGTGATTTCTAGGGGCCCGCCCTCAGCTCAGTTATACAAAATAAATTAATCTTTGCAGAAAATATTAAAATTTGTTCCTTGCAAGAGTCTAAGTTACGGTAGATTACTACAGGTTTTATATGCAAAACTTTACACAGGTTTTTATATACAAAAAATTAAACTAGTTTGGGGGTCCATGACTGTTCTGGCTAGGGGCCCGGAATTTATGTCGGCGGGCCTGGACGACACAGATATGAGGATCGAGGGGCACATCTCAAAATTTCACTGAATGAATATACTAACTTACTTTGCTGCATTATACAATCAACCGTGAACACTGTTGGATGTTCAGTTATCAGGTCCAGGGCTTGATCGACCTACATGTATACTCGTATGCAGTTATATGGGTTCAGATTTGATTATATTGTATATTTTAGTATGCCAAGATTTTATGAATCGATCTTGGATACGTATGATACTGCTTTATGTAAAAAATTTAAATGGTTTTGTATGTTTATAAGCACTACCCCCATCCCTCTTTATCTCTCTGATGGCTTTACGCTATGTTTATTGCTCCGTTGATTTAGGCTCATATGTTGCTTTGACTTACATTAAAATACTTAAGACTGTCATGAATAGAGAAAAAGAACGATAGCACGTTTTAGTAAAAACAACTGCACAAATCTCCCCCTCCATCCCTCTCTCTCACTCACTCACTCTCTCTCTCTCTCTCTCTCGTATATATATATATATATATATATATATATATGTGTGTGTGTGTGTGTGTGCATTTGTGTGTGTGTGCATTTGTGTGTATATATTCTGTGTTACCTCCCCTCTCTCCCTCCCTCTATTTTGATCTCTTTCCCTTTACATGCCTTTTTTTACCATATTCCTTATTCCTTTTCCCTTATGAAGTGCAATATTTTGCTAGCGATATAGAAAGTAACCAACCTCCCACATACTTTTTTTTCTTAAAATAAAAAAATAAAAATAAAAAATAAAAATAAAAAAAAATCTATTATACAAAATTAGCTATCCTTGCTCTCTTTCCCCACCTATATCTCTACAAACCTCTCTTTCTTTTCTTTCTTTTCTACCTTATGTTTCTTTTGCTCATCTAGTGTATCGGGCTGGTCGCATATTGTATTAGTAGCTACCGAACCATCATTTATGTTGGTTTTCTAATCGCTATAACATTTTGTCTCTTGTGAATGGATACCTCTATCTTAGGAAATATTAACATTCATTTGCTTTTCCCACTTTATGGAAATATGCTGTGAAGGAAGATGTTTTGAGTTTACCCAATGTACGTATCTTTCCTCTTATACATTTTGTTATGTACTGGGCAGGGCGGTTACCGCACCCAACATCTTCTTTGTCTTCATCCCTCCACCTTCCTTGGTATGCTTTTCTGCTCTTTTTTCATTTTTCGCCTTGCCACGTAAGGAATAAGATGGCGAACAATAATGAGTCAAAATATAATTAGATAGGAACCTTAAATGTAAATAGACTGGGGGAAACAAAAAAGAGGCGCAAGATTTTCAAATGGATTCGTGATAGAAAGGCAGATATATGCTTTCTTCAAGAAACGCACTCTGTAAATGATGTATCGCGACTGTGGAAAAATGAATGGGGCTCTGGAAAAATGAATGGAGCTATGAAGCATTTTCCAGCGGTAATAGTAAAAGTAGTCTGGGGGTAATGGTTCTATTTGATTCTAAGTTTCAACAAAAGATAAATAGTTCTCGCGAATTGTTAAGTGGAACAATTATTATAGTACAAGGATATGCTGAAGATTTAAATATCACTTTTATAAACATTTACGGGTCAAAAACTGATGACCCTGGTTTTATACATAAGTTGGAAGAATATATAGGGGAAAATAATGCCGAAATTCATATTATTATTATTGGGGATTTTAACCCCGCAATCCATCCAGAGATATTTAAAGTAAATTTACAGAAAAACATAGCCTTATATGACCTAATTTACATCCGGGGGAAAAACAATTTACACGGCAGTCCAATAACACTGGTCTACAATTTTTTAGAAGTCGTCTGCTTCAGAGATAAAATGTGCTATTTATTAGGGATTTTGATGTGCTAAATTCAAATATGACAATTAAAACAACTTATTGGATACTGTTTCCAAAATATTTAAGTTTTTACATTTTACGTCTATGTATATTGTGTACATAGTAGACTTTTAATCATAAATTGTAAACCTAGGTCTTTTCATGTGTTTATGGTTGCTTTACATGATAATATTTCACCTGTCCTGTTTATGTAACACTTTAAAAAAACAGCAAAAGGGTAATATAGATAAAAAATATATTGAAACAAAAGTAAAAAAAACTATTATGTATATATA
The DNA here is from genome assembly GCA_029931535.1 of Margaritifera margaritifera. NCBI lineage: Eukaryota > Metazoa > Mollusca > Bivalvia > Unionida > Margaritiferidae > Margaritifera > Margaritifera margaritifera. The sequence goes on from JAQPZY010001099.1 coordinate 513,808, forward strand.
AGTACATAGTTTAGTCCTGATTCAGTGTCTACTCGGCGCTTCTTGGCTTGTCACTTGTATTCATTAAATGGTGCATCTTTTGTCACTTTCCAGCAATAGTCTGCAAGCATTGATGTTCTCCATTTGCCCTGATAGCGTTTCTCCATTGTTGCAATGTCCTGGTGAAATCGCTCGCCGTGCTCGTCGCTCACTGCTCCGCAGCTCGGTGGAAAAAATCTAGATGAGAGTGCAAAAAATGTATCTTTAGTGACATGTTGCAACAAGGCTTTGTATGGCTTGAGGAGGTTTTCCACCAACTCCCTGTTGTTATCTGCCTTGTTGTTTCCGAGAAATTTTTTGGCCACTAACTGGAAGGCTTTCCATGCCGTCTTTTCCTTGCCACGCAGTGCACGGTGAAATGCATCATCTCGAAGAAGTTCACGAATCTGAGGACCAACAAAGACACCTTCCTTTATCTTAGCTTCACTTAACCTTGGAAATTTTCCACTGAGGTACTTGAAAGCTGCTTGTGTTTTGTCCATGGCCTTGAAAAAGTTCTTCATCAGACCCAGCTTAATGTGCAAGGGTGGTAACAAAATCTTCCTTGATTCAACAAGTGGTGGATGCTGAACTCTTTTCATCCCAGGCTCCAATGACTGTCGGAGTGGCCAATCTCTCTTGATGTAGTGGGAATCTCTCGCACGACTGTCCCATTCGCAGAGAAAACAGCAGTACTTTGTGTATCCAGTCTGCAGACCAAGCAAGAGAGCAAGAACCTTGAAATCGACACAAAGCTGCCACTAATGTTGGTCATAGTTTATGCACCTCAAAAGTTGTTTCATGTTTTCATAGGTTTCCTTCATGTGGACTGCATGACCAGTTGTAATTGATGGCAAAACACTGCCATTATGCAGCAGAACAGCTTTAAGACTAGTCTTCGATGAATCAATGAACAGTCTCCACTCATCTTGATCATTAACGAAGTTGAGGGCTGCCATCACACCATCGATGTTGTTGCAGGCTACAAGATTACCTTCCATGAAGAAGAATGGGACAAGATCCAGAACATGGAAACCCTAACATCACCTGCCAGGAGATTCCACTGCTGTAGTCTGGAGCCCAACAGCTCTGCCTTACTCTTGGGTAGTTCCAAATCCATGACAAGGTCATTCAGTTCACCTTGTGTTATGAGGTGTAGTTCAGAGGAGGAGGATGGGAGAAAATATGGGTCATGTGACATTGATGTTTCATGAGTAGAAGTTTCATCCTCTTCCTCTTCCTCGTCTGACTCAAGTGAGAATGATTCTGGTGCACGAAGAACCGGCAGCCCTTCTCCGTGGGTACTGGGCGTATAGCTGAATGGAATGTTTGGATAATGCACAGTACACTTTTTCTTCTTTGACACACCTTTCCAAACTGGAGGCACCATGCAGAAGTAACAATTGCTGATATGATATGTTGGCTCTCTCCAAATCATTGGCACTGCAAAAGGCATAGATTTCCTTTTCCGGTTCAACCACTGGCGAAGATTTGTTGCACAAGTGTTGCAGCATATGTGTGGGACCCACCTCTTGTCCTGATCTCCAATTTTGCAGCCAAAATAAAGGTGATAGGCTTTCTTAACCATAGTGGTTATACTGCGCTTTTGTGATGCAAAAGTCACTTCACCACAAACATAGCAGAAGTTATCTGCATTGTTCACACAAGTACGAGGCATCTCTGCTCACTTTGGCTAAACAGAAATGTGTCCCTTTGCAAAATCAAACACTGACAAATAAGAGAGCACGACACTGTATGATTTATAGAGCTAATATAGGGCAATTTCTTCAGCAGAGTGATGTAAGCTTAGTTATGATTGCATCATCCATGACTTATAGGAATAACATGATGCAATTCATATCATGTATGATGCAATACCAGCATCAGATTGCGTCATTCATTGTTTTGCCTAAAAAGCAAGTACTGTCCAAACCCTGTCATGGATTCGACTTATTCTTGACAAACGACTTTGTCGAATACAACTTAGCACAAACCGTCACTAGTTAAATGTACAACAGCTAGTGTCATCGTGATTGTAATTGTTTACGGAATGTTACGATTTTCAAGTGTGAATTTGGCACCTAAAATTCCTTTTAAAGAGTAAACTATATCACGTTTTGTAATCGAAACATATGGACATGTTTCAAACTTAAATTTCTTGGCAACTTATTTTATGCATAACCACGGTTTTCAAGGTGATGTAAAAAATATATATATATATAAAAAAAAATATATAAAAAAAGAAAGCGTCTGCATCGTCATTTCAGCAACTGGATTTGAGAACCACTAAAATAAGACAACCTCCACTAAGAATTCACAATTTCCGGGGGAAAAAAAGAAGAAAAATACCATACACAATAGTGGTACTTCATTGCGAGTGTGGACCATCATTGGTTCTACGCCACTTTTCTGTTACTGTCTGGGTTGAATGTTAAACATGCAAAATGGTTTGTACCCATTCACTGCAGAAATATATTTTCTCATCAAGTTCTACTACCCCCCCCCCCCCCCCCCCCCCCTCCTAGCCGGGCTCCATTAGAGATGTAGAATAGGCCCTAAGCTATCTGCTCTGCTGCATGTCGTATGAAGCGACTAATGGAGGCAACCCTTTTGCCCTGGAAGGCGTCTCAACTGTTCCAGCTGAGAAGGTTTTTAACTTTTTTTTCAAGTGTGTGGTGTTAATCAAAAGTTTCAATTTACATTTTACAGATTTTACCCTTTTTTGTCTCTGTCATTGTTTTGTATGCATTGTACATAATATCTAAATACCTTATAGGCACTAAATAGTCAAGATTGTGCTGGTGTGCCGTTAAACTCTATACTTGCATATATGTATCCTTATCAATCAGGTTTTTACCATGTGCACTCAATACTTCACACTGTTAGTCTTCACTCACTATCAGTGGATAGCAGATTTGAGACTGTAGTGAAGTATAATTTTTGAATTAAATTTATAAATACAGATCTACGAACTGACTAAAATCATATTGCTGTACAGTTACAGTTTTATAAATCTCTTAGATTATATAGACAAAATTCATGTTGAATAACATTTGTGTTTTTCTTCCGGCTGTAGCTAATTATAACACGCTTACATGTTTCACCTATTTTTTGTAGTTCCTGTTGGGGTATTATTGTTATTGTTGTGGTCATTGTTAATAAAGAGACAATGAATTATACGGAATATAATCTACGGCTACATCACCTTATATTACGAAACAGATGGCGCTCTTGCTCCTCCTTTAGTCGGTCAGTACCCACAAACATCCACTGGCAATTGGCATATTGAAGGATGAGTTTACTCGCGATTTAAATTTAAAAAATAATTCAAATACAGGAACTCAATTATTTAATAGAATAAAAGTAAATAAATAAATGAAAGAAAAACAACATGTGTGTATTTCTTACAGCTGGGGCACGTTTATTGACATCCGGCCTCAAATGCCCATAAAACCCGATTAAGATCACAAAAGAATAATAAAAGAAAGGCAATTTATGCCCGACGATTGGTATATTAATTTCTTAACAAACAACGTGTAGGCTTATTACCAGAATTCAAACCTAGTTAAATTTACCAACTCAAAACGACCCGATTCTATGCGACTCACGCATACCACAAATAGGGACAGCCTGAACATAGGTAACTGGTCAAAATTTGACATAATATAGTGTGGCACAAAAAAGGGTACATTTTACAATGGACTTTCATTCTGACACACGAAAGCCCTCTTCAGGCGAAAACTGTATTGGCCCTGAAAAGACCCCGATCGGCATACTGCTGCAAGAGCTCACGGCGTCGCGAAACCCAACTTGAGGTCATTAAATTTATCGGCTACTTTAAGCCAACATTTTTGGTATATACAAGTACGCATAGTACACGAAAAATAAAAACTGCACAGTAGGAAAATTCACAACTCAGAATTATTCGAATCGGATATGTGACTTTCACATCTTTCGCGTTGGGTTAAGGACAGCCACACTGGAAATAGGAAACTGGTAATAGATTTGACAAAAACGAAATAAGGTGATAGCAGGTAGGCGGGAGCAGACAGACAGATGGATGGACTGAGGCATTCGAGGCGCCTTTTCTACCTGCGGCTTGCTTGGGCGGCATCTAATATAGCCGTTACAACGCAAAAACTAATAAGCACGCAAAAGCGTGCACCTAAGTCGTTGTAAATGTATGTAATACGAAAAATGACGTTCATTCAAAAGACAGACCTATCATAAGCGGTACAGTCCCTCTATACAAGATCGTTTAAGACCCATACATGGATTAATTCTTTAATGCTTTCATTCATCCCATATGATATAAAACTGATATATGTGATATCTGGAATTTTAAAACAAAATGGTTATTTAATTATCCTCACTTACCCACTTACAATTTAAATTACCGGGTACCTTTTTCAGCGATAGAGTTGTTTTAGGCCAAATGTTAATGACATGTCCAGAACAACCCTCACTCTTATGACGTCACAAAGACAAAGTAAATGACACATGTGGAAATTTCCGTAATCTTTGCCTTAGGCACGATGAGAGTCTACAAAGTAACTGTTACTTACTTATACCAGGAAAGATACCAAACTATTAAATGGTTGAAATTAATGATCCGGTGACACTGTTTAAATGGACATATAGAAAATCTTCGACTATGTTAAAATAACTCAGTATTTCAAAGAAATACTTATTCTAAGTTTCATAACTTGTGTATGCAACCAAGAACGAGACCAATTACTGCCGATTCCAAATATAGCCTCTATTATTCACACAGTGAGCATATGCCAGATTGTTCATCGATTTCATTGTGTAGGATCTTAACGACACTGACGTAAATTTACCTTTGCTTGGTGTCAAAAAGTGTATTGTTACCTTGTCCCTAGTTACAAACTTCTAGTAACGTTAGTGCTGTTTTTCCACTTTCGGTTTACTTTCGATTTGATGAAACAGCTGAACTGCGAACCAAGGATGGGTTTGTTCACAGGGGCTAGTATCGTTGCTTACAATTTACCTATCGGTCATACATGTACTACAAGGGAGGACTCCCTTCTCGCGCGACCTATTTAAGAATCGACGCTGATATTTCAGGCAACACTTCGCATAGCGTAATAAACTTGGTACCGATGTTTAGCTCAGGCATTCGACTTTTTATCCTACACAAAGTCTGACTTACTACTACACCTTTAAGGAATGCCAGACCATTTTCCCACACTACCGGTCGACATGGCCATAATCGCGCCCACTTAATATGCAAGTGCAGTGCACTGAATGGAATACTGCTCCCTTATTGGTCGACTGAAAATCATGTTATCAGTAGGTGTATTACGTCATTTTCGTCCGACCAATGAGAGGGCAGTATTTCATTCAGTAAACGCACGAGAAAACGTTGAATTACAAAACTTTACACGATCATGGATCTAATAGAAATATTATTTCAAAACTGTGGATATCGCGCCTTATTGGTTTGAACTCTGATGATAAAATGGCAACCTAGTTGGTATTCACCTACAAAAGGAGGAGCAAGAGAGGCATCTATTTATTGATATAAAGTGATGTAGCCCTAGATTATATCCCGTATAATTCATTGTCTCCTTATAAACATAACCACAACAATAACACAAACAACAACTACAAAAAGTAGTAATTATAGGTAAGTGAACGAATAATGAACAAAATGAACCAATTATTTAACTGACAAATATGACCCAGGCAGAATGCGGCGCAGGTTTACTTAAAAAAAATTAATTCTTCCAATTGAAAATGAAATAATAATAATAATAATAATAATATTATTATTATTATTATTAATATTATTATTATTAGTAGTAGTAGTCATAGTAAGTTAATACGCCTATGCCTTTGACAAGGTTACAAATGATGCTGTTCTTGTGGCCAAAGCTAGGACTATGCCTGAGGCCTACAAAATGTGCAATGATGAAAACTTTTATAATTCATTATTAAGCTGTTTAGTATGGAATCTATCCGGATTAGCTGGAAGACTTTCAATGAATACGTCTGATTTTATTAACTATATTGAAAAATTTGATATGATAGGTTTTGTTGCAATGTGGGCAGAACATACAGATCAGTTTCAGTTTAATGGTTATAAAAACTTTGATATGGTAAGAACAATATCACAGGCAGCTAAAAGAAATTCAGGTGAGATGTCGGTGTTTGTTCGTGAATACCTTTTCAACATTTGAATATATTCAGATAAACAAGTATGGGTGAGATCAGTTTAGAAAAATTTACAGGTAATCACGGAAATTTGGCCTCGATAGTAGATTATGTTTTAGCCGACACATGTGCTTTAAAAATATTGTCTTTTGACATCGATGATAGATTGGAATCTATACATATGCCCATTATATTTCCCTCGATTATATGGATACATTAGAACATACAATTGTAAATGATGCTGGAGGAAAACTAGTAGATAAATACAAAGGGCCATCTTTGACCCAACATTTAAAGGATTTGTTATCTCAGAATGTGGATGCGAATGTAAATGATATTAATTATAACAAACTCAATGAATGCGTTGAAACAATTATTAATATTTATCATGGCGCAGTAAATTCAATTAAAACAGTGCATGCAAAGCAAAATTTAGTTATGACATCTCCAAGTAAACTTCCGACAGATCAGTATTGGTTTGACAGAGATTGTACAGCCGCTAAAAGCAAAACTGTAAGATATTTGAGACAGTTCAAAACGCAAGGCACATTGGAATCGCTTGAAGATTATACATTTTATACAAATATGTATAACTTTCCTACAAGAAGCAAACGAAAGCAATATGAAATAGAATTTTAAAAAAAATTTTTTTTATCTTCATTCTGCTCTAAAAATACACAACTTCTGGGGCGCTTTTATAGAGTCTCGTTATTTATACACAAATCAGTATCATATTTGCAGCTTGGTATACATAGTTTCCTGAATTATTTAATGTTTCCTCTTCTGTTGACCAATTACAAGAAAATGAAAATATTCATATAGTTCATGAAACTTTAATAGAATAATCGGAAGAGGAGGTCCGCCTAGCTTTGAGTAAACTGAAGCATGGCAAAGCCGGGGGAGTAGATGCTTTATCCAGCCATTTCTTTATGTGTACGGGCTAATTAACTGTATCAATCTTAACAGTATTATTTAATAGACGATTCCATATTGGATATTATGCAGAAAACTGATCAGCATATATCATTACACCAATCCTGAAGAAAGGTGATCAAAATGAACCTTATAATTATAGAGGCATTATTTTATTATTTTTACTAAAGACATTTTTCACATAGATTCTAAATAATTCGAAGAAAGTGAATTACTTGGCAAAGAACAAGCCGATTTTTAGAGTGGGTTATTCTACAGCAGATAATATGTTTTTATTATATATATGTATTTGAAGAAAACGTAGAGGTAGATTATATGCAATATTTATAGACTGTGACAAAGCCGTTGATAGTTAGTGAACATATTAGTGAAAAAATGTTAAGAATTATTAAGGCAACCTATAACTATGTAAAATTATGTGGTAAGTCCAACACATTTATTACTGATGTGTTTGATTGCCATATAGGTTACGCCAAGGTTGTGTTTTACCGCCTTTACTCTTTTCCTAATTCTTGAACGATCTGAAACCCTTCTTTATCGGAGGGAAACAAGGAAGTTTCTATAGAAACATTAGAATCATTTTTATTGTTGTATGCATACAATTTAATGGATCAGTTACACAATATCCTTCTTCTTCTTCTTCTCTATTATTATTATTATTATTATTATTATTATCTTTGTTGTTGTCGTCGAGTTTTATATTTTGGTTAAAGGTGTAGCTAACTTTATAAATTAAGTAGTGTATTTGATGTTATTCACCCAGTTAGGAACTTCAGTCTATTAATATCATTATTTGTCATTAATTTCCCTGCTGATATTTATGTTATCATTATCTTTGTTCCCTGTCTGAGTAATTGATGAAATAACTATTTGAAATATAGTTTAGCTGTAGACTAATTTTAATTATCTCACTCGTATTTAAATTAATTTATCTAGCTATGTATTTTTTCTGTTTTTCAATCTTTTTTCATCAACTAATTTTAAACTTGGCTTCAAATTGAGTTATGTTTAATAAACTAGTCGACTTTTAAATCATGTTTTTATTTATTCATTGCAACGTTTTTTTTAATTTTTTTTTTTTTTACATGATAATTAGTTATAACTTACATGATACCACTATAAATGGTGAATTAATTTGGGATGATAGGGACAATAGAATGTCGATAGAGAGATGGATGAGCGAGATTCACTTATTTTCATTAGCAAGAAAGCACCGAACTCTAATGGGCACTATAAGAAAGGATTTGGGGACAATACAACATTGATAGAAATGACACAGTTTTTTAGACTTACTGTTATGCATCTCTTGTAACAGGTTACAGTTTGGTTGGTTATCGTTATCTAGAGGATGATCGACCTCGGTATTATTGCCCAGATCGAGTAAATAATAAAATAAAATATGAAATTTAAAGATGGGATAAATAGAGATCTGAGCAGAGATATATAATAGAATAACACGAGCCCCCGTATGTGAAATATAACAATTTAATCAAGTAAATAAAACAAAAATGAAAAATTTTACATGATATTTGAAAGATACACTTCTTTAAGAAATCAATTACCGAATTTCAATAAACATGTAATTAGCCAATCTGTTTATATCGATAAGACTCAGTTCAACATGGAATCGAGTGAACAATCGAATCAATTGCCCAGCATGCCTGCATAACCTTGTTATTTGCTGGTCACTCCCAATTCCTCGTTGCTGACAGGTCAGGGTTGATGTTCTCCCCTTTGCTTCTCTCTCTCTCTCTCTCTCTCTCTCTCTCTCTCTCTCTCTCTCTCTCTCTCTCTCTCTTATCCAGCCTCCTTTCGGTTATCCAACTTAGTATAAGATGCGTCTTCTTTCTACCCTCTAAGTGGATACGTATACGTGTCTCGATGGATGGGTATGTAGGTAGGTAGGTGAAGCTATTTTCCCCTTTAAAATAAACAAGAAGCAATCTAAATATTCTGTCAGATTTCCTTCTGGGGAGTAGAACATTACCCCACTCTCGTTACGTCAGATATCGTCCTGTCGGAATTCAAACAGATACAGAAGGCTAACAGGTCCTTTCAGGCCCAATCTGACAGACGATAAACAAACCTAGTTTCAGAAGATTAATGTACTTTCTAACGGCTATTTCAGTTCACGTCTTAATTATACAAATAAATCAATGAAATTCACTTCATGGCTTAACTACATTAGTGGCAGTGAATACTCACTCAACTCTTTAGCATACATGATTCAAATCATCTAAGACAGGTAAATTCACACTGATTCTCGCAACTCGTATCAAATAAAGTAATGCATGAAATTCTTAGAATACATGATTCCTATAACAATCAAGACGACAAATTCAAACAATTCGTCAAACTTATATAAAGAAGATTGTTGAACGAATCTAAACAAATAAATTCAAACAAATAGTTATACTCATATAAAAAACTGATGTACGAATTTAAACAAATTCAAACAAATAATGATATTGATATCAACGAATAGCATGAGATTGATGCAAATACCTTATGCTTTCGAGACTCGCTCGCTTGTACCATCAGAATTGTGTCCCTCAACTTACAGACACCTGTCCCTTGAACAATTGTTCATACGAGAGAATTTCGTTTTATTCTGCTCGGAGTAAAAAAACCTTCCGGCCTTTCACTGGAAAACTTTGAATGACTAAATTTTGCAATGTGGAATATTTAAAACATGAAATTTCGTCTGGAAGACACACTCCTTATTTAATGTAGTCAGTCAGGATTAAACATATCAACCGCATTTTATAAATACACGCCCATCGTGGTTAGCATAACCCTCTAGATTTCGCGCGCTATTTAATTAACCAATTCTGGAAAATTTCAAAAAGATGACACTACGAATGCTTAATTAAGAATCAATCGCGCCCCAAATAGGGACATTAAAACCATCGAAGTCTAGCGATTTAAAACGGTACCTTTTCTACATAAATCTGATTACTTGTTACGTGCCACACTGACCACGGCAATAATGCACTCTACGGAAATACATTGACAGAAATTTGCACCCTTACACTTACCTTGCCTTTGCTCATAACTGGTCGTGATATTGACAAGTAAGTGCAATCTCAACATATAGAAATGTAAAAGATAGCACTGAGCAGCAAAGTTAAAATACAAATCAGGATCAAAATATACAGAGTAGAAGCAAGCCATAATATATTTAAAATTGAATACTTATTACAATTATTTCCATGCATTCTTGATTTCCATTTATTTGTTCCTTTTGTGTGCGTGTACGTGTGTCTCTTTTCATGTAGTTTAACGACATACTATTAAAACATTTGATAAGATCTTTTCTGATAGGTATGCCATAACAATAACGCACACAATATTTGCTAGAATTTGTTTCAAAGTATTTTTAATTGATGCATGCTATATGTTCGAAGTTACGAAATATTTTGACGATGCAAGGACCAGACTTGTATCTTTTCTGCAATGTATTTTTGTTTCTTATCATTGTACAATATCCCAGCGGATTTTTTTTTTTTTTTTATTGAACTGATGCATGATTTAAGAACATGATTTTTTTGTTGTCAGTCTAGGTCTAAATCAGTTAAGCTGTCCATTTGTATGAGAACTTTTGTGTGATGTATGAGTCAGGAACATTATTTTGACTAGATCTGAAAAATGATCCGCTGCCAGAAACGGTAGATTATGTTCGGCTATAAAGTTGGCAAATAGTGTCTCGGCACGTGTAACTTTATCCACATTTGAAGCAGATTCCGTGAACATGGATTTCAGTGACGGCATATTTGTTGTTGCGGTTAATATGCTTTTATGAGATAGTGTTTCTGCATGATGCGTGATGTCATTCTTGCCACCGTACCATACTTTAAACTCAGTTTTACAGGAAGAGAAGAATACATATGCATGTCCCTTTGAACGTGATTGCAACCACTGAAATTCCTGTTTCCAACCATCATTGAATTTCGTGTGTAATTTCGAATGCTTGGATTTTTGTGTTTTGGCATTGGCACGCTTAGACATCTCGACAAACTTTAAACACCAAAGTCAAACCGACCCAGTTTTATGCCACTTGAGCTTTTGAGTAATCCAACCATAATCAGTTAAATTCTTTAATCCTATCCAAATTACTTATGATTATACATATTATAGACTTAAATCCATCTCGACAACTTTAAGCACCGAAGCAGAACATAACTTCCGGCGAGAATTAAAGTAATGTTTATTGTTTTTTACCGAGTGGGCTCTTTAGTAATCCAACCATAATTAATTAACGTCTTTAATCCTTTCAGAATTACTTCTGCTCGAACATAGTATAATCCACATCGACAATCTTCAAACAATAAAGCCAGCCGACCATGCCAACAGGATCAAAGGGTGAAATTAGCCGCTCCATTGTCTTGCTCTGCTTAAGCTAGTTCACAGTCACGTGATCCCAGGCAGTATTACCATAAATATACTACACTAGGCCCAAAATGTAGAAAAAAAATATTTTTTCACTAATAATTATGCAAACGAGGGAGATTTCAGTGAGTGACGTGAGGGATGGGAGACACCCCTAAACTCGGAAGAAAAACCCTCCTGTGCAGGTGGTTCACATGTATGTAAGCACACTTGAAGAAATCCCAATGAGAGGACCTTGTCTGTACAATGGAACCATTGCAAGCTAGGGTCAAGATTTGTCATGTGACACAAACCTTTCGCAATGATTTGTTTGAGAAATGAGTTGGGCTCCTAATTTTACATATTTTGGACATTATTACAACAAAACAATTGGTGATATTGTCAGAAAATGCACGTATGCAAAGAACAAATGTAAAAGAATGGATTTATGGAAAAATTGAAAACTGGATATTTTGCTAAAATTGCATCCCATAATTTTTGACAAATATCAGTCAAAATAAAAATAAGTCACATGAGTCAGGTTAGGCCAATTTACCCATTTAGAAATTAAATTGTATTTGGGCGGTTGGGTGTGTGTGCGGCACTTGTTCAAAAATCGACAATCAAACTAGAGGGAAAGTCATGGCAGGGGAAAACATATCCCTGGTAAGTTACTAAAAGAGGGGTTATTCCACTTCAAATCATACATCCACATAAAAGTTATCATAAAAGTGTTTAAAAATGAAATATTTCAATATTTCTCTTTATGTGGAATAAAAGGTCGAATATTATTTACAAATGTTGTAAACATATGACTTATGCATCTCTCTCTCTCTTGTACAGGAAGCAAATGCAATTTGAACTCCAAAGTATCTTCAGGTAGGTGTACATGTTACTATCAACACATATGTACTTTTTTAAAGTATTGTTAGTAACAATGGTTGGTTGGTTGGTTGGTTGTTTGGTTTGTAGGTAGCTATGCAGTAGGTAATATGATGATAGATATTTAGTTGACAAGTCCACATATTATACACATCACATACATAAACATCTTTATAGATAGGTGTAAACTCATTATACATGTCACATGAATACTGAATTTTCAATTTAGTGGTGTATGTGTGGGATGTAATACATTGAGATTCTGTATACTGGTAAATTTAAGAAACGGGTTGTAGCCACCCCACCCCTCAATGCCGCAAATATATACAAACAAAAAGCTATCGCTATGATTACAGTGTTTTGTAACTCAAAGTAACTTTTGTATAGATCATGTGTGTATCTCGTGCATTACTTTTTCTTTCATTAAATGAGAAGAAACTTCTGTCTTCCCTTTGATCTGGCAAATTGCAATGCATACGATTTTATAGGCGATCACATGTATCAAAATTACCAAACTTAAACTGTATATCACATATCACACGACCCATATATCACTGGAACCGATAAGAGTTGAAATGAAACATTGAGTGTGTGTGTGTGTGTGTCTGTATATTGTTATGTATGATGTTTATAAAATTATAAATGATTCTTGACTGTAATATTTGCTTAGACCTTAATGATGTTTATCAGGAAAACATGTTTAACTAGTGTCCTTGAATTAGGTTGTTTACTTAATATTTGAGTTCAAGGATAGTTTTGATAAACATGATGTTTATCCAATTTGAGGTCAAGGTTGATTTTGTTTACAGATAAAACTGGAATTCCCTTAGGAGTTATGTGTCAATGGTCACACATACATTTATTATTCTAGAACATTCTGTCATGTGACCTATCTTTATATATACCATGTTTAGTGGAAAGTTTTTCAGTTTCGACATTACCATCAGTCTTTTAAAGAACCATTACAGTTGTGGAAAATCATTCCAAATTCTGAAAGAGGAATTATTTAAAATATTCATTGGATTATAAAAGTGCTCATAGACTTTTGGATTTTGGATTCTGAATTGATGATTTTGGGATTTATGTGAACTTATTCAAAGATATTTTGGAGTACTTCACTTTGGCATAGCAGCACATTAACGACTATTGGCACATCAGGACATTAAAGACCATTGGCACATCAGCACATTCGAGGATACAGCCATTCATTCAGAACATTCTGTATTTAGGACTTGTACTTAGGACACAGACTTATTGGATTATTTGGATTTTAATTAACATTACTGTAAGTGTCTTTTTGATTTTCATTTTAATTATCAAGAAATAAACTGCTTGTTGATTTCTACTTGATTTGTTGGTTTCACTTCCTTTCTGTTACAGTTTTCTTAGACCATAGAGTCGTAACAATATATATATATAAATAGAGGAATGGAGTTCAGACAATAACAAAGCTATCATGTTTGAGTGTAAAGCGACCTACGGCTCTGATGAACTGATGATTATGGCCTCAACCCCGAGGTCTATGAGTATCTATTTCTGGTTGCCATCAACATCTGACCAGCCTAGGTGAAACAGATCTAACCAGACATGACAGGGTTCACTGTCCTTACCTCATGCTACGGGGTTATAGATCTGTGTATGATTTTTATAATAAGGATGATTCTTGAATAAGTTTTAATAGTTTTTAAAATAGATATTCTATTAACATTCATTTTATATATTTTCAAAGCATACTTGCAGCTATCAAGTAATACAAAAATACATTTAGTATCAATTATGATTCTAATCTACAAAAATCTTGTATAAATATTGTTGTGTATCACATTTCAAGAAGAGAAAATGATGCAGAGGTATATATGAAAAGCTGATTGGAAACAATGAAATAGCAACTTCAAGAAGGACATATGATTTTGAGTTTGGCGATTTAGAAGCTAACAACAGGTGGCAATTTTTCTTGCTACCATATAAAACTACAAAATGTCCAAATCTTAGATGGTTGCAACTTAAAATATTACACAGAATCGTGGCTACAAATGTATTTCTCAAAAGAATTAGAATTATTTCAAAAAAGCTGTTTTTTATTGTATGTTTTACATGCAGTGAGAATATCTCATATTTTTGGGGACTGTCACATAACTATGATTTTTTTAAATGATATTTTACAATGGATAAAAAGGAAGAGTAGTCACACAAATAAATTGGAATTCATAAAATTATTATCTTTGGAATTAAAGACAAAACTCAGGCTAATGATGTAATTAATTTAATAATTCTATAGACAAAATGGTACATTTATCAATACAGATTTAATAGACACATGCCAAGTTAGTCTCAGTTCAAAAATACTTGTGCTTTTAATTTTAATGTAGAAAAATATAGTGTTTACAGAAATTGTAAAAGGACAAGGTTTGACAAGAGACGGTTATTGTACCAACAGTGAATAAATTAATAGAGTATTTTATTTACTCTCTATTCAGGTTCTTGAATGTCCCAATGTATTTTGCCTGAATTTTTACACTGGCAAGCAAACATATTTTCTAGAATACCTGCCAAATATATGAAATCTGTTACACATTTTTTGGAAACTTCCTATCTCTGACATTGTACATATAGCTTTGCATAAAAGATTTGCTATGTTATGAGATGTTTTCAAATTTGAGATGAATGAACATTTGGTTATTGAAAGGATATATTCTGACAGTGTTTCTAAGATCTTTTTGCAAGAAAGCAAAAACTACAAATGACCATGTAAATTTTAAAGGCAATTTTAGGGCCTGGTGTGTGTCAAGTAAGTTTGTTTAAAAAAAGGTCCAGTTTCCTCATTCTCACTGTGTGTGTGTGTCTCTCTCTCTGTTCCAGTACAAACATAAAGACTCTTCAATGGTAAATGTCTGTGCAGGTACTAGAATAAAGAATCTTGAATGGTAAATGTCTGTGCAGGTACTAGAATAAAGAATCTTGAATGGTAAATGTCTGTGCAGGTACTAGAATAAAGAATCTTCAATGTCAAATTCAGTTTAGGTACTAGCATATAGACTCTTCAGTGAATCTGTTCAGGTACTAGCATGAAGACTCTTCAGTGAATCTGTTCAGGTACTAACATATAGACTCTTCAGTGAATCTGTTCAGGTACTAACATGAAGACTCTTCAGTGAATCTGTTCAGGTACTAACATGA
This sequence comes from Margaritifera margaritifera, assembly GCA_029931535.1. Taxonomy (NCBI): domain Eukaryota; kingdom Metazoa; phylum Mollusca; class Bivalvia; order Unionida; family Margaritiferidae; genus Margaritifera; species Margaritifera margaritifera. The sequence continues at coordinate 529,363 of JAQPZY010001099.1, forward strand.
AGACTCTTCAGTGAATCTGTTCAGGTGCTAGCATAAAGACTCTTCAGTGAATCTGTTCAGGTACTAACATGAAGACTCTTCAGTGAATCTGTTCAGGTACTAACATGAAGACTCTTCAGTGAATCTGTTCAGGTACAACAATAAAGACTCTTCAGTGAATCTGTTCAGGTACAACAATAAAGACTCTTCAGTGAATCTGTTCAGGTACAAGCATAAAGACTTCAGTTAATCTGTTCAGGTACTAGCATAAAGACTTCAGTTAATCTGTTCAGGTACTAGCATAAAGACTTCAGTTAATCTGTTCAGGTACAAGCATAAAGACTTCAGTTAATCTGTTCAGGTACAAGCATAAAGACTTCAGTTAATCTGTTCAGGTACTAGCATAAAGACTTCAGTTAATCTGTTCAGGTACAAGCATAAAGACTCTTCAGTGAATCTGTTCAGGTACAAGCATAAAGACTCTTCAGTGAATCTGTTCAGGTACTAGCATAAAGACTTCAGTTAATCTGTTCAGGTACAAGCATAAAGACTCTTCAGTGAATCTGTTCAGGTACAAACATAAAGACTTCAGTAAATCTGTTCAGGTACTAGCATAAAGACTTCAGTGAATCTGTTCAGGTACTAGCATAAAGACTTCAGTGAATCTGTTCAGGTACTAGCATAAAGACTTCAGTGAATCTGTTCAGGTACAAGCATAAAGACTTCAGTGAATCTGTTCAGGTACTAGCATAAAGACTTCAGTGAATCTGTTCAGGTACAAGCATAAAGACTTCAGTTAATCTGTTCAGGTACAAGCATAAAGACTTCAGTTAATCTGTTCAGGTACTAGCATAAAGACTTCAGTGAATCTGTTCAGGTACAAGCATAAAGACTTCAGTGAATCTGTTCAGGTACTAGCATAAAGACTTCAGTGAATCTGTTCAGGTACAAGCATAAAGACTTCAGTGAATCTGTTCAGGTACTAGCATAAAGACTTCAGTTAATCTGTTCAGGTACAAGCATAAAGACTTCAGTTAATCTGTTCAGGTACAAGCATAAAGACTTCAGTTAATCTGTTCAGGTACTAGCATAAAGACTTCAGTGAATCTGTTCAGGTACTAGCATAAAGACTTCAGTGAATCTGTTCAGGTACAAGCATAAAGACTTCAGTTAATCTGTTCAGGTACAAGCATAAAGACTTCAGTTAATCTGTTCAGGTACTAGCATAAAGACTTCAGTGAATCTGTTCAGGTACAAGCATAAAGACTTCAGTGAATCTGTTCAGGTACTAGCATAAAGACTTCAGTTAATCTGTTCAGGTACAAGCATAAAGACTTCAGTTAATCTGTTCAGGTGCTAGCATAAAGACTTCAGTTAATCTGTTCATGTACTAGCATAAAGACACTTGAGTGGTCAAAATCTGTTCATGTACTAGCATAAAGACTTCAGTTAATCTGTTCAGGTACTAGCATAAAGACTTCAGTTAATCTGTTCATGTACTAGCATAAAGACTTCAGTTAATCTGTTCAGGTACAAGCATAAAGACTTCAGTTAATCTGTTCATGTACTAGCATAAAGACTTCAGTTAATCTGTTCAGGTACAAGCATAAAGACTTCAGTTAATCTGTTCATGTACTAGCATAAAGACTTCAGTTAATCTGTTCAGGTGCTAGCATAAAGACTTCAGTTAATCTGTTCAGGTACAAGCATAAAGACTTCAGTTAATCTGTTCATGTACTAGCATAAAGACTTCAGTTAATCTGTTCAGGTACAAGCATAAAGACTTCAGTTAATCTGTTCAGGTACTAGCATAAAGACTTCAGTGAATCTGTTCAGGTACAAGCATAAAGACTTCAGTGAATCTGTTCAGGTACTAGCATAAAGACTTCAGTTAATCTGTTCAGGTACAAGCATAAAGACTTCAGTTAATCTGTTCAGGTACTAGCATAAAGACTTCAGTTAATCTGTTCATGTACTAGCATAAAGACACTTGAGTGGTCAAAATCTGTTCATGTACTAGCATAAAGACTTCAGTTAATCTGTTCAGGTACTAGCATAAAGACTTCAGTTAATCTGTTCATGTACTAGCATAAAGACTTCAGTTAATCTGTTCAGGTACAAGCATAAAGACTTCAGTTAATCTGTTCATGTACTAGCATAAAGACTTCAGTTAATCTGTTCAGGTACAAGCATAAAGACTTCAGTTAATCTGTTCAGGTACTAGCATAAAGACTTCAGTTAATCTGTTCAGGTGCTAGCATAAAGACTTCAGTTAATCTGTTCATGTACTAGCATAAAGACTTCAGTTAATCTGTTCATGTACTAGCATAAAGACTTCAGTTAATCTGTTCAGGTGCTAGCATAAAGACTTCAGTTAATCTGTTCAGGTACAAGCATAAAGACTTCAGTGAATCTGTTCATGTACTAGCATAAAGACTTCAGTTAATCTGTTCATGTACTAGCATAAAGACACTTGAGTGGTCAAAATCTGTTCATGTACTAGCATAAAGACACTTGAGTGGTCAAAATCTGTTCAGGTACTAGCATAAAGACACTTGAGTGGTCAAAATCTGTTCATGTACTAGCATAAAGACACTTGAGTGGTCAAAATCTGTTCATGTACTAGCATAAAGACACTTGAGTGGTCAAAATCTGTTCAGGTACTAGCATAAAGACACTTGGTTGATCAAAATCAATTTTGTTAGACACTCAATATACAAATCAAAAACTTTGAAACATAATGAATAGAGCATCATACAATTAAGCTCTCTTAGATTTTGACAAGGCAGTATCTTTCCCCACATGTCTCAGTTACTAGTATTTATTCTTTGACTTATATCATTGGGTGTGTATCATCTTCAATTGTATTCAAAGGCTTGTATGAACTCTTTCCCTACTATTTTTTTCCAAACAGCTGCAATAGCTCACTTAGTAGATCATTTCGTATCATAATGCAAATGTCATGGGTTCAATACCCTCCCCCCTCCCCTGGACCTGCCCAGGGCAACTGCCTCAGTGTATACATGGGAAAAGCACTTAACTCTTATTTTCTTGGCATGATAGAATCAATAATATGCTCAAAGTGCAGTTGCAAACCAACCCTTTCTTTTCTCTCTTCATTCCAATTTTACACCTTTCTTTCTTCATTATTGCTTTCTGTATTGTCATAGAAAATGTTCAGCATAATAACTGAACTGATTGTAAATTTTGATACATGTAATACTGACTTTCTACCATTGTAAAGACCACTTACTTGGATATAATAAAATCTACTTCTATGTTTGCAGTTTGTTGGTATATCTAAAGAAGAACAGTAAAATCCATTGGTTTTCATTTCATCCTTAATTTCTTGTTTGTACCCATTGTAAATATTCTCTTGTGTCAATTACAAAATAAAATATGTTGAAACTAAAGGTTTGTTGTATATGTAGCAGGTTTGTCATATTAGTAGTATTTATCTCAACTGTTGTTTGGAGGATATGTGCAAAATATATAGACACATGCAAACATACATGCACACATTTCAAAGCAGAGGTAAGATCATTTCCTCTCCACATTTTCTTCATCTAAAAAAAAGATGAGGAAGAAAGAATATTACACCAGATGGAATTTAAAAGGAGTTAAAAGTCAAAACATGCAAAAATAATTATTCAGCTATCATGTATAATCATCATTGTAATTCACACCAAAGAGAATTGAGGCAATATTTCATGTAACAAAGCTCTAGCATCTGAGACCATATGATAAGATCATCGTAGGGTAAAATGCACTTAATGGAAAATTATGACAAAACAAATACATGAACTTATGAAATAAATAGCAAACAAGAAGTTGGCCATGGCCAATGTGTTCAGCCTGCCCCCTTGTACTGATAATGAGGTTAATAAAGGGTGTGGAAAGATGTACCAATAGACATACTGTCAGATGGATGGACACTCACACACAAACACTAAAGTGATCACAGTATGTCAAACTTCCACCAAGGCAGACTGCAAAAAGTATATTGAATGCCTCAAAATTATTCCCATCAGTATTTCAGATTATTATCAAATTGAAAAAAAAAAACATACAGAACATAAAGCAGGTTAAATAAATAGATTTATTGGTTTAACAATAAATATAGATCAACTGATTCAGATATATAGATATGTTTGTAGACAATTAAAAGAATTGCGAGGTAAAAACACCTACATGAATGCTGGTTGCTATACACAGTACATCAAAGTCCACAGGAGCAAAAGAATGTTAGTACCTGGTTGTGTTAGGCAGATGATCACTATATATGCAGCCAAATTATAATGGAAAAGTCAGGTAGGTAAACATTGTGGTTCCTATAAACAAGTGCATGGTCTTTATATGCAGGTGGTTCCTAAAGCAGATCTGACTGTGTATTTAAGTAGAGAAAATTATAATGAAGATGCTGATAGTATATAATTAATGTCATTCATATGATGACTGTTTTTACTATACGCAAGATTCCATACTATGAGTACTAATTCTTACCAATAATAAAGATAATGAATACATACTAAAATTGCTATGATTTTTAAGACCACATTTTACCTGAGTTTTACTTTAATAAATCATGCATGTGAAAAATTTAATAAAAGCCATTTAAATTTAACCACTTTAACAAACAATCTGGCTACAATTATCACCAGATGAACAAAACTTGTAGATAAAACTTTCAAATGTATTTCTTGACTAAAAAGAAAATGAAAACAGTTCAAATATTTAATGGATGATTATTAGCTAGAGTAGAAAAGTCAAGGATCAGTATTAAAATATATCCAGATCTCACAATAACATTTCTATATATCAATAGTACATGAAATAATGTATGAGACATTGAAAGATGCATCAACATGATCACATGTCATGTAAAAATGTACAAGGCACCCTTAAATATCTATGATTCTAAAATGATAACTAACTGAAATCTTCTGACACAAATGGAAAAAGTACAGATACATAAAACTGGTAACCTTATGTTTAAAATGTAAAATCATTGTGTATGAATACAGTCTGGGACTAATAAAAAGGGACATAAGGACTATAATGAGACTCTCTCTCTCTCTATGTTGTATGTCTTCATATCATATAATGTGATAAATTCTTATTCAAACATTTCAGCAGGTGTATTAACACCAACAATGAATTTACTCTTGATTTATACTATGAGCATGACATAATCCTTGCAATCTGTTGAATTATTGAGATATTTCTGGTGCAATTGTGACTTATCATACAAAGCAGACTTTATCTGCATCTTATGCATAAGACCACCTATCATGAAAGACCACATTTACATGCCCAGATCAACTGTATTACATGAGATTACATGTAATAACAGATTATCTGTCGTATGAGACCACATATTGCAGGCAGATGTGGTCTTGAAAGACCAGTTTCATATATCACGGAAATTGGTGATGGCACAGGTACAGTTCTTTCCCAACATTTCTATCTAATCAAGCTCTATATCAGGGGAAGAAAAAACTTACAAAAAAATAAAATAAACAGCTCAAAGAAAACCTGACTATCTACATATTTGAATGATAGTGGACACTTTCAGAAAGAGTTAGCTCAGGACCCAAAAAATCCAATGAAAAACGATATCAAAATGTACAAACTACATGTCTACTTTGTATTGCAGCCAGAATAACAAACCTTTATAAAAAAATTAACCAGTGGAGGGGAGCTCAATATAAATGTTCATTATCTGTATGTAGAATCAAATTGCCTTGAATTAATTCTAGGCTACAAAAAACAGGACAAAACTATGTACAGTGAACGACGACACAATCCAAGTTCAGAAACTACCATATCTACTAAAGGTTATGTATGGAGAAGTCATGTAAATGTTACGATAATGCTGTAGCTTGATACCAATAACAAAACGAAATCATAATAATAATAATAATTTCATGTAAAGAGTCAAGGAGTATATAAATGAGATTAGAAATAATTCACACGACATCATGTCATGCAATGAAAAAGCACCTTTCATGGAAATCATGTAATAGATTAAAATAACATGCTTCTTTCAACTAAGAAAGCTTTCCAAACACCCATTTTCCCTAATGCTATACCTGCCATAATAATATATTATGACTGCACCACTTTCACTGTCAGTGGGTGTGGTCAGAAGACAGTCAGGCAGTTCAAACTCATAAATATGTATAAGCGTCAACCTGATAAAATCATCACAGGACTAATGGCTTTTAAAGAGACTCTAGCCTATGTTGTCATAGTTACTGATTACTAAAGGTGCATGCTTATGCTTTCTGGTGCAAGGTTCATAATATGTCTTTAAAACAGTATATACTCACTTATAAGTTGAGTCCAACTGCAAACAACACAGACACGGATCTGCGATCATATAATGCTCTGACAGATCAGAGTCTACAGATTACTCCAAACAAAACTCCATAGGCCTAGTTCTGCTGGTGCATTATGTGATAGCAGATCTGGGTCTGTGCAGATTAAAGTTGGACTTGACTTATAAGCATGTACATAGGACACCAATGTGAAAACGTTTGCTTTCTTTCCAATGGATATATTTTTTTCTCAAATAAACAAATATATTAACATCTATGTCTATGACTTCATCTTTAAAAACTCAGTGAAGAAAATGGTTGTATAGTGGATGTTTCCTCTGAGAAATAAAAAATATTGTATCTTATGAGGAACTGAAGTTAAAAGAAATTAAATTACCCAGGAATGTTGTTTGGTGATGATGAAAAGGAGAAATGCTTTATCATAAGAAAGAACAACAAGAGTGATGGTTAATAAGTTCCGTCGCCATGACAATATTGTATTTCATCCTATTTTAAAACTCTATTAGTGACTAAGATGCTTTTCAGTGAAAAGTATCTGGACAACTAATATTATGAAATGGCACTTGAGGAACAATCTTGCATCTGAGACAAATCTCCAGATCTGAATTAACCAAGTACATGTGGTCATCCTGCTCTGACAATGAATTTCCTTCAAAGTTATTTAAGAACTGATACTTAAATTACTCATAATGGTTTAAAATGTTGATTTTTTTAATACTAGGGCATAAAATAATTTCACAGCTGTACTTTTACATATAAATATAAAAAAAATTAAAACCTAAAACCTTTCTATCATGTTCAGACAATCAGATAATGCATTACATTTGTTTTTGCATTTGATTTTTTGTTTTCCTTTTATTGTGCTAATTAACAACATAGCACAGGGCATTTGTATTTGTATTTATATGAGCCTTATCATACAGTCAGTTGTGAAAAGAACATACGTGCAATTAAATATGGTCAGATGTTCTCAAGAGGTCACCTGTATTCTGTATTAACTTGTTTTTAAATCTGATATGACAGTGAAACTGAGCCACATTTTCTGTGTTCCACTAAACTAAAATATAGAAGAGAACAACTATTTTGGAACTGCCAGTCTAATGAGGTACTCAGACTCCTTCCTAATCCCTTTGGCTCCATAATCTCATCAAGCCAGGTAAGTTGTAAGTAACTGAATTATTGTTGCTCAAAAGGGACAGATTAAGTCTGCAGCTTGCCCCTCTCACCAACTCAATATCGAGTCAGTAAAACCACAATCTCTGTACTTGAAAGGGTATGCATCCTAATATGTGATCAACAATATATGAAATGATGACACTAAGAAGAAAATGGAGAATTTAAAAAAAAAAATTATATTTTATGAAATTGTCTGAATAAAACATTTGTGGCAGTAAAATCCTAAGTTAATTAATGCTGAAAATGTTGATGTCATTAAGATACTGAGACTTTCCTTGAGACAATTTTAACTAAAAAAACTATAGTGTTAGTATGGTTTCAAATGGTATAAGAAAAAGGCAGTACTAATACACATGACAAGGCTTGTCTTGTAGACACAATGCCATTTTATAACTGTTCTGTATTTATGAGTAACAAATTATGATACCACTGCACTTTTTTTTTTTTTTGGGGGGGGGGGGGTATTGCCAGTGAAAAGCATCTGGATCTCTAATTTTATGAAATGGCACTTTAGGAACAATCTTGCATCTGAGACAGACAAATGTAAATGGTGGCTCTCTAAATGTATTTCAGAAAAAAGAAAAAACAAGTTATTGTGAGAGACAGACCAACAGTAAATGACAGATTCATGTCAATAAGTCACATTGTTTTTCATGCTCTCCTGTATGTGATGACATATTCTGGGTAAACCTGTGCTTTCTCATACAATACAAACTCTCGGAAGTTCCAGATCCCCTCTCCAACCACAGAGTCATAAAAAGCATCACAATGATTTGTGCATTTATCCTCTTTGCACCGTCTACACGGAGGACGTTGGTGAGCTATACTCTTGGTCTCAATGAGAACTTCTCCCAAGCAAGCACGCACCAGAAACATTTTCTTCTCTCCATCTGACCTGCTTTGCTTATCATCTGAAATATTTATAAAGATGCACATTGGAACCTGTTATCCAAATTTGTAATGGACATTAATATGGTCTGGATAATCAGTAGTTTGGATGATTGAGTCTTTATTTGTACTTATTACAGGCTTTCTATACGAGGTGCATTTTGACTGGATAACACAACATCATCTGATTTATGATAATTCATCAAAAACTGCATCGCTGTGACACAATTAACTTTACATGGTGTCATGATATTCAATTTGTGTTGTGGAAAGACTGAAATGGCATATTAACCATTCTGAAACAAGCTAAATTCCTACATTTGGAACCAAATCATGTTATACAACAACTATACACTTTTGTTTCAGTGAATATGAAGTTGTATGAACCACTTAATCTATTATATTGACCTAGTAATTGTTAGGAGGAACACAAAACAAAAACAAATTGATAAAAATCAGATAGTGTAGGTCTGAATAATTAAGAATTTATTGCATTTATAGAAATAAGGAAAAAAAACTTATTTTTCATACTCTTAAGAACCCAAGAATGCAAGTCTGAAATGAAACAATTGTCAGCTTAAAAGTGCTGTATATATGGGGTAGAGAAAAAGAGAAAATGAGAAAGAACCAAAAAGACACACCAACTTATTTTGGAAATGCAGGTATTTTTTAAAAATAAAAATAGCAGACCTCCAATAGAAAGTTTTCAGATTAGGGATAGTAAATCTTTCTAAAACATAGTCAAATGTATAAAGTAAAAATATAAAGGAATATCCCTTAAAGAAAACAGTTTGTAGAAAATTGAAGTACTTGCTGATCATGCAGGCTGATCAAGTGTCAAAGGTATGTTCAGACACTTTATTAGATCATCCATAAAAGTAATACTGATCTACAATGAAACTTGTTTATAAAGGACAATCAAGGAACTGATCTACAATGAAACTTGTCTATAAAAGACACTCAAGGAACCAATCTACAACAAAAGTTGTTTATAAAGGTCCCTCAAGATACCAATCTACAATGAAACTTGTTTATAAAGAACCCTCAAGATACCAATCTACAATGAAACTTGTCTATAAAGGTCACTCAAGAAGCATGCAATGAAACTTGTTTATAAAAGACAGACTAGAATGAAACTTGTCTATAAAAGATACTCAAGGAACCTGAAAATGTTATCCTTCATAGAAAAATATCCTTTACATGAGGGGTGTCAAACATATGACCCATGGGCCATATATGGCTCACCAGACTCATTATTTATTATTATTATTATTTATTATTATTTATATCAAATCTGGCCTGCCATAGCAAATGGGTTTGACACCCCTGCTTTAGATAGAAGACATAAATAACTATAAAATAAAGGGATTTATCAGTATTGGCCTAAAACATGATCAGGCATGCATTGTGTGACATTGTCTGCTAAATCAGGTTTCACAGTGTTTATAAAACGAAAAAATTATGATCAAAAGATACTCTTTTAATCACCTGGTCACCCACAGTATTTGAAACAAAGTTTGAATGTAATGCAGTAATTACTGTTGTATTCAGATATTGACAATTAGCTTAACTTGACAGTTAACTCCAACAGTTATTGATGAAAATGGACTAATCAATAACTTGTCTGAGATTTTCATTGAAGCTGGGCACATTACTTGTTAATGTAATCATAAATTTATAAAGTCTGATGTAAACGCAAATAAAATTAAAAATAAAAGAGATCAAAATAATGATCAAGACTTTTTGATTACCACATGGAAAACATCAGATAATGAACCAGTTTTAAATACTGATGGTAACATGATTCAAGTCTTGTCAAACATTTATAAACTTGACAAATTTATAGGTTTTCTGCCACCAAAGAAAAAGAAAAAAGTTTAATCAATAATAGTGATGGCATTTTCAGAGATGCCAATCCTAGAGAATAAAAAATCTGAGTACGGCTGAGTGGCAAAACCATGAATACGTGCAAAGGCATGTCAAGCTAGGGAAGTCATAAAATGGTGCAATCTGGTGCATTTGTTTATATTTTGGGATATCAAAAATCTTTAATTGAAATGCATGTTTTAGAAATTTTATTTTTACTTATCTTCATACCCATTTGTTTACCAACTGAAATTTAAGAAATAAAAATAAAAATTCAACAGTAGTGACACAAGCACACACGACATATCATCAGTATGAAATGTTTCTTCTTGGTCTCTTAAATTGTAAGATTGACTGATTAATGTTCCAAATGAATAAAATCGTGTGTATCTATCAAAATGAAGGGAAATGTCTGCTATTATTATAATATTAAAACACATCCGTGAAGAATAAATATGTTGTCCACTAGAATGCCAATAAAACACACTCAGAAAGGTCATATCAACTCCTTTGTCCTTCAAATGTTATGCTTTTCTTCTCAGTAAATTATAGTTATGCATTTAGTGCTTGGTAAGTGGCACTTTTGGCATTCTTTAGCGCTGCATCAGAGTTGTGAGGCAGCCAGACCCCATATTGTCCATGTCAATTTTATGGACCAAACAATTTTCAAGCTTGGAATAGAACCAGAACTCTCTTGAGAAAGTGTATAACTCTTAAACTTTGAAGTTTTAGTGTGTTTCTCTAAACCTGTTCACACTTCAAGCTATCTTAATGTTGCTCCTACACCACATGCAAAACACAAACTCATCACCAAGTCTAGATTTTGTCATGCAAAGAAAATCTTTGGCATACTTCTCATGAAATTTCTGTTCATGCTTTCTCTTTTTACATTTTGGTTGCAGATCCAACTCAGGAGATTGCATTTTGAGAAAAAATCCAAGAGTTCATGGTCAACTGACAACTACTAGACTCAAACAATGGAAAAGAATGACTGAAAAAAACAATACAAGCTAACAGCAAGATATAATTTTGACCAAGGAAAATGCAGGAATTATTTAATATTTGACCAACAGAATCAAAGGCTTTCTGTTCGCTCCGTGGCTCTGATATTTTCCTAAATGATGAATGCATTACAAAGAAATGATGTCTGTTTGATGATACAAAATAAGTCAAACAATTGCACACATTTCTGAACAGCAGAAATATAAGTTTTTTGTGTTTCGATCGGAGCTCAACAAATTTTTCTTAGAAGGATGGCCTAATTCTCAGAGCTGCTCTGACCAAATAAGAGGAGTTGGTATATCTGCATTTTAAGGTTTCAGCATCCACAGAGTTTTTTTTAGCCTATCTCCACTAAAGGTTATTACCATGAGGTAACAAATCTAATATTACTTAGTAACTATTCTGTTTACAAAGTATCAATTAATTCCAAATTATAAATTTATTGTTTTTAAGAACTGTAACTGTATACAGCATACTATATAATAAATTTTTTTAGGGAAAACTAAAGCCATAACCAAGAAAGTATTATATTAATATGTTCATCAACCACATTGTTCACTTATCCAGACTTGCAGAGTGTATCCTGGAAATATCATTTGTTCTTTATACGAGAGGTATTTGAAAAATGTAGAATATATTGTTATAACTTTTTGATTCTTTCAAACTGTCAATAAATTTAATACTGATCAATAGACAAAACATTCTATACAATGGTTTGCAGCTGCACGTACAGCATGCTGGACATCTGCAGATATATGCATGTGACATTAACATAGGTCAATGACAGTGATGTAAAAATGTTGGAATAACAGAAACAATTCTGCTACTGAACAAATAGCACGCTGAAAAATCCAGATGCTCTTGGGCTAATATCAAGGCCAACTTGGATAAAGTTTACAGATGTAAATGTCTCTCATATCCTACAATTTTGAGGTGGTTTCATCATTTTAAAGATATCTTGAATCCATGGAAGATGACCCACATTCTGGAAGACCACTGTCTGTAAGTGGTGAGCAGGAAATGGCTGCTGTGATGGAGGCAACTGATGAATATGCGATACATTGTGGAAGATATTTCTATCATCACTGGCATTAATTCATCAACTGTTTTTAATATAATGAAGAATCCTTTGAAATTCAGAAAGGTTGGTGCAAGATGAGTCCCACATTTGTTGATGGCTGATCAAAAACAGACTCCGGCTGAAATCACCAAACAGCCACTGACCCAATATGCGAAGAGTGAGCAGAGACATTTGAATAAGATTGTCACAGGTGATGAAACTTGGATTTACTTTTCTTAATCTGACTCAAGAGAAACTAATAAAGTTTGGATCGGAGAAAACAAGCATAGACCACAAATCACTTGATGTAGTCAAACTGTCAAGATATTTTTATGTGCATTATTTTTCTATGCAAAAAGCCCAGTTGTCCAGGTACCTGTGTCTGTCTCTGCTAGAGTCACTGGACAATTTTATGCCTCCAAAATGTTGACAAAAGTTGTAGAATACTACCAAACCACCTGTCCGCACACCAGTACCTGAGGTATCCATCTACTCCATAACAACACACCAGTGCATAAATCTACCATCTTGACAGACTTCCTGAAGAGTATACAAACTTTGCCACATTCTCCATACAGCCATGATTTACCTCCAACTGATTTCGGGCTGAATCCCATTATCAAAGATTCACTGAGGGGCTGGCAATTTGAAAGCTGCCATTTAGTTGGAAGTACAGTTTTCCAGTATATCTACAACATACCAAAAAGTGAATACAAAATGGCAGCCAATAACTGGATAATCAGACTGAGAAAGTGTGTAGATGTGCATGGAGAGTAATTAGATGGAATGTACTGATGTACTGTTTACTAATAAATAACCTTTGTTGTACAGCTAACTAATATTCAGAAGTTTTCAAATAACCCTTTATTCAAGTTCATTTGTCAGCATAATTAGTTATATTATCAGTTATCAGGTCCAGATTTTCCTAATAAAAGTGCAGATAGCTGGCATTTTACTATTCCATACAGTGATTCATTGATGAATAAAGTGTGGACTCAGATATGCTGTCATATAATGCACTGGAGATCATTTGGTTGGTTGGGTAGTGCAACATACACCAAACTATTCAAGATCACTCAGAATTCTTCAGTCATATGCTGCAAGATGATGCTGGTACAAATATGAATCATGAAGTTCTGCAAAGTTCCAACCACAACAACTCACAATGTTAGATTTAATGCATATTATGGTGCGAGTTCTGAAAGATTTTCACAATAATGTAAGAGCATCATATATTGGTAGCAAATTAATGCTCCTCTTGTAGCAGCATACTGTATCACATTATTTAACTGAAGAAGCCTGGGTGATCCGGACTCTGTCATAAAACTTTACAACACAATTAGATTGATACATGTTACTCTAGACTATGATATCTTACTCAAAATATAAAGCTACAGTATTCTGATTGGTCAGAATATTTTCAAGGAAGATTTGAAGTTGAGTAAAGTTTTATAACAAAGTACCATGACAAAATATCACAAGAACATTACCATACTTGCATTGCTCTGAGTCAAAGAAAAAATTCATACTAGAACTAATCAATCCAGAGCAAGGAAATAACTTACTCACTCTTACTCTAGACCCTGACTTATCAAAGCATTATGTGATGACAGATCATGCTTTATACTGCCCCAGGTGTGTATTTGTATGCTATCCATTGGTAAATACAGTACACTGACTCATTACATACAAAATACTTTTTACCTGTGTACTGTGCAAGTGAGTGTTACAAACTGATAAATACAGTACATTGTCTCCTTACATACAGAAAACTAATTACCTGCATATTGGTCAGCTTTCGTTGAACTCTCTGCACAATAAACACCTTTCCCAAACATGGCATTTGCTACTAAACGGTCATCTAATCCCTGCCTTGCTATGTCCACCACTACATTTTTCTTTGTCCCATGGAAGAGGTAGTGTTCATTGATCTCAGGATAAATATCTTTTGCTAGCACACTGCTACCTGAGATGTGGGCACTGGTCATTAGTGGACCCTTCTTCAGACACTTGATGTCATTAAATGGAGTTACTTGCCCTTGCTTGGTGGCTGTTTTGAAGAATGTCTGTCTACAATTTGTATATTGCTCAAAAACATGTATATTTTCAACACGTTCAACTTTTGTGACAACTATTTTTGTGTAGTTCAAATGCTGCAATCCTTGAGCATCCTTCCCATGTCCAATAAATTCCTTCTGCCATGTCAATTCCACAACTTTCTTAATTTGATTAAATGTAGCTGGGTCAACAGTAATGAACTGTAATAAAAAAGACATCGAATAAAAGATAGAAAACAGATAACAATCACATTTTTAACTTAAAAGATTGCCTAGTTTTCATTACAGACACTTTAACGTACAATTTATCCATGTTGAATAACAAGATATAAATTTCCTCAAAATGATTTCGTTTTCAAGTTATGAAAATTACACCTCTTCTAAAATACCCATCATGTTACAGAAAACTGAAAAGTATTGAAAATTAAGACTCCAGTGGTCAGAATTTTTCAAAAACATGAAACAACCAAGAGCTCAGTAAAAAGATTTAGGGCCAACAGCCCATTGATTTGTGTCTGTATGTATACCCTGGTTTGCATATTTAACATATTGCACACAAATATAAAACATATATATTACCATCGGCTTTGCGGGTTGTTTACTTTCAGCATTCCATTGTTTGATGGATTTGCTGTTCTTGTAGTGTGTCCAATAACAAGGTGGGTGGGTATCAAATGTGTACATATCAGTAAAATATTCTTTGCTTCCTCTTGGATGGAGAGATGCTGGTGGCTGCTTGAGAACTTTGAGCTCTACAAATATTCCACTTATAAATCTTAGCATGTAAAACAATAAAGCAGCTGATCATTCCTTGGAATTAAGCAAATGTTATCAACACCTACACTTCAGCTAAAACCTTTAGCTATGTAATATTCAGTGTTTTAATCACATCAAGAAACAGCATGGTAAGTAAGTCAAAAGCCAGTAGTTTAGCTAGGGTATGTAGGATGAGTGGTATAGCTAGGGTATGCAGGATGAGTGATACAGCTAGGGTATGCAGGATGAGTGGTATAGCTAGGGTATGTAGGATGGATTGCTTAGCTAGGGTATGTAGGATGAGTGGTATAGCTAGGGAATGTAGGATGAGTGGTATAGATAGGGTATGTAGAATGAGTGGTATAGATAGGGTATGCAGGATGAGTGGTATAGCTAGGGTATGTAGGATGAGTGGTTTAGCTAGGGTATGTAGGATGAGTGGTATATCTAGGGTATGTAGGATGAGTGGTTTAGCTAGGGTATGCAGGATGAGTGGTATAGCTAGAATATGTAGGATGAGTGGTTTAGCTAGGGTATATAGGATGAGTGGTATACCTAGGGTATGTAGGATGAGTGGTATACCTAGGGTATGTAGGATGAGTGGTTTAGCTAGGGTATGTTGGATGAGTGGTATAGCTAGGGTATATAGGATGAGTGGTATACCTAGGGTATGTAGGATGAGTTGTATAGCTAGGATATGTAGGATGAGTGGTTTAGCTAGGGTATGCAGGATGAGTGGTATAGCTAGGATATGTAGAATGAGTGGTTTAGCTAGGGTATATAGGATGAGTGGTATACCTAGGGTATGTAGGATGAGTGGTATACCTAGGGTATGTAGGATGAGTGGTTTAGCTAGGGTATGTTGGATGAGTGGTATAGCTAGGATATGTAGGATGAGTGGTTTAGCTAGGGTATATAGGATGAGTGGTATACCTAGGGTATGTAGGATGAGTGGTATAGCTAGGGTATGCAGGACGAGTGGTATAGCTAGGATATGTAGGATGAGTGGTTTAGCTAGGGTATATAGGATGAGTGGTATACCTAGGGTATGTAGGATGAGTGGTATACCTAGGGTATGTAGGATGAGTGGTTTAGCTAGGGTATGCAGGACGAGTGGTATAGCTAGGATATGTAGGATGAGTGGTTTAGCTAGGGTATATAGGATGAGTGGTATACCTAGGGTATGTAGGATGAGTGGTATAGCTAGGGTATGCAGGATGAGTGGTATAGCCAGGATATGTAGGATGAGTGGTTTAGCTAGGGTATATAGGATTACTAAGCACAATATATTAAAAACATATTACGATGTCACTCAGCAGCATGCTTCCCATGTACATGTTGGCAACAATGTGCACTCACACAAGCACCGTATATAGTCACTTATAAGTCAGGTCCAACTGCAAATAGCATATACCCTGATCTGCTGTCACATAATGGGCCAGCAGATCAGAGTCTATGATTATTCCTAACAAACTGCATAGACCAAGATCTGCCAGCACATTATTTAATGGCAGATCTGGGTTTCTGCAGTTTGTATTTTAATCTGACTTATAAGTGAGTATATACAGTACTTAAGCATGCTTGCCCATGCCCCTATGAATTAATTATCCTAATGCTAATTATTTGACTAATTAATGACATTTAGTTAATTCAGGATTTGTTTTAGTCAAATTTTTATTTTTGCACAATCTTACCAGTTTCATCTGGTTTGGGTCATGATTTAGTGCCACAAATTGTCTTAAAATGTTCTGTGTGAAACTTGAACACAGTTGTGGATTTACACATGCTTGTATGTAGCCATATCATGCATTAAGCCAACAAATCTCAGTGCAGTTAGCAAACCAGTGCCACCATATACAATGCTTTTTTCCTTAGACATCACATCCCTCTATACTAATATACCACACAGTGAAGGAATACAGGCATATAAGGAAGCATGGGAAACAAGAACTGTAGACTCACTCATTTCCAAGTTAAACTTCTGGAGCTAGTCCTAAAGCTCAATAACTTTGTATTCAATGAAGAAAACTACCTCTAAATCAATGGGACCACAATGGGTACAAAAACGGCCCCCTTGTATGCTAATATTTTTATGGGAAGACTGGAGGGTCAAATTTTAGCATCGGTGGAACTTACACCATACCAGTGGGTATGCTTCATCAATGACATAGAAATGAAGTGGCAACATGGAAGAGAAAATCTGGATGACTTCCTATCAAACGCAAACAACTTCCATCCTTCAATAAAATTCACAGCAGAAGTCTCAAATTCAAACCACGTTTTTCTGTACACAACCAGACTGATAGAAAACAAACTTCATAAAGACCTCTACTCAAAACTGACTGATAAACACCAGTATCTTCTCACATCCAGCTGTCATCCACAACATTGTATTCAAAACATCCCATATAGCCAGGAACTGAGGATACGCAGAATTTGCTCCGATGATCAAACATTCCAAAAAAGATCTGAAGAGTTATCTGAACATTTGATAAACCCAGGCTACGACAAAGACCTAATACTGGAGACATAAAAAAGGGCTAAACAAACCAATCACAATGACCTACTAAAATAGAGAGAGAAGGAAAAGGTTGATAGGATACCATTTATATTGAGACCTACATTCCAGACAACCCCAAAGTAGGTAGCATCATCCAGAAACACTGACCCATGGAATCTTGTGACACACAAAAGTTAATCCTCCCTAACAAACCAGTAGTTGCCCACCACAGACCAAAAAACCTCAAACACATCCTAGTCAGAGTGAAGCTAATGCCAATCTCAAGCCAAGACCATCCCAACAAATCTGGTCCCTGTTGTGATAAAAGGTGCAAAACCTGTCAACATATGTAGAGACCAGCACATTCTCTAGCACAGCGACAAGCAAAAAATTGAACATGCATGGTCCAAACAGAGTGTGCAAAACAGAGAATGTAATTTATCTCATCATATGTAAGATCTGTGGCCTTCAGTATATTGGAGAAACTGAAAAGTTACACAAAAGGATTAATCTTCACAGATCTGATTGGATGACAAAGATGCAGGACAGAAGTCCAGTTGCAGAACACTTCTCTTCCCCTGGCCACACTTTAAGTGATGTAGCACTGACTGCAATTGCTCACAACCCCAACTGGAGTTCCAAAACCAGGAAAGAAAAGGAATCTTACTGGATATGCCACCTTAAAACACTGAAACCAACTGGCTTAAACCAAAAAGACTAGAAAAAGGATAACCACACGCAAATAAAATCATCATCTGTTTACAGCCACCACTTTTTCAATTAAATTATTCTTTCATTTTGCTCATTACTCGCTCACTCAACAAAAATGACTACTGTTTTATGTAGTTCTTCCCAGTGTTATTATTGCTATGGTCATTACTTGCATTACTGAAACAATGAAATATCCAGGATACAATTTGCGTTACACCAATTTATATTAAAAAACAGATGGCGCTATGGCTACTCCCTTTTTAGGTCAATACCAACTAGTTTACAACATTATCAGTCAAGTTGAAGCCAACTAGATGAAACATCAAACATTTTCATTAATTCCATTAGAAATAGTTATGTAATCTTGTGTAATTTCAACACTTTTTTGTGTTTATTGCTTGTCTTGTTTATTTTGTGCTTGCCTTTGATAAAGACTCAGAGTCAAAATGGCTTAGACTAGTTAAAAACTACTTTTGCACTGTGTGTTGTCAGCTTACTGCATACATATGGATTGAATCCATGTTGGATGAATTGAAAAACATGGGGTGTTCCAGTTTCAACACACATACTTTACATATTCTTGAATCCCCCCATCTATTGGGGCAACTCCTGCAATCTAAAGGTAATCACTGAACTGGCTGCCATTTTTGTGCTGCAATCAATGGGAAAATCTCCATACAGCCCAATCATGTTGCAAACTGGAATTATTCAAATTAAGGATATGATTTCTTATAATGGCCATAATATTGGAAAATACTCAAATTGAATATTTTTGTACAATTCATTTCCAAGCTGAAATTATTGTGTAGAAAATATGCCAGAGTAAGCTCATGTTGAACACCATATAAACAACATAAGAGTCATGTGATACATGTATGTTAAAACTGAGTTACATTGAAGTTTAAATCGTAAAAAATATTCCAATTACATACCTCTCACTGGTTGAGATGATGAAGCAATGGAGGAAAATTCATCTTCAAAATCCTGTAGAAAAAATATAATGTGTATGTGTATATATATATATACTGTATATATATATATATATAAAAGTATCAGCCATATATATATATTATCTGACAATCAGAATGTCTATAGCATGACAATCAGAATATGTCTATACTCTGACAGCTAAAAATGTATATACTCTTACAATCAGCTTTGTGTCTATACTCTAACAATCAGAATGTCTATATTCTGACAAACAGAATATATCTATACTCTAACAACCACCTATATTCTATACTCTTACAATCAGCTATGTTTATATTCTGACAATCTGCTATACATTTATGCTCTGACAATCAGATTATGTGTATACTCTGACAATCAACTATATGTCTATACTCTGACAATCATAATGTCTATATTCTGACACACAGAATATATCTATACTCTAACAACTAGCTATATTCTATACTCTTACAATTTCGCTATGTTTATATTCTGACAATCTGCTATATATTTATGATCTGACAATCAGATTATGTGTATACTCTGACAATCAACTATATGTCTATACTCTGACAATCAGAATATCTCTATTGTGACAATCAGAATGTCTATACTCTGACAATCAGGATATCTATATCATGACAATCAGAATGTCTATACTCTGACAATCAGAATATCTATATCATAACAATCAGAATGTCTATTCTCTGACAATCAAAATATCTATATTGTGAGTCAGAATGTCTATACTCTGACAATCAGAATATCTTTATCATGACAATCAGGATATCTATATCATGACAATCAGAATGTCTATACTCTGACAATCAGAATATCTATATCATAACAATCAGAATGTCTATACTCTGACAATCAAAATATCTATATTGTGACAGTCAGAATGTCTATACTCTGACAATCAAAATATCTATATCATGACAATCAGAATATGTCTATAATCTGATAGTTAAAAAATGTATATACTCTTACAATCAGGTTTATATCTATACTCTTACAATCAGATTATGTGCATACATTGACAATCAGCTATGTTTATATTCTGACAATCTGCTATATGTCTATGCTCTGACAATCAGATTATGTGTATACTCTGACAATCAGCTATACGTTTATACTCTGACAATCGGCAATGTCTATACTCTGACAATCATATTATGTCTATACTCTGACAATCAGCTATATGTCTATACTCTGACAATCAGCTATATGTTTATACTCTGACAAACAGATTATGTATATACTCTGACAATCAGCTATATGTCTACACTCTGACAATCAGTTATATGTCTATACTCTGACAATCAGATTATGTCTATACTCTGATGTTCAGATTATGTCTATACTCTGACAATAAGGTATATGTCTATACTCTGACAATCAGCTATATGTTTATACTCTGACAATCAGATTATGTGTATACTCTGACAATCAGCTATATGTCTATATTCTGATAATCAGTTATACATCTATACTCTAACAATCAGTTATATCTATACTTTAACAATCAGATTATGTCTATACTCAGACAATCAGTTATTAATCTATACTCTAACAATCAGTTATATCTATACTCTGACAATCAGATTATGTCCATATTCTGACAATCAGAATATGTCTATAATCTGACAATCAGAATATGTCAATACTCCAACAATCAGAATATAAACTTGCAAAAGAGGTCATAATTAAGACTATCATGTGGCTTGTTTTTGATCTCTACAATACTATGTTTTATGCAGTTTTTGGCATGATCACTGCACCATACTGTCAATTGTTACTCCAAGCTTTCAAGTTTCCTTCACTCGAAAGACAGTTTTATGTCATCATTAGAAATTTTGTATATGCCATAAGCACACTGCTGTACTGTCAGCCTGAAATATATACAGTTCAAAATTTAACAGTTAAACGTGATTTCATTAATTAATGGAGCCATGGTGGCTCAATGTTTACTGTGTTGGATTTGTGAACAAAGGGGTGGGGGTTTGAATCCTACCACTGGATAAACCTGGGCCAGTTAACATGGTGCATCCCTGGGCAAAGCACTTTACTCCTATTGCCTCTTGCGTTGCTGTGGCATAATAACCTACTTGTGTTGCTGTGCCACAATACACCAAACCAAGCCAAATTTTTTTATTAATGGTCTAAGTCTGTATTATGCAAATGGCACTCAGGCCATCCTCAAACAGATATATTCATCCTGCAAGGAAACTGCTCAACTCAAAATATTTTGGAAATGTCACACATTTTCTAACTTTTGCTCCTTAAATATCACAGTATCAATGTGACATTTGAAAAACATGAAATTCCAATGGAATTCTAATAATTAACATCCTCGTAACATATCATGCACTGACATATACAACTTTTAATAACAACTAGATTTGTGTTTGTAATGACTATGTCTCCAATGCAGCACCCAAAATGTGGAAGCCCAAAAAGTCCCAAAAAGGAAAACAACAAAACTTCCAAAATTAATTTAACTGGCACACAAAATTTAAAGATCCTGATATGGGTAATTTAACCAGTTAAATGAAAATGAAATGTAAAAGAAATGCATAATCTACTCAGTTATTCTACATAAGTATATAAACATGCTTACACAATTTAAATTCCCTTGGTCAAGCAGTTTCTGCATAATTGACCTCTATGTGAACTTTGATTGACAGCTCCTATCAGCCAATCAAATTGGGAATTTCTAATTCTGTGAACGCATGCTTACACAATCCAACATTACCTTAGACAAGCTATGCTCTATCTGTTGTCTAAGTAAACAAAACTTATTGATCATTTTGTTTTTGTATTGTGTGTTACTCAGCCATGTAAACTTTTGTATATGACAAGTGGGATTTAAAAATGGTAAAGAGGTTTGTCTAACAGCAATGACAATATCCTAAATGATTACAAAATGGTGTTAAGTTTGTGCCTTTTCCTTTTCTGTGGCATTTTGCAGACGTTAATATGATGTTACCCTCGCTCCAAAACATATTTACCTCGTGAATATACCCTTCACTGAAATACTTGAACCCCTGCTGTCTGCTTTTCAATGATACTAATCTATATCTCTCAAAAACTTGTGAGAAACATTCGGAGGAAGATCGGCCAATTTAGCTCTGTGTTTTAGCGATGAACAAGCCATATTTAAAATTGTTTGTCTAAGGGAGCAGAGCTATGTACACTGTATGGAGAGGTCAATTGTACCAAGAATGTTTTCAGTGAAAAAGTCTTAGTTCAAGAAGTGCAAGAAAACCTAATACAAAATAAAACTAGACATGGAAACTATCGAAAATATCCACTCTTTCTATTTTTGCCTCCCAGGGGCTCTCCTTAGTGCTGCATTCAGGATTCAAACCTCTTTTGCCATCTACTCATCCTTCTGAAATAGTATGCCAATTATGACCTCCTTTCCTTTATTGGTATAGATGAAGTTAAAGTTACTAGGAAGAAGTCCATACTACAAATGAAAATATGACCTATGATCCACACTCCTCCTTCCCTGGGTGTGCATCCAGGATTCAAAACCTCTGTTGTCATCTACTCAATTCTCCTAAAACATTAAATTAAATATGATCACTCCTCACCCTGGCATAGACTGTGTTATGGTTATAAGGATAATACAGACAAACAGATGGATTGATGGACACACAGACTCATGAATGGATAGACAGATGGGCATGACCTTTCACAATATATATACAAAAGTGCAAATATAAAAACATTTTAAATGGCCTGAAAATCTAACTAGGTCATCTATATATACAAAAGTGCATTTATAAAAACATTTTAAATGGCCTGAAAATCTAACTAGGTCATCTATATATACAAAATTGCAAATATAAAAACCTTTTAAATGGCCTGAAAATCTAACTATTTCATCTATATATACAAAAGTGCAAATATAAAAACATTTTAAATGGCCTGAAAATCTAACTAGGTCATCTATATATACAAAATTGCAAATATAAAAACATTTTAAATGGCCTGAAAATCTAACTAGGTCATCTATATATGCAAAAAAGGATACCTACCAAATGTAATTTGTCTACCTTAAGAGGTTTATGTGTAACCATGCTAAATAGATTCAGAACAGACATTAGGTTATCAGTTCACGTCAGGCATAGCCTACTACTGTAAGTAACAGGAGATGGTACTACCTGTGACTGTTGACCCAGAGTGGACAGCTACACTAACTCCCTCTGGAAAGTCCTTTCTGGTGGATCAGGTGGCCGAGCAGATATGCTCATCACCCAGCTCTGAAGGCAGATGGCAAGAGATGTGTGGACAGCACATGGCATCAGCGACAGGTGCAGTAGGAACTGATGGCCATCCACTGCATCCAGACTTGTCTCCAGATGCCTCAACATTGTTGTGCCACTGGATTCAGATAGGCCTTGAAGAGAGAGTGAGGGTGACTCTGCGCAACTTTAAATCCTCATTTAAATCCAACTCACACACAAGTCCTGACACTATTCCACTCCCCCTACCAGATACCTTCAAGTCCTGGTGATTGGTGAGCAGCAATGCAGCAGGTGTGGATACATTGGGAGTTGTAGCTGCAGACCTGCACACAGGCAGCTCAGGGCATAGAGTCGCTTCTCACTGGACCGAAGCCACAGTGGACCTTGGCAGCCCCCTGGGTGACTGAGCAGCCCTTTTTAAGATCACACTGCCCACCTCCGTAGCATGAGAAAGGGTCTAGAAAAGATACCCTAAACATTGCCTGCTTCACCTTAACCCTGGTCAGCATACCACAGCTGACACGGATCCCACCTTAGCAGTCGAAAACCTAACAAGAAGATAAAGATGATGCAACTCACCATGGGTGCCTGGAAGCTACACACACTAATGGACAGTACATCAGCAGATAGACCAGAGAGAAGAACAGCTCTACTTGGTAGAAAACTAGCCAGATTCAACATTCAGATAGCACCCCTGAGGTAAACTTGCCTAGCTGAGGAAGGACAACTCAATGAAGTAGGAGCCAGCTACACATTCTTCTGAAGTAACAGAAGTAAAGAAGAGTGACATGAAGCTGGTGTTGGATTTGCCATCAAATCACAGCTAGTTAACCGGATCACAAAATCTCCCAAAGGGCATGAATGACAGACTAATGCAAATGAGACTCCCACTGTCTGGAAAAAGACATGCAACTATCATCAGCACCTATGCACCCACCATGACCAACCCAGATGAGATCAAATTTTATGAAGACCTGGAGTCTCTTATTGAGATTCAGTCCTACGCACACAGAAATGATATGAAAAACTTCTATGATGCTCTGAAGACAATCTATGGGCAACAGTCATCAGGAACATCTCCAATACTGAGTACTGACAGCGCCACACTGCTCACTGAAAAAGAAAAGATACTTCAAAGATGAGCAGAACACTTCAACAACATCCTCAATCAACAGTCATCTATTAGTGAGGAGGCATTTGACCAGCAGTAGCATACAAAGCCAGAGGCTCTCACATGGCACAGAAACATCTCTAACTGGTTTGGTTTCTGTGAGTACGAGAGTGGCTGATCAGGCCAATTTGTGCTCTAAACTGTCTGTTGCACACTTGACAGGAGATTCTACTTGGGTTTGCTTGATCAATAGAGGACATGCTGCAGTTCTGAGATTTACGCTGCTCACGCTTCTGCATTCTCCTCCATTCAAAGTCTGTAGCTCCAGTATGGATGAGACTCTGCCAGGTGGAGTGATATTGGCATTTCTCCTGGAGTTGTTGAGCTGCAAACACAATATCTTGATGTCCCTTGTCCTTTCCTGAAGCCACACTGACTCTTTGGCAGGAGCCCTAGATAGATGTGATGCACAAGATGATTCAATAGAATTCTGGCAAGGATTTAGCCAACTGTTGACAGCAAGGAGATACCCCGATGGTTGTAGAAGTGGACATGGTCATCTTTGAACTTGAAGGATGAAAAACAACAATAGGTTGTGGAGATATGCAAATCTCTAGAACTGGTGATATACAGATATGCAGACAAGCAGAAGCAAAATAATATGACCCCATCTATTGTTGCAGTGGGGACATAAAAATAGTCTACTTTTTCCTTTAATAAAGACATAGTTATTCACATATACCACAAAATTGATTGTTCGCCTATTTTGTTAATTTCTTTAAAAACTGTATTTCATGTTATTTCTTCTCATGTGCAAACTTACCTGTTTTATTCTTTTCCAATTGGTTCCTTCATTATAGATTACAATGTAGATCTCATTAATACTGGAGATAGGATTATCTTTGACAAAGTTTTTAACACTTGTGTGAAGTACACTTGCTGAGTGTTTGGCTGGATATTTAAGGGCACCTGTCCCCAGGGCTGGGAAGGCAATGGACAGTAACCCATCTGTGTCCGCCAGCCTGAGACATTCATCAATAAATATACCCAACTCCTGAAATTGTTTATAAATATAAAAGTTAATATATATTGGATTACTTATTATGGCAATAGATAAGTTAATCAATACATTAATTGGTCCCTCACTATAAAGCACCTAAATATAAAATGATCTCTGATATAACATGGGTATCATTAAGCTTTCCATTACACTGGTTACATTATATTTCCCATGTAATGTATCCCAATATAAGGTGACCTTGCATATAACATGGTACACTTGTATTGCTCCCATGAATGGCAAGGGACCAATGTACTTGTTAATATAACAAGGGAGCAATGTACTTGTCAATTATAGCAAGGGACCATGTACTTGTCAAATATATCAAGGGACCATGTACTTGTTAATTATAGCAAGGGACCAATGTACTTATTAATTATAGCAAGGGACCAACGTACTTGTTAATTATAGCAAGGGACCAATGTACCTGTCAGTGCTGAACATTTGGCTCAGAACCTACTAATTTCTATGTACTTGTCAATTATAGCAAGGGACCAATGTACTTATCAATTATAGCAAGGGACCAATGTATTTGTCAATTATAGCAAGGGACCAATGTACTTGTTAATTATAGCAAGGGACCAATGTACCTGTCAGTGCTGAACATTTGGCTCAGAACCTACTAATTTCTATGCACTTGATTTTAAGGTATCACTACACTTTTTGAGCCAATCAGCCATTATTGCATCCTATTGTAGTCCCCAAGAAAATCATTCATATTTATTCTTTGATTCTTCCTGGAGATTTGCTAAGCATGTTACTTGCATTCAATAAAAAGCACAATTAAAGCCTAAAGAGAAATTAAATGTTGACTTTTTGTCCAAGTCTTGGTACATCTGAACTTATAAGTAATGCACTGGATTTCATCAAATTTATGAAAAACTGAAGGAAATACATAAGGAACTTAATTAGTGTAGTAATACCTTAACAGAATAAAGAGGAATAACTACTGTTTTGATAATTAGGCATCTTACATGCATTCATAGCTCAAATTTGTATACAGTAAAAATGAAATGTGTAAATACATTATTTATTTTCCACATCTTTGAAGAATCATATGCTGAAATTTAGAAGTTACTCTTTCTTAAAGGTGGGAAATACCCAATTTAGACTAAATTTCTTTATTAGAAATGCACATTAAAATACACACATCTTTATATCATATGTTTGCACAGCTTTAATTTATTTAGAACTTCAGTCTGATGCAAACAAAACTTGTTTCTTATACAAACATGCATGCATGTACAGCATTGATGGACAAGATGTAATACTGTGACTATATCCATGTATCAATATAGAATTTCACATGACATATTACCCTGGTGTGTTCTTATACTTATCCTTTATCCAGGCTACACCCAAAACAATTTGACTGCATTCTACATTATGTGTGAACTGACTGAAACATGCAATCCTGTGAGATTCTCCAGTAGCACAAAAGAGAAATTTTCAGAGTAGAGAAATAAGACATGTTTTATTGCCTTAATATACCTTATTTATTCAGTGTGATAGAAATAACGATGCATGAAAAGGAGATTCTTCAACTCTTCTGCTTCACCAGTGTGTATTCTCATTATATATTAAACTATGGTTCAGAACCTGAGTAATTTCATGTAATGAGCTGCCAAACATCTGGTAGTTGCTTTACTCCTCAGAAATGACAACCATTATACTAAATGATTTACTAAAGTGGTTATTTCACAACAGATCTTATAAGTTGACTCTCTTGCAAGACACCGATCTGTTTTGCATTAACTGACTGGGAGCACATACCACACCCCAAAATGGATTAAGTAAAGTCAATGTGCCACATCAGCTTCTTCACTAGGGAAACTTTAAATTGTACCTGAAAAGTTATTTTTTCTTTTATGTAAAAAACCCTTGCCTTCAGGCTCAGGCTTCAATGAACCCTTCAGGATTCAGCAAATATTGATATCAGAAAAGACACGTATGACACAAATTTGCTAGTCTAATGTGTTTTCTTCATCTTATGGGTCCTGATACAGTTTGAATAGGACACATGCAGGTATTCTTGTTTTTCTTCTAATTCTATGGGACCATGGTAATTTTGTTGACAATAGCATCATAACTGGAATAGTGCTTAGTATTTTTAAAAATAATATGAATTCAGATGTCTTTGTTACAATATTTTATGGAAAAGAGTTTGCTTTGTCCATTTAAGATGACACACAGACAGTTATAAGATATACATTGAGGTTCCTGTGAGGCATGTACTACATGTTTGACTCTGAAGGCTTCAAATTCTACAATTCACCATCTCATTCATATAAATATGTTTTGACAATCGGAAATCAAGATACAAATGATTTTATGACGTTCTTTTTTATTCCAAAGTGTGTATGGCAATGTTAAGGCCACTAATATCTATGAAGTTTTATATTTTCCGATATGGTTCATACATCTCAAAACCTGTTATATTTCACCTTAGGTGCATACAAATGATGTACATTCTCCAGATGCATTTATTGAGATTTCAGAAGTACCAAATTTAAATATTTTGGGCACATGTTACTTCCAAAACAACAACTCTGGTGGAGATTTAGGCCAATAATAGTAACATTTTATCATTTCTTTTAAAGAATTTAAATATTTTAAAATATACCAAAATTGAATAACATTGGTCTTTATAAAATTAATAATGGTTTACTTGTGCTAATGTATTTTAACTAGCTAAAACATATCATTCTTTGATGAATATAGGATGTGGGTTCTTGTGTTTGAACATTACATTAGTAACCTATGGCACACATGATGTTCACTTAGACTGCTGTCATGTAAGATATGGCACATATGACATCTACTTAGACTGCTGTCATGTAAGATGTGGCCATATGACATCCACTTAGACCGATATGTAAGATGTGGCACACATGACATCCACTTATGTCATGTAAGATAAACTGAACTCTGGAGCAAACCTGCTGTCGTGTAAGATAAACTGAACTCTGGAGCAAACTGAAGTAAATGCAACCAAACTTCAAAATAATGTTTCAGTGTTGCTACAGATACAGAAAAAGCAAATGTAATACACAGGTGCAACTTTTGTAATCTCTTCTAGGTATCACTACACTAACTGAGCCATTCAGCTGTTATTGCATCCTATTGTAGTCCATCAGAATATAATTCATATTTTTTCTTTGATTATTCCTGGATATTTGCTAAGTAGTGATGGGTGTTACTTGCATTTAACAGAAAGCAGCTTGAATTCGAAAGAGAAAATACAATGTTTATTGAGCTCAGCCTCTAAGCTTTCACTGAGGATGAATAAGCAAATGTGTCATTCAGCCAGGAAAAGTCACTTGCACTAGATATTCAAGTTATTTCTTTCAAATACAGCTATTGTTAGATACTGCAATATAATCTATGCTGCTTTTTGTCTAAGTTAGTAACTAACATAAGTAAGATAGTCTTGGTGCACCTGAACTAATTAGTGTAGAGACACCTTTAAACTGATGGGCTGGCATGGGAAACTTGTGCCAAATATACTACATGGATTTTTATGTATAGAAGAAAGACTTCAGTGCAAAACATTATTTTGAACCTTTTATGCATCCTTATAGGTATCCCTTTTATGCATCCTTATAGGTATCCCTTTTATGCATCCTTATAGGTATCCCTTTTTACCACAGAAAATTAAAATAATATATCAGTATTAGGTTAAAGATGCATATACAAACATTCTTGACCTATAGTATTATCAACAAGATGTTCAAGTGGGCCTGTGATCACTCACCTAGCTGACATCTGCCCTAAAAAGTCAAATGCAAGAGCAGTTGGCCGAGAAATCTGGGTCAGTAGGATGCTTTTTGCAGAAATTTCTACCAATACTATTAATTGCATATGTTATGAAAGCAAGTCTTTAAAGTTTTTTCAGGTTTGTATATCTTCATCAATATTTGATAGTACATTAGCATAATTTGAACAATACTGAAAGGCATAAGCCAGGGTGCTCTATGTTGTATTTGGTCATTTTGTTTCGGTTAAGTCGTGTAATTGTTTTTTCTAATTTTAGTAATGGCAGCTATATTTTAATGCAGATCAGCATCCTTTGTATAAATGTAAAAGGCCTTCAAGTCAAGATACTTTCTGTTAAATCTGGACAAATTCTGTTTAGCATTGTTTGAGAAGATATTTTAAGGGTTTTCTATGAATGGATGTACACGATCAAGTTTGGTCAAAAAATATTTTTAAATATCACTGAAATTGCAATTATTGTACATTTAAACTCTGACCCCATTCCAGAGAGGGGCCCAAAAATGAATACCCTTCCCATAGATGGTCACCACATGGGCGTTTTGGTGAATTTCCACCTAGCAGTTTAACAGAATATGTGGTTGGTGACAGAGAGATGCATACCTGCCATAACACAACATGTCACACTAAAAACAGTAAATTTAGAAGAAAAGACAAACAAAACATGGAGGGAGACAGAAACCTTTCTTACCACCACAAAATATGCCCCTAACCTGTAGCCTGTATAAACAGTCAACAGTCCTGCTTACTGCTCATGTAAAACTATCCTCTGGGCAGTTCATGTAGTTTACTGCCATAAAGGCAATTCAAATGTAAGACAGTCAGAGATATATAAAAAACCCACCATTTCACAGATTACTTAATTGACTGACAATAGCTAGGGTGATGTCATGTTAAGTCCTTTAAAAACAAACTGCTGTGGGAGAGTCCTGGTGAGGCTAATTTGCATGGGTAAAATACACTAAGCAGAACAACTCAATTTGTTTGAAGTTAGATAAATCAAAATGATGTGTGTTGAAGAACAAAAGTTATGAAACATCATTGATCTGAATGAGAATGTTTAAGCCATCTTTATTTAAGATTATTGGCAAGTTCATGATCAGCAACATTTCTTTGATGTTAGATTTTACTCCATATATAAAATGCAAAACATGATTATTTTGGTAGTTGGAATAGTGTACAAGTGTGATTCATTTTTTGGAGGCAAAATGTCAAAACATAGCTGTGATTCAGGGAACAATGAGCCATCTGAAAAAGCAAACAAAGCCCAGCAAAAATAAATTGCAAACTCAATATTAGTCATTCTGGAGTGTATGACATCCATCAACATAGCGACACTGCTAAGCATCAGGACAATGCATGAATGCAGAGCTCAATCCAAAAAGTAGCTAACATGTTACAAAAGCTGAAGTACTTTTCTGCAATTCTGTTGCTGAGCGCAATCTGCCATATGCAGTTGCAGATCATTTTTCAGACCTAAATGTTTGACACTCCCTCACAGCAATGCTGATGCAGAAATATCATTTTCTATGCTGAGAAAAATTCAACAAAATCTTTGAGGAAGCATGAACAACAGTACCATCAAGTCTCTAATGAGTGCAAAGATGAACACAAATGACACTTGCATTACCTTCAACCTCTAATGAAGTATTGAGAGCACCAAAGACTGCAACTAATTAAGACTGTATTCCACAGTCCCATGCATTTTAAAACAGAAACTTGGTGTATTTTTTTTATTTAATGTCTGTGAGTGTGATACATATGTGTGTGCATTCATGTGGTAATGATATTTTGCAATGCTAAGTCGACCATATTTTTTTTTTGTATGTGTATTTTAGTTTCCAGTCATTTCTATAGACTTGTATGAGTATATAACTTATTCTCAATTGTACAACATTGCTCTTTTAGGTAACGCACACAGACCCTCCCCTTTGGACCTCAAAATGCACTTATTGAGTCTAAATATCCTCCAACACTGCCTGGGATGTTGACAGGGATGCATATGGATAGATGGACAGATGGAGGGTATCACAATATCCCCCACTAAAGTGTGGGTATTATGTGCAAGTGTTTCTAGATCAATTCTTTAATGTAATAGTAACAAAAAGGTTTGCCAAAGAAAAATGAGGCAAACTTCAGCAAATCATGATGGTTTTATAACACAATGATATTAATGCAAGATTAAATGTCATGACTGTTGGTGGATCAAGTGTTTAGATAATATCAGCTTAACTAATTTTATATTGCATATTAAGCAAAATTACCACATATAAAAACTGTTTAACATAACAAATTTATGTAAGTTTTACCAACAAAGATATATAAAAAAATTCCAAAATTTTCTTTATTAGTTATATAAGTTTAATCAAGTTTTAATTCTTACATTTTAATTCTTACTGAATTGATCTAGAAACACTTTCATTGCCCTCCACAAAA
Source organism: Margaritifera margaritifera (assembly GCA_029931535.1). Taxonomy (NCBI): domain Eukaryota; kingdom Metazoa; phylum Mollusca; class Bivalvia; order Unionida; family Margaritiferidae; genus Margaritifera; species Margaritifera margaritifera. The sequence goes on from JAQPZY010001099.1 coordinate 561,287, forward strand.
GCAATTAAGTAGTTAGATGAACAATGTCCATGATGAATAAATCCTAAATGAATGAATAATCATATGATATTCACTGATTCTGACAAAGTACTTCTAAGCAATTGTTTACCTGGCCACCATCTTGCAGCATGAATGAAATGATGCAAAACTGTGTGTTTTCATCATTCAAAATGGTAGACATAGTTAAGAGGAAGAAATGGTCTTATCTTGATTTCCTGGAAATTCTTTTCGCCTAGTAGAGCATCAGTCCCTTCTAGGGACTCTTGTTTTATACTGAATCTGTTTGCAAGCAGGACATAGTTTCAAAACAATTCTTTGTCCTTACTATTAGGGAAGCTCATTATACACACTTCATTGTAACACGAATTCAGATATAACACGTGACATCATGGCTCCCAGTTTTTGCTTACATGTCCTGATAGCACCACTATTCAAAACTTCATTAATGCTGAAAAACCCCAGATGTTCAGCAAAAATTCAGTTAAAAATTAGAAACCTATAGTTTACAGATCTCAATAATTACACACTGATGATAAAGTTTTATTGGACTTGGGTCTATCTTAATCTCCATTTTTAAATAATTGGTAGGTGTGGCACAATACCTGTGTATGAAAATTGTGCCACAAAGAACATAAACAGTGCCATGACCAGTAAAGCTAAAGAACTTAAGCCTGAACTTGTTTATAAGTGCCATGACCAACAATAACAAAAAAATACTACTGACATAAAATAAACTGTGTACGACATATCAAGATGATCAAACCTTTTTATCTTGTGTCTGATCCCATGATGGCAGAGCTCCATGGTAGACTTTCTTACAACACAGGTTGTATCCATTAGTTACAGCCACCTCTCCATGCTGAATGCCATTGGGATACTTCTCATCACACTCAACCTGAAGTCCTGAACCTGCCTCATCAAGCAGAGAACTGGATAGTTTGCCATTACTCAACTGCAGGTCTGATGGTCCACTGCTGACCAACACATCTGCCTAAATTTCAGAGGAAAAATATGAAGAGTCAGAAAATATACCTCGATACTCTTTCTTTACAGATAGTTACTCTTCAATTTTGAAAGATAGTTTTAGTCTGCATCAGCACTAGAGGGTAGGCCTGAAAATGTCTAGTATAGTTATGCACATTAATCTGCCCTACACTTTAACATGCACCAACAAAGAGGTGTTGCTTTGTTATGGGAGTTCATCGTTTAAGGCAATCACAGTGTTTAAATTAGACAACATTGTTTTCCTTTCAAGACCTTTATAATTAATGTTCATCAATCAAAAAACCATTGACAATTGATATCTCTCATTACATCATAACGTTAACCACACAGGGATATTTAAATAAATAAATATGGAAATGGTACAAGTTACATAGTTCACAAGTGTACTCAGTATCAAAATGTTCATTACACAGAATTACAATTGCTGACAAAACTGGCACACCAATATAATTTCAGTCACTGTTGTACTTTACACATATGAAACAAGGAAATCTGTGGCTAAGATAAATTTTCATGGCTAATTATAGTAACTGCAAAAATTGCCAAAGTCTTGTCACCATAAAGAAAACACGTAACCGTATTGATGTCCTCAAACAATTGTGTGCATGAATTAAGTTATTGAAAGTTTTATGAATTAAGAATTTTATTTCACATTAATTAAATTTACAAACAATTGACTTTTCAAAATCTATAGCAGATGGTGTTGACCGAGGTTCACAACATCAGACATGCACACATGAACTGGCAGTATATTATCCCATATACTGTACCAATTAATAAATATGTGTGAGTTATTTCAAATCAAACAACTAAGACAAAATTGCATGCATGACTCTTCTGCATCATAGAGTCTGTCCTGAAATGTGACATTGATTCCTAAAATTAAGGAAGCAGCTCATGTTGTGTGACATACCATAAGCTCTACTGACATACAGCAGACAATACTTTTATCAAGGCGACAACCAACTGGTAGTCTCAAAAGAAGGAGAGTTCAAAAGGTAGCATACATGTCAACCTCACAGTCAGAATGAGTTTCCTCCTGAGATAAGGGGTGTTTCCTGTCCCTCCTGTCACTCATTGAAATCTCCTGCACAATTTTTACACCTTGCTTCCAATGTATATATTAATCGTAAAGACTTCCTAGCTGTGATAATGTGACTGTGAACTAGCCCACGGGAGCAATTGACACTTTAATTGCTAATTTGATAGACAATAACCTAAAAGTATCCATTGGTTTATACTATGTGAGATCAATAGTAATTCAGAAAGAATTAAAGATGTTAATGGATTATGGTTGAATTACTAAAGAGCTCAAGCAGCATCAAACAATTAACATTACTTTGATTCTTTTGGCAGAGTCAGTTTGGCATTGGTGTTTAAAGTTTGTCAAGATGAATTATACTATGTGTGATCATAAGTAATTTGAAAAGGATTTAAGACATTAATGGATTATGATTGGATTAGTCATTAGTAAAGACCTCAAGTGTCATAAAACAGGTCAGTTTGGCTTTAGTATTCAAAGTTTGTCAAGATATATAAGGCTGCATTATCTCCTGATGCTCAAACACCAAAATCTAAACAAACAAAAAATCATACGGAATTCAATAATGGATGGAAACAGGAATTTCATTGGTTGGAATCAAGTTCAAAGGGACATGGATGTGCATTCTGCCATTGCTGTAAAGTCAATTTTAAGAAGAACTTCCCAAATTTGATCTAGATAGCACCAATCTTGAGCAGTTCTCACTGCAGGCAGTCAGCAACCTGAATCTGTCTACAGGCAGGAAACAATTTAAACTTCTTGGTGGACTCAGTAGAGTTGTATTAACATTGCCACAATCCTTATGAAGACAATGAAAGGACATTTTCTATTCTGAGGAAAATTCATGCTGACTCCAGAGGAAAGCAAATTTTGTAGTAAATAATGTTTCTCTGATAATACTTACCCGATCACATTAATGTTAGGAATTACTTCCTGCTACCTCCAGAATCCAGCCCTCCTATAGATGTGAAAACGTCTTTTTGTCTATATATGATATAGAAAAAGGGAAGCAACTCTTATAGATTAGCTTCCCTCATCCCACTAGTGGTGATCCGTAAGCCGAATGTCGGTATGCTCGTATTTGCGGAGATAGGTGATCAGTAAGTATTATCAGAGAAACATAATTTACTTCAAAATTTGCTTTCTCCATCAAATATGTTACAGATCACATTAATGCTATGAGAATAGGTTGGAGAAAGAGGAAATGTTCAGCATCCATCCTCTACCTGAGTCACCCTGTTGGAGCATAATAAATGCTAGAAAGATGAAATTCTTCCAATGTTCACTAGCACAACCGGATAACCTGAGGTCATGGGTGTGCGATATATGGCAATTATATGGCCTGCATATGGCAATTGCTTATGAAGAGCAAAATTTCTTGGCCGGATCCAGCAAAAGTTGACTGGTCCTATCCAAGTAGGCAGTTGCACTATCATTTGCAGGGCAACATGACTATTTGGGCAGCAACTAGAGGCCCAACCAGATTCAGCTCAATTCGTTGCGAGCCCATGTCACGCAAGTAAAAGCTGAAGAAAGTGGACTGGGCATGCCATCAAACTGACTATACAATGTCTCGAACTGAGACATTGCGTTCAAATGCCAAGCTCATAGAGATCACTCAAATTTCATGAACTGAGATCTTCAGAATTCATACCTGGTCCTGTGAGAGGTCCGAGTACTTGCATCTAATAACCTTTAGCCAAGCTGCAAGACCTTGTGGGGTTATATCTTGCTTTCCCATATTCCTATATGTGTATGATCATGTTTTCCAGTGTGGAACACCAATGCAGGATAGCTCTATCCTGCCTCACATGTGACCTTTATCCTGACTTGTGGACTATTTTGACCTTTTACTGTGAGCATAGTGTACACAAAGTAGCAAAATCTTCCCAATTTCAGTCATCACTTGAACATTCTTTCACAATAATCAAGATGAACATTAATTGTAACACATTTACATACTAAAATGAGTAGTGGAGTGGTTGAAGTTAAGTGCTCCACAAATAGACTGTTTCACACTGATCAACCTAGCTACGTGTATGGCTTCTGTAGTCCATTTCAAGTTGAAAAAAACGTTGTTGTAAGTGTTCTTTTTTTAAATTCATATTCTCATTATTATTTTTTAAGGGTAAATCAATTCTAGATCAAAGTTGAATTGAAGACTATTTCATTATTTTTTGTCTGTCTTGATTAATCTTATGGATAAAAGTGAACTTTATCTTTTGGCCTGTTCACATTTGTATCATTGCCCAAGCTATTTGCAATACACAATTCAGACACTGTGTTTCAACCACAGTTCTTTGAAAGCTAAAATGTGTTTAAATGTCATTGAAAGTTTACACTGAATACTTCAGTGCAAACCTAACTTTGTACACTCTATCACAATAAGCCATTTTTACTTCAGCCCTCATTTTTCATTTAGAAATGTGAGAAAAAGAATCCATGATTACGCTTCAGTGTAGGATAGGAAACTTCCACCCTCGGAATCAAAATTCTGGTGGAATTTTTCCTATCCTACACCAATGCATGTGATGGATTCTATTATTCCTGCCTTTCGAGGTATGAAAAGTGTCTGGCAGCATGACCATATGTTCTCCTTGCAGGTAGATTCTGAGAGCACATGCCCGGTCCTGTAACTTCGCTTCACTCAAGGGATTGATTGAAGAGAGTGTCCATAATGTTATTTTTTGATTACCATTGGATGGCAGTTGGTTCTTTGCCATGAAACTGAGCTGCTTTATTATATTGACTTAACCATCGGATCAAAATTGTAGGTAGTTTGAATCCACAGGCAGGGCATGGAGTTCACTCACTCTTGATGTGGAAGTGAGGGCCATCAGGAAACAGGTCCTGTACAATACCTGCATCAGCAAGGTGGTAGACAAGGGCTCAAACTTAGTTGAGTTGAGCCATGTCAAAACCCATAAGAGGTTCCACTTTGGGAACAGGGTTAGCGAGTGTGGCTGGGAATGGTCAAAATTGGTCAGCAAGTCAGAAAGGTCCTTGTTGCGAGCAATGCCTTCTCTCCCATGAGCAATATCCCTTTTTTGTTATGGGGCTAACTTGTCCTCATAAAAGAGAAAGATAAAGAAGTTGGCCAGTTGGGGAATGGAGGCTGACAGGGGTGATGTCATGGACGTGACACCAGTCACTGAAGACTCACCACTTCCCCTTGTATGCTTTTAGAGTGGAGGGTCATCTAGCTGATGAGATTCTCTTCATGATTGCAGTGTCAATCTTCTTTCTGTGTAATGCATGCTGGACAAGAGCCATGCATGAAGTTGTAGCCTCTCCTGACATGGACGGAATACTGGTAACTTCATCTGTTTGAGCAATGTCAGGGCCGCTATAATCTGTCTGGGTATGTCTGTCTTGCATTCTGTGCCCTTCAGTTTTGAAAGCAATTTCGGAATTAGAACTGATGGAGTGAAGGCCTAGGCCCAAATTCCCTCCCAGTTGATTGTTAGCATGTCGACGGCTCATGCCGTCAGGTCCGGGAACAGTGAGACAAAGGTGTACAACGACCACAGAAGAGAGTTCCTTCTAAATAGGTCCAAATTGCAGGTAGTGGTTGGAGCATTTGCTATTGTGTGGTGAGCTGCCCTTTTTATTACCTTGGAGATGCAGCTAATGGCATACCAAACATTGTCATTTCCTGCCTTTTCTGCCAAGCGATAAATGGCCAGAGATGCCAGATTGAGAAGAGATGAGATCAAAATGACATTCCTAACCAATTTCAAAGTGGCATTAAATACTTGCCTGTCCACTTTATAAAAATATGGGATGGACATGTGAACAGCCATAAGATCCTTATCTGTTGTGGGAACTTCCATGTGATAAATATTGGTATGTGTCCAATACCAATTTGGTGAAAAAGCAGTTGGCTGAGAAAAAACCTTGCTATTGCCTGCAGCATATATCTTGTCAGAAAGGCATCCAGAAATTTCCGCAATCTTGGAAGATTGCAGGACAAATCTAAATGACTGATGTTCAACTGCATCTTCAGCATCCACGGAAGCTCTCACTTTGTAGGCTTTGTTTGCCATTGGAGAAGGAGGACATTCAATAGAAGATATTATTCTATAGATCTCCTTGATCGCAGCTTGGAAGCTAAATTCTGCATGCTCCATAGTGGGGCCAGAATTCTCAAGTAGATCGGAGTCCAAGCGATCTTCCACTTGTGGAACATTCTCCTCTTGTGCCGAAATCCAGGGGTAGTACATCCCACATGTTAACAATCTGCCTGTTGGAATGTCCAACAGAGGCAGTCTAGATGAGTTTTTAACTGGACTTGCGATTAACAGGTATTGCTGGGCTGGAACTGATGGCTGGTCTGGTATGGCCAGTTGGCTTGGTATGGCTGGTCCAGTTAGTTGCATTGGTACGGCCAGTGCGAAAGGTTGAATCGGTGTGGCTGGCTGGGTCAGCTGGGTTGCCAAATCAGCATACATGGATGGCATGGATAAAGCTGGTTTGACTGGCTGGACAGCAGGCCGGATGGCCAGCCAGCCAGTATACAGGCTGGTGTGACCCAGTATATCACTATGTGACATCGTCGCCAATGGTGTCTGCTGGTAACAATTCATATACCTGTATCTGGACAGCTGGAGAGTGTGATCGACAGCTGGGACATTTATGTATTGTGATGGAGAAATTTGGCTAGCCCAGTCGGCCAACAAAGTCAGAAAATACCCCCAAACACCCTTTGTTTTCATCTACATCAAACAAGGGCGGGAAGATGAGCTTACACCCAGAGGGTTGTGCAAAATAAATAGAGACCAAATCATCATTGTGACTGTTCGACATTCTAGTCGATAGTGCCTTATTGATAATATTGATAATGCAGGCTTCCAAATTACTGTCATCATTGCATAGCAAAGTCTCCACAGGTGTTGGTGTCTCATGGGTGGGAGGAGGAAGCTTAGCTTTCTTAGCAGAGGGAGTGGGAGGCATCTCCACATCGCCAAAGCTATTCATTGAATCAGAGTCTGGATGTTATCTTAATATGTCAGGACTGTATGATTTAGATTTGACTCTTTTTTCTCTGCCTTTAAGCGACTTAGATAGGACTATGAACCATATCTGTTCAGACCAACTGGAGCAGGCATTACAAGTCTTTGAAGACAAACATTTAGAACACGACTGATATGTTTTGTGATTATCCGCCTTTGCTTTGAAGCGATATAATGATGATAATGAAACGGTAACCATATAATGAATAATAATAGTAATTATTACTATAATGTTCGAATAGGCGACCTCGGGTTTTGAGACATCCTATGAACTGTCAATATATGATATCATGTGATTACCATGTTATCATAAACAAAGTGCAAAATATCATTAAATGTCCTATAAAATGTAAAAATGAAGAATATACCACCTTTAAGAATGTTTAGACTTACTGTACCACCAACAATAATAGGTGGATCGGTGAAAACACAGATTTAAATCCAATGGATTCCTAGGATAGTGCAAGTGAAAGTTAAAAACTAATGACATCTGGCTTACTGTTTGTTACATAGTGGGATAAGGGGAGCTAATCTATAAGAGTTGCTTCCCTTTGTCTATAGCATATAAAGACAAAAAGAAGTTTTCAAGTCGGTGGGAGGACTGGATTCCGGAGGTAGCAGAAAATAATTCCTAACATTAACATGATCAGGTAACATATTTGACGGAGAAACCTGGGTCAGCAACACAACATCCTCTCCTAAGTGTTGAGATCAACTGTGATGAAGACTGCCGCAAATATATGCCAGACAATAATCTACTTAGAAAGGCTACAAATGCTTGTGCTACATAGATGGACAGTATAAAACACAACAATTTACTGTGAAAGGACTGTGAAAGGACTGATGTAATGAGATGATATGCCTATTTTAATACAGAAAAAGTAAATTTGTTAAATACTGTAGTTGTCTTTTTGTTCCTTTGCATGCTAAAAATTGGGTCCATGAAAATCCTCCCTATCTGAAGTAAAAACTCATAACCATATTTTGCAAATCTCCTGATCTGTCCTAAGCTGACCTCTCTGTTCTGTCAGATGTATGAGGAAGACAACCCAAACCTCACCAATTTAGGTCTTAATATTATACAAAATATTCCCTTTTTAGCAGGAAAACATTCAATACCATTTTCCTCCCCTTTAAGGCAATGATTGTAAATGTTCCCACCCTATGAAAGTAATAACTGTACCTATATTCTCAATCTTTTTCTGGAATTACAAGGGGACATAATTATATTCTACTCTTCATCAGAACTGACAAAATTTTTAATAGAAATAATATACATAGTTTTAACATTCAGGCTAGATTTGCTTAGACCCCTGTTTCCAACAGAGAGAAACATTTGATTTACTCAGGTCTTATTTTCATTTTGCCTTAAAATTCTCCAAGTCTGTTTTCATAGTTATAATATAGTTTTTCAAAATTAATCTTGGAAAATCTTGGGAATAAATGTCAACATTTAACTTACATTGAATATTTAGTTCTAAAACAACAATAGCAGTGTAGAAGGATTTTATTCACCATTAAAGTCAAAGGCTTAAAGGGACTAATTTGTGCTTGTATAACTAACAAAATAGTCTAAAATATTACAAAAATTGAGAAAAATATGCAAAATTAATATAAATGAACAAATATCCAAATATCGCATATTCATATAAATGCAAATATACATGTTAAATTTAATTTGTCTACATCAAGTGGGTTTTACTCAATTGTGCTAACAGGATTATATCAAAATGGTCTAGGTATAAAAAGTTTTTAAAATGCATAAAAAAATGGAAAAATTAATGAAATAGTCTGAAAATCCAACGAGATTATGTAAATATAAATACATATATTTCTATCAAATTTCATTTGTATATCAAGATTGGTTTTGGTTTAATGGTGCTAGCAAAGTATGTGTCAAAAAAGTCTAAAAAGTTCATAAATGTGTTTTAAAAAATAAAGCACTTCATAAAAAGTAAAAGTCGGTAAAATTACACAAAAGTGTTTCAAAAGACTTAAAATTGCTGCAATAGCCTATCAAATTTCATTTGTTTACCTGTCGGGTTTTGTTTTATTATACTAATAAGGTTTTTGTCCAAAGTCCAAAAGGTTCAAAAATGTGTACAACTTGAAAAATGTTGATAATGGTCCAAAAATCTAATCTGGTCGTTGACATGTACATAGAAATAAGCAAGTCAAAATTTCATTGGCCTATGCTGAGTGGGTTTTTTTGCAATCTTGCTAACAAGATTTTTTAGACGGACAGGTGGATGGATTGATGCACAGGCAGAGAGACATATGGATATGACCAAATAAACATACCTGAGCTGCAAACAGTGGAGGCATAAAGACGAAGTCAGTCACCTCTGATTGGTCATCTCTTTGAATTAACCAAATAGCAGTTTCTGATTGGTCATCTCTTTGAATTAACCAAATAGCAGTTTCTGGTTGGTCATCTCTTTGAATTAACCACAACAGCAGTTTCTGATTGGTCAAATGCCAGTGTTGATGTAATAGCACAAGTATGGATGAATTTAAAAGAAAACTGGTTGTTTCAAACAGGTGACTGCTTAACCTTTATGGCAGGTTTGACTGTAGACAGATTTTAAATTTGAATTCCTGTCAAAGTTAATCTGTGTATAGTTGAAGCATTCATAAGCAGTCTGTTGTCTGAACTTTAAAAATCATGCATTCTAAATGTGTATTTTTGAACTTTAATTAAGGAAGCTGACACTGTAGAAGGTAAATCTTTCCAGCAAGCATTGATAAAGATGGTATGGATTTATGTTTATGATTACTGATGGCAAACATTGCAATAAATTTCAAATACCAGATGAAAATAAACCAATAAATATTATCTATTCACTAATGTTGTTTTCTACATGCTGACAATCCCTTTTATTCTTCCAAAATTTTTGTTATATTTCAGGGCTCAATATTAATGCTTGCCTGATTGTCTAAGGCAAGTGAAACTAAGGCAAAGGCAAGTAAAAGCTAAAAACACTGATGGACCATGCAAATGATTTTCAGCTGTTAAGAATGAAAACTTTAAGATTATGCCATAAGGTAAAGTTTTATTCCACAACATTTTGCCCCTATACTCTTTGTAATAATTACGAGACTTTTGCTAAAATATTCCATTCTTTACTCGAAATGAAGGCCTACTTAAATGTAATCCACAGTGGCATTACATATGGCAGCTACCTTGGTCCATTCCAATACATCAGATGCTTGCACATCAGACAACATATCAGACAACTGATATAATAAGCATCAAATATATGTATGACATTACAGCATTTAAATTGGATATTTCAATTAAGATCTGTAATCTAAAGTTGCTGATTTTGTCATAAGTTTGGTTATTCTCTGACTGTGAAACCTCAAATAACCTTATTTGATGACAGTGGGTAAGAATGAGGAACAACTGTTTACATGTGTCAAAACACGAGTGAAATGTCAAATGTCATTTATGTATGGGTTTTCAGCATCCAATGAGAATGAAGATAGAGGGTAGGGAAACCAGAAATGTATCCATATGCAACAGATGCCACTGCCAATATGATGCAGTTAAAATACAAACTTCTATTTTGGCATGGTTTGTGGGATTTAATGCCATTTTTTAGCACATAATAGACTATACATGGCAGCCAGTATATTTGATGGAGGAAGAACCCGGGAAGCTACTGGCAAGCTTTCTCACATACCCACATTGGTCTAGCTGAGACTTGAACTTATGCAGACAGAGGTGAGATCTGTGAGTGATCAGTAAAGGCGAGCTCCTTATACTACTTTGCCACCCAGGGCCCCAGCAAAGTTATAAGTCCGCCCCAGCAAAGTTGTAAGTCCGAGAGGGGTCTTAACTCCATATAATTTTGCCACAAAATATCAAAAATCAAACAGGTACTTGACTGAGGTGTTCTTAATATAAAGCCTCATATCAAACTTGATTTCAATACATGAAGTCCTTCAAAAATTATTGAGTGGGAATCGAAGGGCAAGGTTCAAAGTTAAAATGGGGACCACAACTCTGTAAATCTTTACCACATAAGGGTGAAAATTGAACCTGACTTAGTTCTTCTTCATGTACAGTCTCATACAAAATTTAATTTCAATTCATGAAGTCCTGCAAAAGTTCTTTAGCAGAAACAAAATTGAAAGCCCAAGTTTAATGTCAAACATGGGTAATAACTTCATTAAATTTTGTCTGAAAATGGTGAAAAACTGAGTCTGACTAGATCTTCTTAATCTGAAGTCTCATACAAATTTGATTTCAATCCATGAAGCGCTTCAAAGGTTCCTCTTCTGAAATGAAATTGAAGGCAAAGTTCCAAGTCAAACTGGGACCATAACTCAATGAAATGTTGCCGAATTTTAGCAAAGTTATTAAGCAGAAACAAAATAAGTGATGGTTGGGATGGGGCAGAACAGGTCAGAATAGGATGAGATGGCAGGGACAGACATGGGAAACACTACATATCTCCTCCATACATAGGGCAGGGGCATAAAAAAGGAAAATATATAGAAGCTAACAACAGACAATATCAAATGTACAAGTGTAAAACAAAGTTTCTGATAAAATGGAACGAAGAGTATGGGTAGCTTGATTTTGATAAAGATCATTGGTCATTTGGTTGGTTAGTTGGTTGGTTGCATTTTATTTTACTATATCATGTTGAACAAATTAAAGGTAACTGCCTTTCCCAAGGAGACACCAAGGCAGCCAACCCATGCTGGCCTGGGGAGATATCAAACCTATGTCTTTTGGATTATGAATCCAATGCTTTAGCAACTGAGCTTCCATGAGTCCCTGATTTTGATGATGATTCCTAATTGTTAATTCTCCTCAGAGGTTTATATCAAAAGATTAAAATCCTTCAATCATACTTTGTTCCATTTTATTTATGTGTATTTTTGTGTTATATATATATATATATATATATATATATATATATATAATTTGTTACTTTTACAATAATTTTTATTCATATACAATTTTGTTTATACATGGAAATTCATGTTGATCATGTTGAGGTAGATATAATTCTTCCTGATAGATCTTTAAGTTTCTTGTTATCTAGCTTTATCGACCTATTATTTTTTTAAATGTGACTATTATTAACTCAATCATGTATCAGTATGTTTTGCTACCATTTTTTTGTTTTTAATTTTACCCAAAATAGACCTTTCCTTTTCATCTTGACCCAAAATAGATCTGGGCAAGTAATCAATTGGATAGAGCAAGAAGGTTCTGTAAGAACTTGCCCAGCTGGGAAAGTAATCTAAACGATTAATGTTGAGGCCCATATTGAATCTCAAAAGGAAACAAATCAAGAGCCCCATGATAGGCCTAACATTCAAATAGAAACAGTTTCCTCAGGTTTACAAGGTAAGGGTAGAAAGTGCTGTGCAAGTAAAGACAAGGTGCATTATTATGACTACTTTAGTCCATTTAAACAGAAGACTTAAGCTCATTGTAAATTTCCCAAAATTGAGATATCATTTTATTGGATCACATTTTTCATTTTTAAATTTTCATGTAAGGAGAACAATCAAGAAGCAAGAAAATGTTAGACAACTTTCTGAGTAAAGATATTTGGATCTCAACATTTGGAACTTTTTCCCTTAGCTTCAGTTTTGCGCTACAAAAATTAAGAAAGTTCAAGGCACTGAACAACTCTTGTGTGGAATAAATGTAAACCTACCCTCCAGTTTGCCAATTTGCCTGGATAGATTTTGATGGTGATGTTTCCCTCCTTGTAGACCTCTGAGAAATCCGATTGTGAACTTGATGAGGAGGAGCAGGTTTCTGTACCAGTCTCTGAAAATGAATGAAAACAAAATGAAAACAGGTAGTTTTCAATAAACTCTTATATTTTATATAATTTATATGATTTAAAACTATCCTCTAAGACACATTTTATCACATGACATTACTTCATTATCTAACATTTTTTATACAGTGAAAACTATCTAGATCAAAAAAGTTCAGTAAACCTTAATCCCCTTTAGACAGAATTATGTTTCCAGTCCTGAATTTTTTCCTTCTTGAATTTGATAGTCTTTGGCTGAAAAAAAGAGACCCTTCAACTATGAAACAAGAAAGAAATGTTTCAGTCCCAAATGTAAAATTTACACTAAAATCTGCCTCATAAAAATCTAAATTTAATTGGACCATGTCATTGTGAGCAGCCAACAGTCCTTAAACAGCCTAAAGCCATGAAGAGTAAAATAAAACCCCAACATAAAAATGCATGCAGCTTCAATGCAATCCTAATTATCACAAATAACCACTGTCTATACTCGCTTATAAGTCAGGTCCAACTGCAAACAACATGGACATTGATCTGCCATTGTACAATGTGTTGGCAGATCAGGGTCTATGTTGTTGTTCTACTGATTACTTCTAACAAACTGCACAGACCCAGATCTTCCTGCATATTATACAATGCCAGATATGGGTCTATGCAGTTTGCAGTCAAACCAGAATTATAAGCAAGTATCTGTGTGTTTCAAAAATTAGCTATTGATGTATTGCCAAAACATACAGCACTCCCTAACTACAAGGCCTTCACTATAACACAGTTATTTTTATGAGTATGGTCATGAATCCCATTTTAGTATGCAGTGGTAAAATTATATGTATAATGTACTTCACTATAAGGTGGTTTCAATATAAAGTGGTATACTCCATGGCTCCCATGGGCAGCATTATAATGAGGGAGTACTGTTTAACATACTTCATTATAAAGAAGTCTCATTATAAGGAAGTATACTATATGGCTCCCATGAAGAGCATTATAACAAGGGAGTACTGTATAAGATACTTCATTATAAGGGCAGTCTCATTATAAGGTGGTATACTCTATGGTTCCCATAAATAGCATTATAATGAGAGGGTACTGTATAAAATACTTCATTATAAGGTAGTCTCAATATAAAATGGTATACTTCATGGCTCCCATGGACAGCATTATAATGGGGGAGTACTGTATAAAATACTTCATTATAAGGTAGTCTCAATACAAGATGGTATACTTCATGGCTCCCATGGACACCATTATAATGAGAGAGTACTGTTTAACATACTTCAGTGTAAGGCTGTCTCACTATAAGGTGGTATACTCTATGGCTCCCATGGACAGCATTATAACAAGGGAGTACTGTGTAAACATTTACTTGTATTGGATAAAATGCCTGATCACATCTCGTTCTTAGGTGATAATTGTAGTGAACCTCTGTTAACCAAAACCCCTGAAAATTTATTTTGGTCCCAAGTGATTTTAGTCCTGATAGGTTTCAATGTATTTGATATGTGCTTCTGTAATTTTTTCAATTTTCTAATTTTTCATACACCATCAACCAATAGATATTATTATTTTGTGTGCCTCTAATTTTTCATATAGAGAACTCATTTCATAAAAACAAATGTTTTGGTATACTGTACTTGAGAAAACTAATACCTACCACTATTAATATTCACACATAAACACACATTAAATGGAAACAATAGGAACAATGAGCAATTTATTCATATAAATACTCCCCTGCCTCTCCTGCATTCCATCCCTATCCCCATAATGGAAATGAGTCTATAGTAAAAAGAAGTGCATAACTCTTCCAAAAACAGTGTGAGTACAATGATTGGTCAACATGCATATCTGATGATGACCATGACATGAACAAAGTTTCATTGCAATCCAATAATAATTGTGACTCTCTGAGTAGTTGCATTTGTAAAGTTCTATCATATACTGCATACAGCTGTAAGTCATCAAAGGCAATAACTCTTACAAATATCGTGAGAGTACAAAAAAATTTCAACATGCACCTCATAATGTGTACCAAGTCTTACAGTGATCCATTAAAAAACTACAAGACAAGTTGCATTCACAAGATTCTATCTTAAATTGAATTCATTTGTCAGACAAAAGGGCAAATAACTCTAGAACAAATTGCAAGATCATGGTGATTTGATAATGTGTGCCTTTTCAGATGATGACTATAACATGTACAAAGTTTCATGGTGATCAAATGAAAACTGTGAGACTAGATGAGTTTGCAATATTCTGTCATGTAATTATATCAGGTTCAAAGTAAAAAAAAGGGCAATAACTCTAACAAAAAGTGCAGAAGCACAATGATATGTCTAATTTCGCATTTTTAGATGATGATCACAACATGTAGAAAGTTTCACAGAAATCCACTAAAATCTGTGAAATTATTTACATTCACAAGATTTTATCATTCAGCTGCAAGACAAAAAAGGCAATAACTCTAACACAAATTGCAGGAGCAAAGTGATTTGTCAATATATGTGCATCATTGGATAATGAACATTTACCAAATTTCATAGTGATCAACTGAAAACTATGAGATCAGTTGTGTTCACAGGATTCTGTCATACACTGCATTCTGCTGCAAGTCAAAAAGGGCAAAAACTAAGGAAGCAATGCAATTTGTTGAAATTTGCATCTTCAGGTAATTACCATAACATTTACCAAGTTTCAGGGCAGTCCATCAAAATCTGCAGGACTAGTTGTGTTCACAAGATTATGTGATGGATGGAAGGACAGAAGGATGGACAGAAGGATAGATAGTTTTAAGGACAGAAATGAGACTTCCTATATAAACCCACCTCAAGGAAGTGGTATAAAAAGTGTAAAAACAAATTGCAGACAATGCAGTATATTATGTTATGACATTTCAAATGATGCCATAAAGAACTCAAGTACTGTGTCTATAACAGCTAATGAACTTTAGATTAAAGATAACCATTTCCTGCTGAAGGATCTGAACATTCTTTTGTAACATCCTCAAGGTAGATAACCCAAACAATTGCTGTTCATTATCTCCCTTTGGTATTTTAGTTCATTTGAATGTTCTAACATTTGAGTTCTCTGTTTGTGAAATTTCATACAGACTACTGCATCGAAGATAAATAATGCAGTCTACTTGACCAATGTTTCAATAGCAGAAAATGCCCATGGAATTTGCCAAGGCTTTTGCCACAAAAATATACAAAAAGTCAAAAAACTTCAAATTTTGTCTGGAAATTGAATATTTTTTTAATAATAACCAATGACTCACCCAGCAAGCTTTAACTGACAAAAATTAATCACAAAAATTACATTCTTTTTACCTCTTAAAAGAAAAATGTAAAATTGTAAAAAAAAAAAAAATCTTACAGAAATAAGACAAATAGAGGAATTTCATCAAATACGTTTTTTTTTAAAACAAGGATGTACAATTTTATATCACTTTTATGATGATTATTTTATCTGTTCAATTTTTCAAGTATTTCAATATTCTACATGAGGGAAAGATTCAAAAATTGTTCTTTACAAAATATTTTGCCTGGTAAGGGCAGTGTTAGATTCTAGGTATCTGTTTAATATCTTGTAATCTGCTACAAAAGTAATGATATCAGTCTGATTTTATGTAATTTTGTTAAGTAGCAATGTCCCTTAAGACCACTACACCACTTGGTAGTTTCAGACCTGCTAACCCTAACATGACCTTCTCAGTAAGTCAGTTAATATTTTTCTATAAGTTAGACCAATTTTCAGTAAGGTGTCACAAAATATCATGTACTGCTACAAGTTAGTCTGGATCACTGATGAACTCCACTAAATCCAATATGAAAACACAGATCCAGACAAGCTAATATCAGGATTTGACTGCAATGATTGTATTTTTATATATTTTGTGATTATTCCATAAGTTTGAAATTTAAGGGTAATTTCAGTAAGACTTATGGTCAAATTGTAATGGATGGCATGTCTGTATGTCACAAGTTAGTAGTGAAGTTCATATATTTTAATAACTGGATCTACCTAAATGTTCATAGAACAGTATAGCTGGTAGATGAATGCACATTTGTATAGCTAGAATGTTTGTATACCTTACTTAATTTATGCAGCGTAGACAGTATGCACATTTGTATAGCTAAACTGTTTGTATACCTTACTTAATTTATGCAGTGTAAATAGTGTTCATCAACTAGTTTTGCAAGTGCTAAGATGTCCTAGGTGCACAGTACATGGTGTGTTGTGATGCACGAGTTGCATGTGCGATAGTCAGCAAGAACTGTGCATATAAAAGGCTGAATTGCTTAACTAGGCATTCTTGCTACAAGATTACAAGGTGTGAAAGCCTTATAAACTTCATTTACAAAACCTTGGGTCCTGTAGAGATGAACAAATGAGCTAACTGTGAGTATATCTTCACATTTACTGTATGTTTTATTTATTGCAATTTCAATATATTATTATCATGAATTTGAAGTTCTTAATTATGACATTTTTAGTAGTGAAGAGGTATCGTTCCATGTGTAATAGTGCAACGTGTATCATGTGGAATATTTCATACCTCTAACTCAGTTTAATCTATTGCAAGATATTTTAGTTTTATGCATCACCAATACCTATATTGATTTGAAGTAACTGTTTATGAAAGAAATGTCACTGATTTTAATTGTAGACATCTTATCTACATTGGTCGAGTAATAAAGCATAAAGTGTAATTGTAATACATAGTTTGAATATTAATTATATTGGTGCTATGAATGACTTAGTACCTAGTTAAACTTGATAGTTTATTCGTAGGTGGCTTGCTAGCTTGGTTGTCAGAGTATTAGGATGTCGTCTGTGTCAAACTGGACAGTTTCGCTGTTATACTATGTCGGCAGTATGAACTGGACAAGTAAGATACGCAATTAAATTAAAGAAACAAATCTTCCTCCTGTGTGGAGTTGAGGCATCATTCCATCCTGTGTGGACGTGTATTGTTCCCTGTGTGGGTGCATATGTCTATCCTGTGTGGGCAGACATAATTCAGTCCTGTTTGAACATGTACTGTTACCTGTGTGGGTGCATTTGTCTATCCTGTGTGGGCAGACATAATTCAGTCCTGTGTGGACATGTACCGTTACCTGTGTGGGTGCGGATGTCTATCCTGTGTGGGCAGGCATAATTCAGTCCTGTGTGGATATGCATTGTTCCCTGTGTGGGTGAATACGGCTACCCTGTGTGAGTAGGCATAATTCGGTCAAGTGTAGACGTGTATTGTTCCCTGTGTGGGTGCATACATATACATTTGTCTTGTGTAGACGACCATCATAATTCCTATATGCATGACAACTTAAGTTTGGAGCAAGATGAACCTTTATGAACATATTACTCTTGATACATTTTCTTTTGAGTGATCAACTCATACTGACAATGTTTTTTGTATTGAATTATGTATGGTGAATTGATAAAATAATCGTTTATTGATTGATGTATCGACAATGTAAATTTGTACATAATTAAATGCAAATTAAATGTTATTACCATTAACGTATATTTGTGTGGAGTTGTTGCTTACTCCCCTCGTACACAGATCCATCGACTGGCCTATCTTAAATTGTAATGGTCAAAATTTGACACTGTAGTTTATTGAAGATAACCACAGTTTTATATTTTGATAAATATAATGTGCTCATCTGATATGAAATTCATTAAATTGTCATTTTATTTTTAAGTTTTATTTAAATCTTCTTCTTACTAAAGTTCAAAGAAGATAGAACTTATTTTAACTTAGACATGTTCGTAAAATATTTTGTTCAAATTGTTCATATATTATTCAGTACTGCAGTATTCAAATAAATAAAATTTCACATTCAATAAAGCTACAAAACTTAACTCTTGTTCAAATTTTTAGATTTACTGTAATAATTTTTTCAAGTTTACCTGAATTGGAGGCTCTTCTTCTGGCTTCTGACTTGAACTTCTGAAATAGTGAGGATAAACAGGCAATTAATACAGAAAATGGGGAGGATAGAATACAGGTTAATAATGCATAAAGTGGGGAGGACAGAAGAAAGGCAAAATAAAGCAGAAATGGGGAGGATTGAAGACAGGCAAATTCACTGTAATTCAGAAAATGGAGAGGATAGAAGACCAGCAAATAATGTGGAAAATGGGAAGGATAGAATACAAGCAAATAATGCAGAAAATGGGGAGGATAGAATACAGGGAAATAATGCATAAAATGGAGAGGACAGAAGACAGGCAAAAAATACACACACATTTGGAGCTCTTCTGGAAAGCTTATCAGAGGGGCAGCTAGACATAATGCTTTGCACTCTAAACATTTAATCAAAACATCATAAGTTTGAGACCTAATATTGGCAGTTAACCTATAATGGACTGGCACAAATCAAGAGGAAATGTCACACTCTCACTTACTTCACACCATGGAACACTGGATAAATTCAGTCTCTTGTCACTTGATGCTACCACTGGATCAGTAAGAATGTAACCTTTTCATTTCCAACACTTATGTGAAGCTAACTTTCGGTTAATTATAAGTTTTATTATTATGGTATATTTCACAAACTCAGAGTCCTAATAATTTTTTCTCAAATTCCATGCTTGTGGATATTTTTTATTGGCGGGGGGCGGGGTGTACTTTAAACTAAAATGCTAATTTATCATATGCTTTCATTGATTAACTTGATTACTATATATACTCGTGTTTAAGTCCGATCCAACTGCAAAATGCATAGACCCAGATCTGCTGTTGAACAATGTGCCAGGAGACCTGGGCCTATTCAGTTTGTTAGGAGTAATCAGTAGAACAAACAACAGAGACCCTAATCTGCTGGCACATTATGTGACAGCAGATCAAGGTCTATGTTGTTTACAGTTGGTCCTGACTTATAAGTGAGTATAAATGGTATATAATTCATTGTAATATTGTACAGATGTAATTATAAATTACAAGAATCACATCAAACCGTTTGATCATCTTCTCTACTGCACAGCATTCAGACTATGAATTACAAAATACAATTATTCCCAATATTCTGACCTGATAAGAAATATTTCAGAAAAGAAAGTTTATTCAGAATAGACAGAAAAAATATATAATCAATTAACTGAAACACCAAAAATATAATACTCCTTATGAGAAATACGTCTTGTTCTATTAAATGTCCTTACAGTAATGAGACCACATCCCAAGTTTACAACAATTCTCACATTTATGCTCAGACTCAAATTTGATATCTGATTGGTTGAATTAAATCCTCTACCAATCAAACAGCAGAATATTTAGCTGAGTGTGAGTTTGACTGTGATAATTTTTTTAAATCATGGAGCCAGTCACATCCCCTACTGCCAACAAAAATTTTTTTCTCTCAGAACAGGTTGTCTCTCAAAAGAGGTTATTACGTTATATTTCAATCTGATCCTTTAACTTAAAAACTTTGCCATATATGACATGTGGTTTTCCACAGTGTTATGGATTTTCAAATCAAGTATTATTGGACAGTGTATTACATATTGATAGATATAATGCATACCCACTGGGACCCCAAAAGACAACTTCAATTAAAGGTCACAGAATACCTCAGGCTCAATGTAATGAGCATCTTATCTTAACAAAAAGTTAAAGTGGTCCCTCACTATAAAGTACTGCAGTCTCTAATATAACACAGATGTCATGTACCCCATTTCTTGGATGAATGTAGTTTAAATATTAAACCTACCTAAGAATAAGGTGACCTCACTAATAACATGGCACACTTGTGTGGATCCCCTTGACATTATTTTACTGAGGGCCTACTTTATATGGATCTGTTACAAGTGTAACTCAATGTTGCAAAATTTCTCCTCACACAGAGACATTTTAATACCACATTTGCTTGTGTATTATATCCAACTGTGGACTGCATAGTCCCAGATCTGCAATCACACAATGCAAAAGCCTAACAATGTTTCTTTAGGCAAGAGACTAATTCACTAGACAATTTTCAAATTACTTCTTTTGCTCCATACCCCAATGACCTCTGTGCCTTTTCTCAGGCAGTAACAGCAACTCTGCAAAGCACCCCTAGCATTGCAATGATGTAAATTCTCACATGAAACTTTTCTATCTGATTCAGTTCTATTAAATCCAAGCCTTTGATTAGGAAGGATATTATCAATTGATAGTATCATAATATTCATATTGTCATTGCAATATTATAAAATAAAATCATTTATTACCAAATTAATTAACAGTTCATAATTATGCCTGTTGTTCATATAGAAAATTACAGATATCTAATTTCCTACCTAATTTCATACCTAAACATAATCCTCGTGCCTTGTCAAAGTGAATAGTGGTCCACATACAATCCAGGCTATCAATTTGCAACCAAAGGTAACAGAAGAGACAGGTGTGTGTGTGTGGGGGGGGGGGTGCAAATCTTGGTATTTCAGAAATCATCTATTCACCCGGTAATTTTGTACCCATACCTTTTCATTTGCTAGGTCATTTTGCAGAACACAAACTTTTATGTTGCCAAACTTCACAATTTTCCATTCAGGTGCAGCTTCAGCCATAGGTCCTGGAAAGCAGAACTGTAGGTTAAGTTTGGACCTTGATTGCAATGAAAAATTTGGTTTTGCCTCTTGTGTTTGGCCTTGTTCCAAAAAGGTGCAGTAGAAATTCTAATCTTGAATCAAACTGGGTTGTGTCACTAGAGTCTCTCAATGCTGGCACTGATGCAGCTCTTGGCAGCACAGAATCTCTGGATTCTAAAAAAATTCAATTATAAAAGTGTAATCCATCATATGATTTTATTATTGGCCCCAGCCAAATCTAGCAGTGTGAAGACTTTTAACTTGCCACCTACATGCCATATTTCTCCAATGATAATAATACTAGTAGCTTATTAAAATTTCCAAAAGGTAGAAGAAGGTGGTCTTATTATTAGACAAAGATATCCCTGTTAATATCTGAATATCTGTATCATCAAGGATGGGCTTATCACTGGATAAATACAGGATACAAAAACTTACCCACCATTTTACAAATCTAATAAGCCATGTATTTTCTAAAATATTTTTCTTGAAATAAAACAATATATGATTCTTTCCTAATTTTAACATTACTAGAAGTATCCTGTCCCTCTTTGGCCTAATTGAATGGTCCAACTAGTTGTTCCATATTGGCCCATTTTTCTTTTATTGCAAAGTCATGCACATTGAAAATTCTGTTTTAATCACATTCAGAAATTTCTTAAGCATATTATACACAAAAGTATAATCTCCTTTCAGGTCAATTAAAAAAAAAATCATTGTCCTTTTATGATAATCATTGCACCCTACAGCATGTGTGTGTGCATGTGTGTCATTGGGTCGATTTATGTATATATATCAGTAAAAGTCCAGACCAAAGTTGAGACTGAAGAAGTTGGTATACTCAGGTTACATATAATATGGGTCACCTCTCCTGTTCACATTTAAATCTAGTACAGTTCTACAATACCATTTCAAAAAAGAGAACAACTACATTATTAACTGAAAAGCAAACAGTTATGGCACCCAATCCTAATCTAAATTAGAAATAGGCATATGTGTCACGCGAAAAACACGATTTTTTACTCCCAAACCCCTTGACACGGTCATGTTTTGAAAAACATGATTTTTGACAATCTTAGCGAGAAAAAAAATTCCCACAAAAAAACGTATATTTCAAGATCACCATGATATATATGCCCGTGATTGGTATGTATAAACAGTAAACAGTCCTGCTCAGAGCTCAACTGTTTTTGAGGCAATTACAAGGTAAGGCGGTCAGAGATAAACAGCCACCTTTTAGAGATTTACTTAATTGGCTCACAATAGCTAGGGTGATGTGTCATGTCAGATACTTTGATCACTGCTGAGGAAGAGTCCATTAGGCTAATTTGCATAGGTAAAGTACAATAAGTGGAACAACCCAATTTGTCTGAAGTTAAGTACACCAAAGAGATGCATGTTGAAGAACAAATGTTATTACACATCACTGACTGCATTGAATGAGAATGCTGAAGCCATCTTTATTAAAGTTTGTTATCTGTGGCAACGTTTCTTGGAAGTCGGATTTTTACTCCATATATAAAATGCAAAGCATGATTATTTCGGTAGGTTGAACAACAGCACCATTCAATCTCTAATGTAGTGTTGCACCTAGGATCCAAAGTCAGGGGACACTGTGTCCCTCACCCTCCAGATCTGGGGGACACACAACATTTTAAAGGGACAAAGGTAAATTGTAGTATATAATGCACTAGAAGTGCTAAAAAATTTATAATCTTATTTGCTTTGACAGTTTTTGCGACCTTAACTTTCTCATATTTTCCTTGGATATTTACATTATTGCAATAAATGTTTTATCATGTGATCAAGTAACTCATGAAAACATAAACATATTTGACTATCTGGTTAACCTGAAATGAACATGCAATATGGAATTTTCCGTTCCGGATCTTGCTCTCTTTTAACTTTAGTGTTCACTCATTATCTACTAGCAGATAATAAAAATACCCATGTTTTCTTAATTACTTTTCTTTTAAAGTATATAATCATTTATCAAATGACAAATTGTGTATTTGCATAAATTAGTACCTCTTTTCATTAATTCAGCCTGAGAATAAATTAAATCTTTACTGCTGTAGGTGTGACTTTATCCTCGGAAATATGATACAATATTGGCGGTCAAAGACTTTAACAACTCAGCCGACTACCACAAACCTTGAATGTTTTTTATTGCCAGATTCATTGTTTTGAAATGGATATTCATTGCCTCTTACGGGTTTTTATCACTTTTAGCAACTTTGGCCATAACTTGCACCAACATAGACATGGATGCACATCCGCGAAAGGAAAAGTGTAGGCATATTTGTGAACACAAATGGCACTTGCATTACCTTCAAACCAACTACTGAACTACCGTATATACTCGCTTATAAGTCGACGTTTTTTACTTAGAATTCGACTCATGCAAAGTAGGGGTCGTCTTATAAGCGTGACATTAAAAAAATAAAAAAAACTTGGGGTAATGCTGGAAACTCTAGATGTTTGCAGTACATAAAAATACTGTCAATTCATATATTTTTACATTTTCATGCCACTATTCCTATGCAGTAATGCATACATGGTATGCACTGTGTTTATCCGTTTCATGATGGTCTTATAAGCGCGACATACAAATATTTTTTTAAATCAGACCCTAATCCCTCAGTTTACAAAGGCAAACATGTTTTGTTTTTCCAAGTTCACAATCTTTTGATCGAGATACTAATTTGACAATTATGACCTTAATCCCTTAGCTTGTAAAAGCAGCACTGCTTTGTTTTCCCCAGTGGACAATCCTTTGATCACGCCGCGCATTTGATACTTGTTCAATGTCATGTTGAGTCCCTTTGATCATATCGCACAACTGACACCTGCTCAGTTGCGGCGACCCTTTAATGAGGTATCAAAGACTGTATAATCAAATGCTCTCACAGAGTCTCTACATAAATAATGGTCCAAGTTTATGAATTGTTAGTGTTCTGTAAGTTACTGTGTACTTTGTCACTTAGATATCATACATCGTGAATAGCTAAACTTAGGTAATTTCACCAATATGGGGAAAAGACAACGTAATGCGTACGATGGAGCATTTAAGCTAAAAGTTATAGACTTTGCAGAGAAAAATAACAATTGCACCGCAGAACGTGAATTTGGTGTGTCAGTTATAAGTTATAGTGCCAGGCATCTGAAGAAAATTCGAGTAATGGAAAGCCCTTATGCAAACTGGGAGTTTAGTTTCAACGAGTGGGTTCTAGAGCAGCATCAAAATGGGCATGCAGTCACTAGAAACACGATTAGACTCGGAGTCGGAAGAGGAATCGGAGTCGGACGAGGAATAGGAGTCGGACGATGTTTACGATGACGGGATGACATTGGAGGAATTTTGAACTTTATTTGGTAACTCTGATGATGAGGAAGAATTCTTGGGCTTTGAACCAGAGGACATTAGACAGTGACATTTATAGGATACCAATTTTATACCTGTATGTAACCTATAATCCAATTCATGGATTTATCATATAAATGGATTAAAAATATTAAGCTATATGGATTTCATTACACGAAGATGGACAAAATGTAAGTTGTAAATTTATTTGTACATATTCAACTCAATAATACAATTGTATTTATTCTACATTGGTTTTTGTTTTTATTTGTCCTATCTATCTATATGTCTATCTATCTATCCAGTTTGGCTCGTTTATTTTTCCTAAGTGCAGCTCTAACTCAGTGATGACATGTCACCCCTTGCAGACGGATTTAATTTGCAAAAAACACCTCGACTTATAGGAGGGTCATAGCTGAATTGGCTTTTTGCAGCCATGAAAAGGGGGGGGGGGGTCGACTTATAATCGAGTATATACGGTATTGAAAGCAGCAAAGACTGCATGTGATTAAAACTACATTCCACTGTCCAATGGATTTTAAAGACAGTAAATGTAATGTCTGTGAGGTTGTGAACATGTACATATGTGTGTGGTGATGTAATTTGACAATGCTAAGTCTACCATTTTATTGTTTGCAAGTATATTAAATGCTTCAGAGAAAACTGATGGTATTTTCTTTTCTTCAGATTTGAATTTCCAGTCATTTGCTATAGGCTGATTTGAAAAAATAGCTTATTCTCATTTGGATGCGCACTGACCCCCCTTAGGACCTCAAAACACACTTTTTGAGATTCAAAACCCCCCCAACACTGTCTGGGAATATGGTAAGTATGAATAGGTCCAGATTAAATTTCTGGCAATAATCTTCCTGAGCTGGGCATAAGATAGTCCAGAAAAAATTGATGTGTCAAGATCAAATCTGTTTACATGATGTATATTTATCATTATTTCAAAATCTAAGAGTTTATAACCAAAATTAGGTCTGGGTTGTTTATTATATTTGACAGACTTTAAAAATGCAAGAAATGCTCAAGAAATCTCAACAAATGCCAAAGACAGCAATTGAGAATGTTCCTGATCTTGCTGTAGTGAATATCGGTTACTGATTGTTCATTGAAGAACATCCAAAGTCTTATCAGATATATGCATAAGTCAAGTCCAACTGCAAGTAACATAGATATGTTACCACATAATGTGCCAGTTGATCGGGGTCGATGTTATTTGTTTTACTGATCAGTCAAAGCAAACTGCATAGATCCAGATCCGCTGGTACATTATACGATGGCAGATCTGGGTCTGTGCATCTTGCAGTTGGATCCGACATATGCAAGTATGTAAATTCCAACTATCAAGTACCTTCAGGAAATTTGGACATACGGTAATTTATTATTCAAAGAAAAAAGTGTAGCTTTCCAATGTGTAATAAAATACAGGGAATCACACTCAACTGCCACATTTTTTAAGTCCATCAGTACACATAAAATACACATATAAGATGAGTTGTATTATTATTATCAAGAATCTTTAGGAACATTGAACACTTTGCATTGTTTATGTAATGTTTTTTACCTTTGCTCTTGGCACCATAAACAGTTGAGTAAGAGGTGGTAAATCTTTATACCAGCCATGCAGTAACTTGTGTAACACTTGGCCCCTTATATGTCATTTCTAATATATAAGAGGCTAAGAGAATTTTATATATCTTTTTTAAACTCTAAAACCAATTCGGAATTAATTAAATTTTTTCTGACATCGTTAATTTTACATGTGCAAGTTTGAAATTCTTGAGTGCTGATTTGTACAATTCACTCAGTTTTGGGCCTTTGTACTTAAAATATCAGACTAGGCTGCAATGTACAAATGTGCCCCAAGACAATAACTTGAATTTCTAACCTTGATGTGAGAATTACACAAGTTAAAACAAGGCTGGCGTTAAAGATTTAACACTTCCTACTTATCTGTTTATGATGTAAAGAGCAACAGTATAAACCAATATAAAGAACACAACGATAAATCACCCTATATAGGTTGGAACTCTAAGTGAGAAAAAAAAGAGCTGTGGAAATGCAGGGTTGAAAAAAATCCCTTGCTGAGCAGATAAGGCCAACTTAAAAATTTAGCTTTACTAGTGGGATTTTTTTTCTTCTTCTGAATTTACTTGCCTATAATTTTTGTTCAACAAATTGAAATTTGTGTGCAATTTAATGATAATCTCAGTTCCAAGATGGAGAAATACCTCAGATTTTTTCAGTCATTCCTTGAGAGATATTAGACGAGTTAAGAATTAAGTTGTAGGGACAGGTTGTTTACTAAAGTTACATGGATTATAATCAGTGTCTGAGAGTTTTTATGGGCTATTTTAGCATGATGGCACCACCATTACTCACATTCAAGATAGATACCTGCCTCTATGCCTTTAGCTTGATTTTGCCTTAATATCAGATCTTAATATTTGTTACCACCTCGTGAAAATTATATCAAAATTGAAGCAATTTTAAAGATTTTGTGAGTTTGGTCATATAGTTCTTTTAAATTATTCACAAAATGGACCTACATCCTATTCTTAAATTATTTCTAATACTAATTTATTCCTAAAAATATATATATTGGTTAAAATCTTTGCAACAATGATAAATTGGAACATACTCCCTTTATTTTAGTTAATCTACTCAAGTCTGGATTTCATCAACAAAACTGGAGTCTTGACTTACACTTCGATATTAAAACCAGGTAATCTTTCATAAGTCTATAATCTAGTTATCTGATTGGTTTAAATTTAAATCTGACTTAAAATTGACCAATGAAATGTCTAAAGTCTAAAGTAAACTGTAAGACTATGTTGATGAAATCCGGGCCAGGTTATCTCAGCCGCCATGCCTTGGGTTTTTTCTGTAGAAAGCCCTGAGTGTGCAATCAAGGTTACCTCAACTTACATTCCAGCATCTGACTACAGGCACGTGCATGCTGCACAAGGCTGAAAGCAAGCAGTTTAAAGCATGTAAGCAGAAGGCAAAACACACTATAATATTGCAATGCATTAGTGATAGAAGTTAACTATTTAACTTTGGAAAATCTTACCATAAAACACCAATTATCCATATCTATCAGGAGATGATGATTTTGTCTGGAAATGGATTGTCATGATAATCCATTCTTATTACTAATTAGGGACTTCAAATTTTGAGAGACATGGCTTGGAGTCCATGCAAGCAAAGATAATCAGCATCTGGATAATCAGTGTCCCACTGTATTGTCTGCAACAGAGCAGGAAAATTATGCATACTTACCCATGTCTTTCTGACACATGCATATTAGATATATCCCAAACTTTAAAAAAAACTATTAGCTGCTGCTTATATTGACCTAACATTATCATTCTGCACACAGTAGCCTTCCTTTAGAGATTGGATTCTTTTTGAGTAAGAATATCAGTTGATCTGTAATGTTCTGTAATATATTTAGTGGTGAAACTCAATAAATACTGATTAAACCTAATGTCTATGTTATCTTAGCATATTACAAAAGTGAAACAAGAGTACCACAAATGGCACATGATACACCCATCTCATGATCTTTTCCATATAAAAGGCTAAAATTTTAATAACATATCTTCATTCATTTAAAAGTTGCACTCCTACATCTAGAGAACACTGATTCATATTTTCTCTTGTCATGACCTTGACCTTAAAGCAAGGGACATGCATGTGGTATGTTGTGCACCATCTATATATGATTGGCTAAAGTTTCATTACAATATCTTAAGTGGTTCAAAAGTTATACTCTGGACAATGATAAAAGTCACCAAATTATATTTTTCATTGTCATGACCTTGACCTTAAGGAAGGCGGCATGGCAATGGTATGCAACACACCATCTATACATCTAACATTTCATTAAAATATCTGAAGTGGTTCAAAACTTATGCTCAGGACATGGATACAAATCACAGAATTACATTTACCCTTGCCACGACCTCAACCTTTAGGCAGGTAGCATGGCTATGGTATGGAAAACACCATCTATATATGATATATAACTGGATAAAGTTTCATTAAAATATCTTCAGTGGTTCAAATGTTATACTCAAGATATTAGATACATTTCAAGTCACAGAATTTCATCTTCCATGCAATGAGCCTAATCAACCCTAAACCAGGGGTCCAGAGTCCTGGCTACGGTATGCGACAGACCCACTAGTCATATGATACATACTTGGGCAAAATTTCAATAAAATCTCTCCAACCATTAGAAAGTTATCAGCAGGACAAGTAAATGTTAATGGACAGATGGATGCATGGACAGACAGATGCATGGACAGACAGATGCATGGACAGATGGATGATGCCATAACATAATGTGCCCGACTTAAGAAAAGGGCAAATAAAAATAGCCTAAATATCTGCAGCAAGCCTGTATGTAACACGCCCTGCATTATCCCAATTCACTAATTAACCTGTCAGCACTGAATGACATGCATAATGCCTGATGAAAACTGCAGTAACTATATAGTGTCAAAGTACCATAATTAATGACAGAGGGTTGTATGTTGCATTTTGTTGTCTAAAATTGTATAATATAAAGATGCTACAGTGTTCCTCTGGCATTAGCATACCACAGTTGACAATTTAAGCAAGAAGGCATGCAGGGTCTACAGATGTCATAAGCTATTAGCAAAGCACCACATGTTGGTCACAATTGTTGAGGGAGACAACCCCTACTTGACACAATATCAAAAGCTGGTGTCATATAAAGGGAGACAACTACAACCTGATGCTAGTTGAAGAACCAAGTAGAATGCAAAGTGGAGATATTGGTGTGCTTGTACAGAAACAGAAATGTTAAAGCATTATTAATTTAAATGATTTGGCACTATGTAGGAAATTTTATAGCACATTTTAGGCTGCATTAATTCAACTGATTCTTTACTCCTGAAATCAGTCAAATGCAGCACAGCACATATTTGTCATTGGAAGAATGCAAAGCAGCTAGTGTTGACACTCCTTGGTTGTATGCCATTTTTCTGTTACCATCTTGGTTGAATGCAAATACTGCAAAATAGTTTGTACCCCATTCACTGTAGACAGGTAATGCTGATCAAGCTATATTGTCCTTTAAACGAAATTCTGTGATTCAACTAGATTATTTGAAAATATACGTGAACTTATTTTTACATTATAAACAGTGAATTAAAACCATATTGCTCTCAATAAGCTTCAGATGTATCTTTCTTAATTGACAACATTTTCAAAGAAAGAACACTTGATTACTCTTCTGTCCATCTTTCACAAGCTCATTTTGCATCTGAAGTACATGTATAACCTGTTAAGTACAGACAATGACTAAAGTCATCTCTTTATCTGAAACGCATTAATGTATCCAACAATTTGAGGGGAGGGAAAAATATTTTTATTTGACTAAAGAGACTTGACTGCAAGTATACACTATAGATGTCAGAATGATTTTTTTAATTAATTCAAATAATTCAGCACTGAAAGTGAGAAAATGATAACAACTGAAAGAGTACAGCCTAAGTTACTTTCTGCTTTACCATACAACTTTTGGGTTAATCTTTACCATCATAATGAACCCCCAAATATTTATATTATATACCATACTGTATGTAATGGGGATTTTTTTAATATACCAGTCATCCCTAAAAATCTTAATCATTTTTATCTCCTAATGTGTGGAACTGAAAATATTTTTATTTAAAATTGGCACATTTTATGTACCTATGATAATTCTAATTTATTTCAAATAATTTGTACGCTGAAAAAAATAATAAAAAAAGGTCAGAAATTGTAAAGACAATATAGTATTCAATCATCAGAACTCCCGATTATATTGGTCTCTCACTATAAAGTACCTCAGTATAATGTTTATTATAACACAGTCCATCATATAATATGGGTATGGTCATCATGATCTCATTTCTGTGATGAATGTATATTTGATATAGAACATACCTCACTATAAGGCAACCTCACTTATAATGTGGTACATTTCTATGGCTTTTCTTTTGCAGTCTTATATAGAGTATCCACGGTATCAGTGCTATTTTTCATATCACTAACATATCTGACTAACCTAGCTTTAATTCTACTAATTAACACAATTAGTTGCTTGTCCCTTTAAAGCATATAAGCAATGTAAATGGAGTCAGCATGATCTTGCACATAAATTTGTTTTCTGTTTTTGTTGGTTTTAACGACACTTTTAAAACATTATTGGCTATATCACGCCGAGGAAATGGGAACTAAGTTTCTTTCCTAAAGACAGAGTGAGGTAGCCAACCCAGGCTGGCCTGGGTGGGTACAAATAAATTTATGCATCTTTGCTCCTTATAAACCAATCTGGCCTAAAAGAATTAAAACATTCAGAATGTGATGAAGCTCTGCAATCTCAAAGTTAAAAACTTTGACCTATTTAATATTTTGTAGTAGTGACCTATTTAACATTTTGTAATACTGACCTATTTAACATTTTGTAATACTGACCTATTTAACATTTTGTAATATTGACCTATTTAACATTTTGTAATACTGACCCATTTAAGATTCTGTAATACTGACACATCTAATATTTGCAATATTGACCTATTTAACATTTTGTAATACAGCAGAACCTGTCTTGAAAGACCATACCTTCTGCCAAAATATTTTGGTCTCTCTAGACAGGTGGTCTCTCATAACAGATCATAACACTATATAATCAACAAATCTGAGCATTATAAATCGGGTCTCTCAAGACAGGTGGTCTCTCATAGCAGTGGTCTTTCAAGACAGGTTTTACTATATTAACCTATTTAATCTTCTATAATTTGTATCAAAATAAAGTTGGTCATAGAGCTTTCAGGATTTTTTCCCTTTGGTCTCTATCAGCATGCCAAATTTCAAAGATGAAGATACACTCCAAGTATCATACTCAAATTTAGGGTTTCAAGGTTAAGCATGATTTTCATGTTAAAAAAGTTTTGAGAACATGGGGTCTGATCCCAAGAGACAAACCTCATATGTGCTATCTTACCTTCTGCACCCATTATTCCGGAATTATACTCTTCATCATCACAGTGGCTAGAGACACAGAGACTGTAACTGAGTATATGTTTAGAGTGAATTCATCATCAAAGTGGCTAGAGACACAGAGACTGTAATAGAGTATATGTTTAGATAGAATTCATCATCTAAGTGGCTAGAGACACAGAGATTGTAACTGAGTATATGTTAGAGTGAATTCATCATCACAGTGGCTAGAGACACAGAGATTGTAATAGAGTATATGTTTAGAGTGAATTCATCATCACCGTGGCTAGAGACACAGAGATTGTAATAGAGTATATGTTCAGAGTGAATTCATCATCACAGTGGCTAGAGACACAGAGACTGTAACTGAGTATATGTTAGAGTGAATTCATCATCAAAGTGTCTAGAGACACAGAGATTGTAACGGAGTATATGTTTAAAGTGAATTCACAAATACTGTTAGAACTGTCTAAAATCATACTGCTGTACAATTTTTATAACACATAATAACAGACTAACAGCAATCAGATACTTTGATCAATGTTCCTAGATATTTAGTAGCATTAATAAAACTGGAGCTACTTCCATGACTATATAGGGCAAATCACCCCACTTTTTTTTATTACATACCCCTCAAACCCCACTGAACTTAACCCAGGGGTCATAACCCAAAAACTGTTTATATATATATATATATACATATATACATATATATATATATATATATATATATATATATATATATATATATATATATAGAGAGAGAGAGAGAGAGAGAGAGAGAGAGAGAGAGAGAGAGAGAGAGAGAGAGAGAGAGAGAGAGAGAGAGAGAGAGAGAGAGAGAGAGAGATTGCATATATTTTTGGGTCACAAAGTATTAAAAAATTTAACACAGTAAGTGCAGTTTCTTTTATGTTTTACCTTTGACCTTTGGCCAAAAACTATCTCTCTTGCATATGGTCCTTGCATGAGAAACCTATGTACAATGTTTGGTGAATTTAAGCTGTATGTACAATGTTTGGTGAATTTAAGCTGTATGTACAATATTTGGTGAATTTAAGCTGTATGTTATGTACAATGTTTGGTGAATTTATGCTGGATTCGAAATTCGTAAGTATAAAGTCACAACAGAGGGAATATGTCCGGCTGTAAGAGATGGTTTAGTGTACGTAGTAAGTGAGGGTCATTCGATCACAGCATGAGCTTATTGAAAAGCATTTTCTTTACTTGTGTTTGGAAATTCCAAACATTACATACAATTTTGTTTACATCAATCTGAATGAATGAAAGTATTAAGCAATTAATCTATGTATTTCTCTCCAACAATCTTGTAAACTGACCGTGAGGGATAAATTGGTACCTGGTAGTTTGCGTAGAGAGTAATGGAACCCATCAGACATCCCAGTACCAGTTTACAAGAGGGCCTGCACAGGTCATGCTAAAACTGACCACATTAACTGATGTAAGCATTTTGCTGACCACCAAAATCTGTACTAAACACTAAAACTCTGACCTGCTGACCATTGTAAATAACATAACTTTTGACCCAGAAATTAACAGGCTTCTACCATACTCCAAGTGCTAGCCATCCGAAAAATTTATTCCAGGTCAGTCACAGTGACGTTGACCTTTGGACCCCAAATCCATAGGATTCTTCCTTACCTTATGCAAGTCATCTGCAAATTTTGTATCAAGTCTGTGTTGTAGAACTATTGCTTTTGTGTTGAAACCATTTTTACCTTTGACCTTTGGACCCCCAAATCAATAGGCTTCTTCCTTGCTTGAAGTGCAAGGACTCACAAAGTTTACTATAGGTATACAGTGTAAATCTAAGTGTGCAGAAACAAAAAAGGTAACAAACGGATGGACAGACGATACATATTTTGGCAAGGGTATAAAAAACATATAGTTTCTTTAAACAATTTCCTTGGTAATGCACTAAGGTATTGCTCCATATATCAATGGGTTTCGAAATGGCTCACAAGTAGTTCAGCTAAATGCTGTCAAGCTCTTTAGGAAAGCTAATACTTGTATTATTCATTGAAATTATTGGAGGCATAGCACATAGCATGTTTGTCGATAGTCTGATAATCAGTCCCTCAAACCTGTGTTGATACTGATGGACTATTTGTGGGTCTGATATCACCTATTCATAAAACTGAGGAATCATTTGCAGACAAATCTGTCCGCAACAGATCGGTGTACATTTCTGAGACTTACCGGTATTTCTTGAATCTATTGAGCTACCGTCGTTGAAGGGTCCTTTTGGCAATAGGTACAGAATAAATCCGGATAAAATTTTATGTTTGATGACTTAAATTAATCCATGTGGAATAACACAACCTTATGTCACGCAGCCATTCTGAATTTTGTGGCAACATATGGCCGTTACACAATACCGGCAAGTGTCTAAACTGCACGATGGCGTGTTCCGGAAAGATCTGGATCCAGCAAAATTGCACATTTTAATGAGCAGGTGAAATCAGACCAACAAATTGCCCATCCATATCAACACAGATCTGTGGGGATAATTTATCGGACTAGTTTGTCGAGCCATACTTAATTACCTTTTTCTACAATTTAACTTATCTTTTTCAGTTATACAGTGTTTAAGGTCAAATGTTGATGAAATATCGGGGGGGGGGGGGGATCTCGACCCTTATGAAATCACAAAGAAAAAGTAAATGACACAGATGGATGTCCCTGTGGCCTTCACTTTAGGAACCGTGAGAGTCTACATAGTAACTTCGGCCGTTACAGTACTTACCGTCAAAAAGAAAGATAGCAAACAACTATTCAAATGCTTAAATTAATTACTATTTAAATGCATATACGGAAAATCTCCCACTATAACTAAATAACCTAGTACTTCTAGGAATTAGTAATTCTCGGAAATATAAAAACTATCCAAATAAAGCTTCGTAATTTTCTTCCGTAATCGAGAAAGAGATTGTTATTGCAGATTAGATGCTATCTGTTATTTAGCCAATGTGCAGATAGAGTTTAATTGTTCATAGTTTGAACAACATTTACATAAATTTACATTTGCTCACGTGAGTAACAATTAATAATTAAAACATTAACATATAATATCTTACACAGGTTTGTTGAAAACAGCATGTTACCTCCAATAACACATTTCCCACGTTTACTTTCGATTTGATCGAACAGCCGACTCCACGAACCAGGGATCAATCTGCACCGGATAGGTATAACTTGCTCGCTTTTTGTATCAGTACGGAAACATACCCTAATGGGTTACAGCAGGGGTCCCTAACCTTTTTGTGCCGACGGGCACATTTGTGAGTTTATGAGTGAGTGGCGGGCACCAACCAATTAACTTGACCCATTTGTATTATTATTATTATTATTATTCATTATAACCTCTTCTGCGGGCAAACAGAAAACCTTGGCGCGTTGGGTACCACTGGGTTACAGTGCATATACTTGAATTAGGGACGTTTCGCCCCATGGACGTTTCGGCCCAAGATATTTCGCCCCACTTCAATGGACATTTCGCTCCACTTTAATTGACATTTCGCCCCACTTCAATGGACGTTTCGGACCATGACATTGTATGTTCTGACATCGTTTAATAAATAATCATGTTCGTATAAAACGGTGTTCTTTTGAAATTATAATTATTTTTGAAACAAGTCTTTGAGAAAATGCATTTTTTCTCCATGTATCGTGATGAAGAGTATAGAAAATAAAAGAGATAGTAAGACAAGTTATCCTCTTATCAGCAGGAGATAGTGTAATGTTTGTGTTTTGTAGTGAGAGGTGATTCAGCAGAGGGAAAGTTTATACTAATATATAGCACTGCTTCTAGAACACTACAGATAGTAATAATAATAATAATAATAATAATAATAAGAAGAAGAATAGGTTTATATTTAGACTATTCGATTTACGAACCCATTTCAATTTGTTTGATTTACATTCAGCCTGTTATTATATCTGACAATATTTTCCCCTTTTTCTTCGTTTATGTACTAAGACTGATCAGAAAATGAATCTATCGTTTACAGTGATCATTATTTTCTATACAGCGATACTTTTATTTTCGCACTTACGAAAACTGATGAAATTCCTTTTTTGGTGATGGTCATTTGCAATAAAGGAGTTTTCTTCTTTGTTTGAATAACAATTCTGATATTATTGTTTAAAATAAGTCCACAAGAGTTCAAATGCATAAACTTTTATTTTAAGAAAAAAAAAAAAAAAAATGGCATGTACTTGGTGTCCACTGAACGTGGGGCGAAATGTTTTGGGCCGAAACGTCCATTGGGCGAAATGTCCAGGTACGTCCATGAAGTGGGGCGAAATGTCTTGGGCCGAAACGGCCATGGGGCGAAACGTCTCGGTACCCTGTAATCTGTGTCGCACATCTTGATAAGAATAACTAGTAATAACTTTTGAATATTAAAATCTATTTTCCATAACAAGTCAGGCCATTTGGCTGTATGTCTTTTTCCTGCTTTAAGAGAGAGAGAGAGAGAGAGAGAGAGAGAGAGAGAGAGAGAGAGAGAGAGAGAGAGAGAGAGAGAGAGAGAGAAGATGAGTGGGTGGAGGTAGTCGACAATATAATCCCTCTCGTTCGTGTATCCTTGCGTTATAAATGCATAATGTTGAATAACGATGCGAGGTTAGTGATACTGGTATGCGACTTAATAATATACAACTTTATTCAGGAGAGCAGTTCTAATAGTGGAGGAAAAAAAAAACCCCGGCATTTATTAATTTGTTTAAGGTTGAATTTAAAGAGAAAACACTGAGTATTTTTATTTTTGTTTTTGAAACGTAGGTCAGCCTTCGCACAATTATTCCGTGTTGAGGTATCCTTTACGCACTCAGACAGGCAAATGTTATACTTGCCCCTAGAAATTCGCC
Organism: Margaritifera margaritifera; assembly: GCA_029931535.1. NCBI lineage: Eukaryota > Metazoa > Mollusca > Bivalvia > Unionida > Margaritiferidae > Margaritifera > Margaritifera margaritifera. The sequence continues at coordinate 597,998 of JAQPZY010001099.1, forward strand.
TATAAATGTAAATCTCTTTTATACCGAACAGCTTAAAATGACACATTAACAGTTTTTATTTTGTAAAGAGGCGGAGTTTTGTAAGAGTTTGTACGAGATGACAAACTATTTTGTAAAAAAAAAATTATTGATCCTGTACGAGTTTGTACTAAAACCTGCCACAAGATTGTAGGGAAACTTTATGGATACTCATTTAATTTCCTGTAACCTTTTTCTTCTCCCTCTAATGTCTGAACGTTTAATACACTTTTAATCTCGTGTCTGGGCAATGGTTTGATAAGTGATTCTTTTAGTTTATCTTCTATCCACAAAAAAGACTAAAAATAAAAAATACTATCTTGCTATTGCCGCTGCTCTGTATAGCTACGGATCCATGCAACCAGGAAGAATTTCAGTGGCTGATTTAGAAGAACATTCCTTTCTGGCACAAAAATATTCGTATCAAAATACACCGATTAAATTATTTTCATTGGTTTATAAGAAACATATTCATATTTAAATGTATCGTGTGACCTTTGTAACATTACTTTTGAGCAGAAAAAAATTATCTAACGAGTTAACTTTGAAAGTAATACGATACTTTTGAATAGAATATGCATGGAAAAGATCATTTCAAAATGCGTTATTTATTTAACTCATTACTTTTGCCATTTATGACGTGAACGGTCTCTAATACTGAAAGAAACATGAATCAAACATTATTGAATTTTGGCAAAGAATTCGGTACTTCCTACGATATTTCAATTGTGACGACTCCTTCTAAATCGATATCACGTAGTTTATTTTCGTGCTATTTAACAAAAAATGTTAAGAACCGTATATAATCTCCAACGAATAATAATAACTTAGTCCAAGACATACTAGTAGGATTATGCCTCAAGTTATCTCCCTTAAACTGGAGAATGAATTCGGTGTAGTCTGGTTTCCTGACCTCTCTCCACTCCGTTACTCTTTGTTACGAGGTTCAGGCAACGGCTTGCGTCATGATGTTATTGCGCAATGTGTATGGCGCGTAAACACGAATTTTGATCAGCTTGGCTTACAACGTGAAATATTCCCGTATATGAGTGTTCAAAAGTGTGTCCCGTGTGGGGAAATGATGCACTGCGATGAGTTTCTACATGTTAGTATTCTTTAAATTCGCCGCTATGCCCTCAAAGAATTTTGTGCAGCATTTTTATTTACGATGCATAGGTATGTGGGGTGGGGGAGCAGTCTGATTCGGCCCAAATCACGGGCTGATTCGGACCAAATTCCAGGCTGATTCGGACCATGTGAAATATTATTAAGTTTCGTCTTGGATTTAACAGTGATATTTACATTTGTTTAAAATGTGATATAAATTAAAATTTCCCAGGTACGTTCAGCAGTTCAAATCTGCATTTAATGAGAGAAAATCCCTATTTTACGCGAGATAATGACGTTGTTATAATGATGTAAGACTGTTCATCTCGCATCGGCAATTTAATAGTGAAATGTTTTCAAAGCAGCTCATTCACCTTTGTGCAATTCATTTTTTTTATTTATTTATTTATTTTTTATCGAAATTCTTGTTTATTTATATTATAAAAAAAAAAAAAAACGGGTTATGTCAAAGCAATTTAATAGTGAAATATTTTCCGGGTTATGTCAAAGCAATTTAATAGTGAAATATTTTCAAAGCAGCTCATTCACCTTTGTGCAATTTTGTTGTTGTTGTTGTTGTCGAAATTCTTGTTTGTATATAATATACTAAAAAAATAAACGGGTTATGTCAAAGCAGTTCAGTAGTGTATTTTCAAAGCAGCTCATTTATCTTTGTGCAATTTATTTTTTTTTAATTTTTTGTTTTTTGGGATGAAATTTTTGTTTATTTATATTATACTAAATAAATTAACAGGTTATGTCAAAGCAATTTAAAAGTGAAATTTTTAAAAAGCAGCTCATTCACCTTTGTGCATTTGTTCTTGTTGTTGTCGAAATTTTCGTTTATATATAATATACTAAAAAAATAAACGGATCATGTCAAAGCAATTTAGTAGTGAATTTTCAAAGCAGCTCATTCATCTTTGTGCAATTTATTTATTTTTTTATTATATTTTTTTTCTAAATTTTTGTTTATTTATATTATACTACAAAAATAAACGGGTTATGTCAAAGCAATTTAATAGTGAAATATTTTTAAAAGCAGGTCATTCACCTTTGTGCAATTTGTTGTTGTTGTTGTCAAAATTTTAGTTTATATATAATATACTAAAAAAATAAACTGGTTATATCAGAGCAATTCAATAGTTAAATATTTTCAAAGCAGCTCATTCACCTTTGTGCGATTTTTTATATATTATTATTATTTTTGTTTGTGTCAAAATTCTCATATATTATATTATACTAAAAAAAATAAACGGGTTCTGTCAAAGCAATTTAATGGTGAAATATTTTAAAAGCATCTCATTCACCTTTGTGAAATTTATTTTATTTTGTTTGTTTGTTTGTTTTTTGGCAAAATTCTCGTTCATTTATATTATACAAAAAAAAAAACTGGTTCTGTCAAAGCAATTTAATATTGAAATAGTTTCAAAGCAGCTCATTCACCTTTGTGCAAATTGTTTTTGAGAGAGAGAGAGAGATAATGGCGTTGTGTATATTGTACAAGAGCAAAGATAAAAAGAAGCATATTATTATTTACAAAATTTTTATTTATATACTATAGCAATGGAGCAACTAACATGGTCCACAAATGCTGGCGCATAACTTAGCTGACTGGTGGAGGTCTGTTTGGCTGCGTACGACTTCCACAGTGCCATCAAGCGTCCATGGCACTTCCTCGCCTGTTTACGCTGGTATCTCTTCAGGAATCAATATTTAATGAATTGAATATGTGCTTTAAAGGAAATATTTTCAAATGTTTCAAAGGTTAAAATGAAAATAAGTTGATTTACTGGTTCTAGATTTTACTCAATAAATTAAATCATTCATTAAGAACTCATAGAAAACAAATAACAGACTGTGCTCTAAACAAAGATCTGTAAAATATATTTCATCTTTCAACATGTGTGTGTGTGTGTGTTACTGCATGGGCCAAATCGTATTAGACTACTACTACTACTATGGTTGTTTACCTCCATTTATCATTTTCTATATTTTAATTATTACGAGGTCCACAAGATTATCAGAATAGACATATAATATTGACGTATGATATTGTATCGAAATAAATCATAAATTTGACGTAACATGTTTATTTTTTTAGTATAATATAAATAAACGAGAATTTTGACAGCAAAAAAACAAACAAACAAAATAAAATAAAATAAACTTCACAAAGGTGAATGAGGTGCTTTTAAAATATTTCACCATTAAATTGCTTCGACAGAACCCGTTTATTTTTTTTAGTATAATATAAATATATGAGAATTTTGACACAAAAAAAATAATAATAAAAAAAAAAAAAAAATTGCACAAAGGCAAATGAGCTGCTTTTAAAATATTTCACTACTGATATGCTTTGACATAACCCATTTATTTTTTTAGTATAATATAAATAAACGAAAATTTTGACAACAACAACAACAAATTGCACAAAGGTGAATGAGCTGCTTTTTAAAATATTTAACTATTAAATTGCTTTGACAAAAAAAAAAATTTTTTTTAAAAAAATTGCAGAAAGATGAATGAGCTGCTTTGAAAATATTTCACTATTAAATTGCTTTGACATAACCAGTTTATTTTTTTGTATAATATAAATAAACGAGAATTTCTACAACAACAAAAAAAAAATTAATAAATAAATTGCACAAAGGTGAATGAGCTGCTTTGAAAATATTTCACTATTAAATTGCCGATGCGAGATGAACAGTCTTACATCATTATAATATCATTATCTCGCGTAAAATCGGGGTTTTATTTCATTAAATGCAGATTTGAACTGCTGAACGTACCTGGGAAATAATGAGAAATATCATATTTGAAACAAATATAAATATCACTGTTAAATCCAAGATGAAACTTAATAATATTTCACATGGCCCAAATCAGCCTGGAATTTGGTCCGAATCAGCCCGTAATATGGTCCGAATCAGCCCGTGATTTGGGCCGAATCAGCCATGGTCTGAATCAGCCAGCATTCGTGGAGTGGGAGTGTGAATACAATTTTACTTGACCCTGTACTTAACTGTGCTTGGCTTAGTCTTTTTATACCGATGTTTTATTTGCAACAATAAGGTTCGATAGTTTGAAATAGGTACAGGCTTTAAGACATCAGTGATTCTTAAATTATTGCCAAGTTTTCTATAAAGGTGAACAAGTCGAGTAAATTGTTGACAAATACATGATTCATATATTGTGATGACACAGAGAATTAGGTTGAGGTTTCAAGTTCTATAGGTAGAATACATGTTAAAATAAATTTTTCAGCTGTTCATTAATATTTACAGCATATTTCTTGCAGACTGCATTTCCTGGATGTTGACACCCCACCCACCCATTTTCATCCAAAGCTGCCAATTACCGAGTAGAACTGGGACATATCGGCCATCGCATCTTCTTTCAGGATTTGTGTCTGCAGACTGCATGCTGGATCCCCCTCCCCATTTTCCTCAAAATCTGCCAATTACAAGATGGAATTGTGACATGTCGGCCATTGCATGTTCTTTCAGAATGGTTGTTTATGTCTGATCTTTCACATTATGTAGATGAGCATTAATAACCTACATGTTGATGGCTTGAACTAAACAACTATAAAATCTGTGGATATCCATAGTATCTTATGTAGTAGAGGCTACAGTGTAATAGAATGAGGGGGGAGCAATGGATATCATGCAACTTTTTTTGTGAACCACAAACCTGAAGACATCAAGAGACAATTTTTCTGCACTAATGACAATACATATAGAGCTGGTGAACATTGAAACAACTAATCCCACTTTTTTTAAATGAATAACATTAAATTTTACTGATCACCAAATATATATATTCTTCACAATGGGAAAATGAAATCCATTAGCTTCATCTCCCTTTCGAGGAGATGGGTTATAAAGAAGTGCCTTAAACAGTAAGCTGTGTATGTGTAATGATACGAATTGAATAAATGCAAAATTACAAGGACATCTCTTTGTGTGTAACCGCAAGAATAAGGAAAGAAAAACAATAAACGTCATTTTGTGATTTTATATAGCAAAATTCAAAAGACAGAAAGAAAAATCAAGGAAGAATAGCATAGATAAAGATCTTCACAGATTCTACACAAATGTTTAATATGTTCAGTAAATGTTTGTATTGAATATCCAACTCCAAGAATCAGGAAAATTGTCTGCAGTTCCTAGTGCAGTTTTCCATTGTAGTCAGTTAGCACAAAACTGGCGATTCATTAGACACAGCATCGTGTAGAAAGGAAGACAACTCCAATAACTCCTGAATACTCAATGGAAATGACGAAGGGTATTACCGCCCTGAAAAGATGGGCGACTGATAAAATCGTGTCTAATTAATGCGCATATTTTACAATCAACTTGAAAGAATTCTTACTTGTTTGACCGGTAATGAAACACTTACACCAATCAGATATTTGTGCATGAGAGAACCATTAAAACGTGTACATGGAATAAATTAATTCAAGCTAGAAACAAAATAAACATATCAAACCTGTAGATATATCCAAAACGTTTATATGAATAAATATTTAAGCATTTGGGAATGTGAACTATCCCCCGAAAGAAAAATCGGCGTTAGCGACAACATATACAAAAAGGTAACTGACCAAATGGGGATTCTGAACAGGCACAGAAAACAATGAAGCACATGGTTGACTGTGAATTCCATAGATTTTATGTCCAGGCAATGAAATGTTTAGTTACTTACAAATGTTCACATAAAGTGCGTAGTATAGTTGGATGCACTAGTTTTACATTGGCAAATACGTACAAGTGTCGAACAAGCAAAGTCACATTTTTAGGCATTCGTACAAACAAGCGGACATCAGTGTGTTCACACTCCTATTCACATGGAACCCGGATATTTCTTGCAATTGTTCTGCTATGACAAATTATGACTATCGTCTATGGTCTGATTAGAAGCCTTGCATTACAACATCTTAACAGCACCTCACACTGCTTGAAACTCCCACCTAAGACTGACCATCGCCCTATACTGACCGCTGGCTATAACGTGTCCATTCTCGTAAAAAAAATAGATTTGTCACATTGCGGAAAAATAAACTGGTTTTACAGGTTTGGGATATCAGTAGAGAATTTGTTTATATACATTTAACAAATATAAAGTCGTTACAGTATGTATGTATGTGTGTAACTTTAACAGACAAGAGAAAAGTTTTCTGCACTAATGAAAATATGTGTTAAGCTGGTGAATATTTACTCAACTAATCCCACTTTTTCAAATGAAAGCAAGAATAGCAATAAATTTTACTGACCACCCAATATATAATATTTCTGCAAAATGGGAAAATAAAGTACATTGGCTTCATCACCCTTTGGAGGAGACAGATTATAAAGAAGTGCCTTAAACAGTAAGCTCTGTGTGGGTGGGGGTGGGTATGTTTTTATGTATGCAGTAGCTAGTCACTTTGATGTTGATAGCCAGATGCTGATCAAATTGTATTGATGAAACTCTTATATTTTAACATATTATATACATATTACAGCTCAATTTTAAAATGGAACCCATGACTTTAATGCTTTAACAGAAGTGTCTCATACATATATTATGATACTGATTATGCTTCTTTTGCTAAATGTTTAATATATATATATATATATATATATATATATATATATATATATATATATATATATATATATATATATATATATATATATATAGGTGATATTATTAGAGGGAGAGAATACCAATATTTTCCACACATATTCAAAGACTTCTATTGTGTTCTTACGGGGAAAAATAGGAAGAAGAGAAATATGAAAAATAAAAATAAAAATATATTTTCTTTATTACTAATAGCTTTTGTTTAAAAAATGGGTTTTGGTTTTGGAAGATGACTCTTGAATTTTGTAATAAATCTGATGATAGGTGTACAAAAAGATAAAGAGTGCTGGTAGCATTTTGAAAATCAATTAATGTTATACTTTATTTCTTACTTTTTCAGCTGGTATGAATACTAACGTGTACACACGATATGCTGGTATGTGGTTTTATGCAGGATCCTGCATTGTCAAGAATACAGTGATCAGAGGAGGAAAAAGATTTCATGAACACATAGCTGGAGGAGCACCAACCACTGGGGCTAATCCATTTTGGAATGAGTGTGCTAAAGAGCTAAAGAAACATGGTGGTTCAGCACATATTAGTCATTTCTTGCTGTTGTATTGTTATTGTCATATAACTATTCAGTAGTCTGAATGCATATTCAGAGCTGACTCCTTATTTTAAAACTTTCAATGGTTTAATTACCATCTTATTTATACATGTATTGGTTTGTATGTTCTTGGCTTCTTTGCTTATGCAAATATATATTTAGGTCCAACTATGGTGAAAAACTTCATAATTATTTTCCTCATGTACTTGTGGCAGGATGAATATATATATATATATATATATATATATATATATATATATATATATATATATATATATATATATACAGTAAAGATTGTTTATTATGTTCTTGGATACAACTTATTCTCTGTTAGAACATATGACTTTAATTTCCCTGGCCAAATTCCTAATTGCTATGTACTCCAAAGGCTTTGTTATAACGTTCCATTGTTACAATGTTTAATTGGTTTTAGCATTTGATTTGTGTGGTCCACCTGGAAAAATTAGCTCCATCATGTTTTTATCACCTGATGTGCCAAAGCCAGATAAACAATAGTGGTCATTTAAATAACAAAGGCGTAACAATAAAGGCGCCAGGTAACAAAAGCTTGATAATCACACCTCATTCACAATCGGTACTTTAGAATCATGGGTTGTTGGTTCAATGCAATTAAAACACGAAAAGAAATGTTTTTGTTTTGTATTAAATAATTTAGAAATATCCGTTAGCTATCGTTCTATACCTGTATGTTGACTAACTGAGTACAGCTTGAAGTAAATCTCTTTCGTGTTTATTTTTAATACTGACTGTTGTAAAAATGGCTGAACATTCGCCGGACAAAAAAAAGTCTCTTTGGACTCAAAGATATAAATAAAAAGTATGAGGAATAGAAGTCAAAGTACCGATGTGCTCAAATCCAAAGATCCCATGTGAGCCTTGACAAAAAAATGTTGAGCATGAAATAAATGTATTGTCTGCAATCAATGATTGTCGTGCATGGCATGTTTTCACAGATTGTGTTGCAACCCGTTTGGTTAAGGCAGTGTTTAGTAAGCAAACAAATGTAATTACCAGTGATAGCAATGCTGCTGCTGATGACATTCCCCTTGCTATGGTGCATGACGCCAACAAGGGTCTGGTAAAGAGGATGTTGATTTCTTGGATTATGTTAATTCTGATAGTGACACTGTCACATCTGTGATACCAACAATTTAAATGTAAATTTGTTGTACCATGAGAATATTGTTTGTGAAACTAGTTATTGCCAGGAAGCATCCGAGTTACTGAACCAAGATGATTTCACATTAAAGTGATTTTCATGATTCACCAGCTGGTACATGTTCATGTATATAAACACTTTCAGCGGATGGTAAAACCTAATGGTTTATCTTTTTTCTTCATGATAACATGTATTTACACAAATGTATGTTGTTTGAAAATTTTAGTACCATGAGAGTAATCATGCCAGTATAAATTGTTACTACATTTATGTCCAATATGATTAACATTGATAAGTACATAAATATTTTGAAAAATAAACGATGAATTTGGATATAACGTTGCTTGGTAATAACATTCTAACATTCCCAGTCCCCTGTGAAATGTTATAAACAATCTTTACTGTATATATATATATATATATATATATATATGCATTTAAAATTTACTAACTGGTTTCTAACATACATTTTAAATAGATGAGGGTGAAGTATGATTATGGTTCTATTTGGAAGAGCCTGGAGAGTGATATTGTATTATAATTGTCAGACCTCTCTAAAACAGCCTCCTCTTGGAAGTATGACATTGTAAAAAAACATGAGCCTTTTTAATAATGGTGCATTTTTGCATAGTTTGGTCCTTGTGATGTTGAATTAATTTGAAGACAGGTGATTGCTTAAAGCATGTTACCTTTCATGACAGGTTTGAGTGAAAACATATTAGCAGTGGTAATTTCTGATTCAAATTTATCATCATTCAGGTGTGACGTGTTGCAGTGGGTACCAAAAGGTAAAGAACTTTTTTCCAGTTGGAACCACAAAATAAATACAGACTCTATTTCCTTGACATAAGAGACATAAATGGACCGTGCTCTCCAGTCATTGGAAAAACAGTAAAAGTTTTCAGTAAAAGTACTTTCAGTACTAAAATATTAAATATGAACTATTTTTCCCTAATTTTGTGGAACAGTTCCCTAATTTCTTTTTTTTATAAAGAAAGAGCCATTTATTTATAAGTCGGTTCCTTTGTTACTCTGTAAAATAATCCAAAGGCATATAAGTTTATTTGTGTGTGTATTTGTTTTAACCTGCATATAGCGAACCTGCAAAAGCCATTCACAAACATGTTGCCCCTTGCAGTGGTTGCTATATACAGCTAAACATCATGACTTTTTATCAGAATGGGTTTGATCCATACTAAGTTTCATTGCTAATATGTCTCAGACTATTTTCCTTTATAGCTTACATGGCTAGTGAAATTATAGTTTGGGCCTGCATACATTATGCATCATCTCTTGTCAGCCCATCAACAATTGTTATTGTCAACTTTTGAAAATGTATATAGCAGATTGTAATCAAACTTTATAAATATCATAATAGCATGAAACTCATTTACATTTGTGCAAATGACCTTATGAGTCAAAAGATATAGTTATTACTGCCAAAACTATAAATATAAATATTTTTAATATACTTATTGTCATCAAAAACAAGGAATAAAATTTGAAGAGACTTGGTAGAAAGCATTATGGTAAAAAGCACTTTTAAATTTAACCAAATGTACTCTCATCAACCCTCACAAATGGCCATCATTACTAAAAATTAAGAAAAGCTTTAAAAGAACTTTTTTCTATTAATGAATGAACATAATTTTTGCCTTAGTTTGATATCTTATTGCCTCATCTGGGGAGATGCATGTCACTCATTTTGTCTGGAACCACTGTCAACATTTGCTTAAGGTTTTAGTTTAAGTTTTTCTGTATGGTCATAAATCCAGAAAACATTGAGGGATAGTTATGATATTTGGTCAGTAGCATCATTATAATAAATGTTGTTTCAATCTCCTACACATCCAACCACCTACCACCCTTGGTCAACATGGAGGTCAGTTTTAAAAATGGGTATTTCTGATAAGCATATGGCAGCATATGCATAATTCCTTGGAAATTCTTGTGGAATAAACCTGATTTATTTTCAGTGTTGTAATCAATTTATATTTTTAGGTTTTCTGCCCATTAATGGAGTTTTCTAAACATCCCACACAGAACCATGGAGCAGCAGTCAGGTAGAGAAAAATTGATTTATGATGTTTTAAGACAAAAGTTTGTTGCTGAGATATTTTAAACCAAGAGAGAGCTGAATCATTGCACTCTGTGTTATATACTGATGCAGCCACAATTGCTGAAACAATGAAATCAAAAGTATTAAAATGGCAGTAAAGAATATCACTTTAATGGAAACTAAATCCAGTGCATCACAGAAGTGTTAGATCTGACATTACGGTACATTACACTGTTCACTATTCCAAATGAGTTTTCATTGTGAATCAACAGTAAAGCATTTTATGATGGACCAAGTTGTTATACCTTTAACCCTTATGAAAATGAAAACTTGAGGTCTTTGTGATAACCCTTCTAAGCTCGTACCCCACTCCCTTTCTAATTCAAATTTAAATTTAATGTCATGTAAAATATGACAGTCAGTGCTGAAACACAAACTCCTATTAAGTTAAAATGACAAGATTTTATTCATGATGGCAGTGACTCAATAATGACTGGGTCAGAGAATATAAATTAATGAATAAAATCACTAGGTTCTGTGCAATATATAGATCTGTATATATTACAATTATTGAATTAGTAAGGTATGAATGGAAAGGGTGTTGTCAAAGACTTTAAAATACTTTAGTGATAGATATGTGGCATGCACATAAAGTTCTTTCTGTCTTTTCATGGATTTATTTATCCTAATCATGCAAATGAAATGAAATGCAGGGGTCCAGCTACCAGGCGAAGTGGGCGACTAAGTTGCCGAAAAAATGTAAACTTCACCTTCTTGTATTAGGAAAGCGAAAACGACTTCGCCCTGTCGTTTTAGATCTACACCGAGTGCCGGTAGTTTTTAGCTTTTGAGATACTCTCTCAACCGAGCCAAAGTAGTGTTAAGCCGCAGGCAAAGTGGCTTATGTGTTGCATTAGCATGGGTTCATATCAATTGCGCCAACAAAACAAACTCTTGCACATTCACAGGCATGTGTTTTAATAGCTGACTGACCAATTAACTCTTTCGCCACGCAAGATATCGCTGCCTGATTTCCGCAAGTTATCATTTGATGATAAAAACTTAATAAGGTGTGTTTCGAAACTAGATCATCTATATATAAATAACAATTTGTGTTTTAAGGATGGATTCGGTGAAAGCACTTTCTAAATATATGGTTTGAAGATTTTAACTGCTGTGCTTGCATTATTTTATTCACAAAATCAGTTTGAAATCGTAAGTGAACCTGCTGAGGGGTAGTAATGGCGGACATCGCTGTGTCTTGGAAGTATGTCTTTATTAGACTGCCTGTTTTTGTAGTTCATTGGGCACAAACATTAAGGAAATTATACAATTCCTAGAAAGCAAAGTGTATCTATTATGTGATAAAAGATTTAGCCTTGAAATAAAAATGTGTTGGTCAGAAACAAATGGGACAATTATATGTTGTGGAATTGATAAGTGCTGTGACTTAAGGTCAAGGTTGTTAGCTTACAGCACACATTTTTGTGCAAATGCGAGAAAATGTAGCAAAGAAAAATATATCCAACCAGTACACGACGTTATTACGCACAGGTAGACAAATATTAAAACCATACATTTTCAATCATATATAGGGATTGTTGCAACGAAACTAGAAAGTGAGTGGTCATATGAAGAAAATCCCTGTTTCTTAAAATAGATGCATCTGCTTTTAAAAACAGTAACAAAAATGAGAGTCAAAAGATTCACATTTAATTTAGAATCAACTCCCTCAAAATGCACTTGTAAAGTTGAGATTACTCATCAGTGATCACTGTGGTTTGAATGGACGAACACTATGATATTGAAGACACATGTACATGTGCTCTCATGTGCGTGTTATGGCCTAATATAGGGGTTTATACACAACAAAACACAGATTCAGTTAAGTTTTTATTTATAATTATAATGTTTGCCTAGGGGGACTGTCTGCTGCTACTGATGAAACTGTTTTGGTTCATTCTGTCAGTGAGTGATTCAGTGGTTACTGAATGGCACAACGTGGTTGTACAGAGGTCACAGCTGGGCTGTGAAACTCCCTGACAGAATGTTATGGATAACCCTTGAGTAAAGTTTCTTCAGCGGAAACTGAAGGAGCCCAGCGGCAACTGGGCTGTCCAACGAAGGTTGGGATGACAGCGGCAACTGTGTGGACTTCACTCAATGGGTTTAGTTTGAATACGCCATATAGCGCTGACATTAGATTCTTGGGTGAATAAACGGAATGGAATGAAGTAAATGCCCTTTATTTAGGGTAAGTAACATACAGCAGCACAGACTTTCCCATGTCCATTGAACACTGCAGGCGTTGAGGCGGGGATGGCGGCGGTTCGACAAAAATATGCGTGCTGTCGCTCTCTACTCCAAACAAGAATAATTGATCAAAGACGCTGCACGTGACAGCTGGGAATGCTTTGATTGGCTGGTGAGTGATGTATTAATACAGCTCATGCATATTAATGCGGACTATTTGCAGGAATGGTAGTGAATGGGTCGCCTATTGCCGTGTATAAACTATGCCTAAGCATATCGCATAAGCAACCATTTATACACAACAAAACACAGATTCAGTTAAGTTTTTATTTATAATTATAATGTTTGCCTAGGGGGACTGTCTGCTGCTACTGATGAAACTGTTTTGGTTCATTCTGTCAGTGAGTGATTCAGCGGTTACTGAATGGCACAACGTGGTTGTACAGAGGTCACATCTGGGCTGTGAAACCCCCTGACAGAATGTTATGGATAACCCTTGAGTAAAGTTTCTTCAGCGGAAACTGAAAGAGCCCAGCGGCAACTGGGCTGTCCAACGAAGGTTGGGATGACAGCGGCAACTGTGTGGACTTCACTCAATGGGTTTAGTTTGAATACGCCATATAGCGCTGACATTAGATTCTTGGGTGAATAAACGGAATGGAACGAAGTAAATGCCCAAAGAGAACATATGTGCAGCAGATGTTTTCCCCCAAGAATGTAATAAGATGGGAAAGCCTTCAGTGTTCAATGAAAAGAAAAAAAAGAAAAAAAAATGTTTTTTTATACAACAGTAGCATATCAACAATAATGGAAAAGAAAGGTATACATACATGAAGAAATAAATCGACAATAGCAAGAAACAGCATGCAATTACTATGAGTAGACTGGTATTACAACTGCAACACCAGACTCGAACTTATGAAGACAAAGACACATGAACCGCAATAAGTCTATGACATATGAAAATGTCAAATCTTGAATATTGCAATTATCAAGACAAAGTCGCTTGAATTGCAAGCAGTCTATGATATATGTAAATTTAAAGTCTTGTGCGAATGAATGGCTGAGAGTGGTTCCATGCGTGCTGAAAACACTGCACTGTTGCAAAGACATATGATCATGTATGGGCCGCATTATGTGAAATAATTGCGTACCAATCTGAGTCGGACGATGGTGGCATAGCATGAGAAAGATACATCTTGGAAGATGGCAATGATGAATCCGTGGTAAATTGAGAATGGAAACGATTCAATGATCACATCCAACTCGGGCAGGAAGCAAGATGATCACATCCATGAAATCGGCAGAAGAAGACCCTGAGAATGCACTAACACCTCCACGAACTGAAAGCACTGAAAGCACATTTGGCAACGAAGATGACAGATATGCACAAACGGCACACAAGGAACACCGGTATCACACGCGTGCAGAAACTCCACACATACGATGAATATAGAAACACAATGCACTACTTTGGAAAGTGGAACAACCGCAATCGCATCACATGGCAAAGCACCGTAGAACTGGATCCAGAAAAACACAACCAGGATGGAAGAACAACATGAATGGGAGACCTCCTATCCTTGTATGTTGAATGCAGCATGATCAGGGTCGCTGTGTATTGCTATCCGCATCCATGGCCATGGCTCTCTGCGCTGCCCGTATAGCACTGTGAGGAGTGCGAATGTATCTTGTGTAACAATCCGAAGACCACCGGCCCAGAACTTTGATTATATGGTCTTCCAGCCGAGCCGCTGCCGCTGAAGTAGCCGCACCTATACGGAATGAATGGCCACTGAACCGATTAGTATCCATTCCCATCTTACGGTAGAGAAGTTGCATGTGATTAAGGAACACCACTCTTGACAATGCCTGACCTGTAGCCGTAATGAAGAGCGGTGCATATGGCAGGGCGATGAGCGTCTCCTGAATTGCATAAAAGTCTTCAGAGCAGTGTATGGACATATAGCGCGACCTGTGGCATGAAACTGAACGGTCACACCCTTACGGAAAGGGTCGGTTTTAGACGATTTTAACTTGAGAAAAGCAGTTTCTAGGTGGAAGTGCACATCGCCGACACAGAGATGAATGGTTGGATTGAAGGAATCCCGAACAGTGAATTCCCCACATCTCAGAAAGCAACTGTGCAGACAGTCAATAACAGCAAATCCGTGTGTGTGTGTCAAATACTCCTCCACGCAGAATTGTACAAATGCTTGTTAGGATATTGAATGTAATAGGCTGGCACAGTTTTTCAGGTGAACCTTGGGGGTTTTTGATGGCCCGCAGGATGGTGGCAAGATGAGGCAGATTATTTCTGTCTGTGGTGAATGGTGATTGCAAACCAGCCTGCATATACTTGAACCTAATGCCACAGAGGCACAATTTTATTGTAGAATGCTTTAAGTTGAGGACTCTATTGCAATGTGTCGCAAAGTAGATTAATGTGTTCTCCGTAATAGCTGGCAAAAGTTGCATGGTTGAGGCGAAGCCACACATCAGCATGAAGGTCCTAAACGCGTTGAATGCAGTGTTGTAGGCGATCTGTGTCGCAGGGCTCAAAGACTGGTTCCACAAAATCTCTACCTCTGTATCCAGGTCCACAAGACTTCCGAGGGTGGGGAGCATGTGCTGGGTTGCAGATCCGCGTCCGGAGCCAGTGCATGAAATTTCTGAAATTGAAGGCGGGACAAGGCATCAGCTGTATTGTTGATAACTCCAGGAATGTGTTTGGCAGAAAAATAAAAGTTACAAGAAGCCGCACACCATGTAAGTTTATGCATTAATTTCATTATATGCATACATTTTGATCGTCCCTTTAGAAGTATATTCACCATTGCCATATTATCACATATAAATATTATGCGTTTGCCTGCCCACTCTGCACCCCAAATAATGGCAGCAACAACAATGGGGTACAACTCCCTAAATGCCATAGAGAAATCATTCTCCACAGAAAAAATCATTTTAAGATCATCAGACCATGCAGCTGCAAACCAGTGGGTTTTGAAGTAACCTCCATACCCCACCGTGGATGAAGCATCTGTGCATAATTCAAGTTTGTGTGATGTTGTGGACTGATTGTCAAGAAACATAGAAACTCCATTCCACGTAGCCAGGAATCGGTGCCACATATATAGTTCCTCTCTGCAATTTGCATCAAAGTGTACGTAATGATGGAGTTCCCTGACTTTGGTAGATAGTCGAATGAGGTATGACACAAACGCACGCCCTGGTAGGATAACACGGGTAGCATAATTGAAGTGGCCGAGTAACTGGAGCAGTTCTCGCTTGCGGACCCTATGTTTGTTAAGAAAGTTTTTTATGTAGTTCGCAATACGTTCCACTTTATCCCTTGGTAGACGTGCTTGCATTTGATCCGAGTCCAGAATTATTCCCAAATATTCTAAAACTGTACAAGGGCCAATGGTCTTGTTTGGAGCGTGTTGGTCAGAAACAAATGGGACAATTATATGTTGTGGAATTGATAAGTGCTGTGACTTAAGGTCAAGGTTGTTAGCTTACAGCACACATTTTTGTGCAAATGCGAGAAAATGTAGCAAAGAAAAATATATCCAACCAGTACACGACGTTATTACGCACAGGTAGACAAATATTAAAACCATACATTTTCAATCATATATAGGGATTGTTGCAACGAAACTAGAAAGTGAGTGGTCATATGAGGAAAATCCCTGTTTCTTAAAATAGATGCATCTGCTTTTAAAAACAGTAACAAAATTGAGAGTCAAAAGATTCACATTTAATTTAGAATCAACTCCCTCAAAATGCACTTGTAAAGTTGAGATTACTCATCAGTGATCACTGTGGTTTGAATGGACGAACACTATGATATTGAAGACACATGTACATGTGCTCTCATGTGCGTGTTATGGCCTAATATAGGGGTTTATACACAACAAAACACAGATTCAGTTAAGTTTTTATTTATAATTATAATGTTTGCCTAGGGGGACTGTCTGCTGCTACTGATGAAACTGTTTTGGTTCATTCTGTCAGTGAGTGATTCAGTGGTTACTGAATGGCACAACGTGGTTGTACAGAGGTCACAGCTGGGCTGTGAAACTCCCTGACAGAATGTTATGGATAACCCTTGAGTAAAGTTTCTTCAGCGGAAACTGAAGGAGCCCAGCGGCAACTGGGCTGTCCAACGAAGGTTGGGATGACAGCGGCAACTGTGTGGACTTCACTCAATGGGTTTAGTTTGAATACGCCATATAGCGCTGACATTAGATTCTTGGGTGAATAAACGGAATGGAATGAAGTAAATGCCCTTTATTTAGGGTAAGTAACATACAGCAGCACAGACTTTCCCATGTCCATTGAACACTGCAGGCGTTGAGGCGGGGATGGCGGCGGTTCGACAAAAATATGCGTGCTGTCGCTCTCCACTCCAAACAAGAACAATTGAACAAAGACGCTGCACGTGACAGCTGGGAATGCTTTGATTGGCTGGTGAGTGATGTATTAATACAGCTCATGCATATTAATGCGGACTATTTGCAGGAATGGTAGTGAATGGGTCGCCTATTGCCGTGTATAAACTATGCCTAAGCATATCGCATAAGCAACCATTTATACACAACAAAACACAGATTCAGTTAAGTTTTTATTTATAATTATAATGTTTGCCTAGGGGGACTGTCTGCTGCTACTGATGAAACTGTTTTGGTTCATTCTGTCAGTGAGTGATTCAGCGGTTACTGAATGGCACAACGTGGTTGTACAGAGGTCACATCTGGGCTGTGAAACCCCCTGACAGAATGTTATGGATAACCCTTGAGTAAAGTTTCTTCAGCGGAAACTGAAAGAGCCCAGCGGCAACTGGGCTGTCCAACGAAGGTTGGGATGACAGCGGCAACTGTGTGGACTTCACTCAATGGGTTTAGTTTGAATACGCCATATAGCGCTGACATTAGATTCTTGGGTGAATAAACGGAATGGAACGAAGTAAATGCCCAAAGAGAACATATGTGCAGCAGATGTTTTCCCCCAAGAATGTAATAAGATGGGAAAGCCTTCAGTGTTCAATGAAAAGAAAAAAAAGAAAAAAAAATGTTTTTTTATACAACAGTAGCATATCAACAATAATGGAAAAGAAAGGTATACATACATGAAGAAATAAATCGACAATGGCAAGAAACAGCATGCAATTACTATGAGTAGACTGGTATTACAACTGCAACACCAGACTCGAACTTATGAAGACAAAGACACATGAACCGCAATAAGTCTATGACATATGAAAATGTCAAATCTTGAATATTGCAATTATCAAGACAAAGTCGCTTGAATTGCAAGCAGTCTATGATATATGTAAATTTAAAGTCTTGTGCGAATGAATGGCTGAGAGTGGTTCCATGCGTGCTGAAAACACTGCACTGTTGCAAAGACATATGATCATGTATGGGCCGCATTATGTGAAATAATTGCGTACCAATCTGAGTCGGACGATGGTGGCATAGCATGAGAAAGATACATCTTGGAAGATGGCAATGATGAATCCGTGGTAAATTGAGAATGGAAACGATTCAATGATCACATCCAACTCGGGCAGGAAGCAAGATGATCACATCCATGAAATCGGCAGAAGAAGACCCTGAGAATGCACTAACACCTCCACGAACTGAAAGCACTGAAAGCACATTTGGCAACGAAGATGACAGATATGCACAAACGGCACACAAGGAACACCGGTATCACACGCGTGCAGAAACTCCACACATACGATGAATATAGAAACACAATGCACTACTTTGGAAAGTGGAACAACCGCAATCGCATCACATGGCAAAGCACCGTAGAACTGGATCCAGAAAAACACAACCAGGATGGAAGAACAACATGAATGGGAGACCTCCTATCCTTGTATGTTGAATGCAGCATGATCAGGGTCGCTGTGTATTGCTATCCGCATCCATGGCCATGGCTCTCTGCGCTGCCCGTATAGCACTGTGAGGAGTGCGAATGTATCTTGTGTAACAATCCGAAGACCACCGGCCCAGAACTTTGATTATATGGTCTTCCAGCCGAGCCGCTGCCGCTGAAGTAGCCGCACCTATACGGAATGAATGGCCACTGAACCGATTAGTATCCATTCCCATCTTACGGTAGAGAAGTTGCATGTGATTAAGGAACACCACTCTTGACAATGCCTGACCTGTAGCCGTAATGAAGAGCGGTGCATATGGCAGGGCGATGAGCGTCTCCTGAATTGCATAAAAGTCTTCAGAGCAGTGTATGGACATATAGCGCGACCTGTGGCATGAAACTGAACGGTCACACCCTTACGGAAAGGGTCGGTTTTAGACGATTTTAACTTGAGAAAAGCAGTTTCTAGGTGGAAGTGCACATCGCCGACACAGAGATGAATGGTTGGATTGAAGGAATCCCGAACAGTGAATTCCCCACATCTCAGAAAGCAACTGTGCAGACAGTCAATAACAGCAAATCCGTGTGTGTGTGTCAAATACTCCTCCACGCAGAATTGTACAAATGCTTGTTAGGATATTGAATGTAATAGGCTGGCACAGTTTTTCAGGTGAACCTTGGGGTTTTTTGATGGCCCGCAGGATGGTGGCAAGATGAGGCAGATTATTTCTGTCTGTGGTGAATGGTGATTGCAAACCAGCCTGCATATACTTGAACCTAATGCCACAGAGGCACAATTTTATTGTAGAATGCTTTAAGTTGAGGACTCTATTGCAATGTGTCGCAAAGTAGATTAATGTGTTCTCCGTAATAGCTGGCAAAAGTTGCATGGTTGAGGCGAAGCCACACATCAGCATGAAGGTCCTAAACGCGTTGAATGCAGTGTTGTAGGCGATCTGTGTCGCAGGGCTCAAAGACTGGTTCCACAAAATCTCTACCTCTGTATCCAGGTCCACAAGACTTCTGAGGGTGGGGAGCATGTGCTGGGTTGCAGATCCGCGTCCGGAGCCAGTGCATGAAATTTCTGAAATTGAAGGCGGGACAAGGCATCAGCTGTATTGTTGATAACTCCAGGAATGTGTTTGGCAGAAAAATAAAAGTTACAAGAAGCCGCACACCATGTAAGTTTATGCATTAATTTCATTATATGCATACATTTTGATCGTCCCTTTAGAAGTATATTCACCATTGCCATATTATCACATATAAATATTATGCGTTTGCCTGCCCACTCTGCACCCCAAATAATGGCAGCAACAACAATGGGGTACAACTCCCTAAATGCCATAGAGAAATCATTCTCCACAGAAAAAATCATTTTAAGATCATCAGACCATGCAGCTGCAAACCAGTGGGTTTTGAAGTAACCTCCATACCCCACCGTGGATGAAGCATCTGTGCATAATTCAAGTTTGTGTGATGTTGTGGACTGATTGTCAAGAAACATAGAAACTCCATTCCACGTAGCCAGGAATCGGTGCCACATATATAGTTCCTCTCTGCAATTTGCATCAAAGTGTACGTAATGATGGAGTTCCCTGACTTTGGTAGATAGTCGAATGAGGTATGACACAAACGCACGCCCTGGTAGGATAACACGGGTAGCATAATTGAAGTGGCCGAGTAACTGGAGCAGTTCTCGCTTGCGGACCCTATGTTTGTTAAGAAAGTTTTTTATGTAGTTCGCAATACGTTCCACTTTATCCCTTGGTAGACGTGCTTGCATTTGATCCGAGTCCAGAATTATTCCCAAATATTCTAAAACTGTACAAGGGCCAATGGTCTTGTTTGGAGCGTGTTGGTCAGAAACAAATGGGACAATTATATGTTGTGGAATTGATAAGTGCTGTGACTTAAGGTCAAGGTTGTTAGCTTACAGCACACATTTTTGTGCAAATGCGAGAAAATGTAGCAAAGAAAAATATATCCAACCAGTACACGACGTTATTACGCACAGGTAGACAAATATTAAAACCATACATTTTCAATCATATATAGGGATTGTTGCAACGAAACTAGAAAGTGAGTGGTCATATGAGAAAATCCCTGTTTCTTAAAATAGATGCATCTGCTTTTAAAAACAGTAACAAAATTGAGAGTCAAAAGATTCACATTTAATTTAGAATCAACTCCCTCAAAATGCACTTGTAAAGTTGAGATTACTCATCAGTGATCACTGTGGTTTGAATGGACGAACACTATGATATTGAAGACACATGTACATGTGCTCTCATGTGCGTGTTATGGCCTAATATAGGGGTTTATACACAACAAAACACAGATTCAGTTAAGTTTTTATTTATAATTATAATGTTTGCCTAGGGGGGACTGTCTGCTGCTACTGATGAAACTGTTTTGGTTCATTCTGTCAGTGAGTGATTCAGTGGTTACTGAATGGCACAACGTGGTTGTACAGAGGTCACAGCTGGGCTGTGAAACTCCCTGACAGAATGTTATGGATAACCCTTGAGTAAAGTTTCTTCAGCGGAAACTGAAGGAGCCCAGCGGCAACTGGGCTGTCCAACGAAGGTTGGGATGACAGCGGCAACTGTGTGGACTTCACTCAATGGGTTTAGTTTGAATACGCCATATAGCGCTGACATTAGATTCTTGGGTGAATAAACGGAATGGAATGAAGTAAATGCCCTTTATTTAGGGTAAGTAACATACAGCAGCACAGACTTTCCCATGTCCATTGAACACTGCAGGCGTTGAGGCGGGGATGGCGGCGGTTCGACAAAAATATGCGTGCTGTCGCTCTCCACTCCAAACAAGAACAATTGAACAAAGACGCTGCACGTGACAGCTGGGAATGCTTTGATTGGCTGGTGAGTGATGTATTAATACAGCTCATGCATATTAATGCGGACTATTTGCAGGAATGGTAGTGAATGGGTCGCCTATTGCCGTGTATAAACTATGCCTAAGCATATCGCATAAGCAACCATTTATACACAACAAAACACAGATTCAGTTAAGTTTTTATTTATAATTATAATGTTTGCCTAGGGGGACTGTCTGCTGCTACTGATGAAACTGTTTTGGTTCATTCTGTCAGTGAGTGATTCAGCGGTTACTGAATGGCACAACGTGGTTGTACAGAGGTCACATCTGGGCTGTGAAACCCCCTGACAGAATGTTATGGATAACCCTTGAGTAAAGTTTCTTCAGCGGAAACTGAAAGAGCCCAGCGGCAACTGGGCTGTCCAACGAAGGTTGGGATGACAGCGGCAACTGTGTGGACTTCACTCAATGGGTTTAGTTTGAATACGCCATATAGCGCTGACATTAGATTCTTGGGTGAATAAACGGAATGGAACGAAGTAAATGCCCAAAGAGAACATATGTGCAGCAGATGTTTTCCCCCAAGAATGTAATAAGATGGGAAAGCCTTCAGTGTTCAATGAAAAGAAAAAAAAGAAAAAAAAATGTTTTTTTATACAACAGTAGCATATCAACAATAATGGAAAAGAAAGGTATACATACATGAAGAAATAAATCGACAATGGCAAGAAACAGCATGCAATTACTATGAGTAGACTGGTATTACAACTGCAACACCAGACTCGAACTTATGAAGACAAAGACACATGAACCGCAATAAGTCTATGACATATGAAAATGTCAAATCTTGAATATTGCAATTATCAAGACAAAGTCGCTTGAATTGCAAGCAGTCTATGATATATGTAAATTTAAAGTCTTGTGCGAATGAATGGCTGAGAGTGGTTCCATGCGTGCTGAAAACACTGCACTGTTGCAAAGACATATGATCATGTATGGGCCGCATTATGTGAAATAATTGCGTACCAATCTGAGTCGGACGATGGTGGCATAGCATGAGAAAGATACATCTTGGAAGATGGCAATGATGAATCCGTGGTAAATTGAGAATGGAAACGATTCAATGATCACATCCAACTCGGGCAGGAAGCAAGATGATCACATCCATGAAATCGGCAGAAGAAGACCCTGAGAATGCACTAACACCTCCACGAACTGAAAGCACTGAAAGCACATTTGGCAACGAAGATGACAGATATGCACAAACGGCACACAAGGAACACCGGTATCACACGCGTGCAGAAACTCCACACATACGATGAATATAGAAACACAATGCACTACTTTGGAAAGTGGAACAACCGCAATCGCATCACATGGCAAAGCACCGTAGAACTGGATCCAGAAAAACACAACCAGGATGGAAGAACAACATGAATGGGAGACCTCCTATCCTTGTATGTTGAATGCAGCATGATCAGGGTCGCTGTGTATTGCTATCCGCATCCATGGCCATGGCTCTCTGCGCTGCCCGTATAGCACTGTGAGGAGTGCGAATGTATCTTGTGTAACAATCCGAAGACCACCGGCCCAGAACTTTGATTATATGGTCTTCCAGCCGAGCCGCTGCCGCTGAAGTAGCCGCACCTATACGGAATGAATGGCCACTGAACCGATTAGTATCCATTCCCATCTTACGGTAGAGAAGTTGCATGTGATTAAGGAACACCACTCTTGACAATGCCTGACCTGTAGCCGTAATGAAGAGCGGTGCATATGGCAGGGCGATGAGCGTCTCCTGAATTGCATAAAAGTCTTCAGAGCAGTGTATGGACATATAGCGCGACCTGTGGCATGAAACTGAACGGTCACACCCTTACGGAAAGGGTCGGTTTTAGACGATTTTAACTTGAGAAAAGCAGTTTCTAGGTGGAAGTGCACATCGCCGACACAGAGATGAATGGTTGGATTGAAGGAATCCCGAACAGTGAATTCCCCACATCTCAGAAAGCAACTGTGCAGACAGTCAATAACAGCAAATCCGTGTGTGTGTGTCAAATACTCCTCCACGCAGAATTGTACAAATGCTTGTTAGGATATTGAATGTAATAGGCTGGCACAGTTTTTCAGGTGAACCTTGGGGTTTTTTGATGGCCCGCAGGATGGTGGCAAGATGAGGCAGATTATTTCTGTCTGTGGTGAATGGTGATTGCAAACCAGCCTGCATATACTTGAACCTAATGCCACAGAGGCACAATTTTATTGTAGAATGCTTTAAGTTGAGGACTCTATTGCAATGTGTCGCAAAGTAGATTAATGTGTTCTCCGTAATAGCTGGCAAAAGTTGCATGGTTGAGGCGAAGCCACACATCAGCATGAAGGTCCTAAACGCGTTGAATGCAGTGTTGTAGGCGATCTGTGTCGCAGGGCTCAAAGACTGGTTCCACAAAATCTCTACCTCTGTATCCAGGTCCACAAGACTTCCGAGGGTGGGGAGCATGTGCTGGGTTGCAGATCCGCGTCCGGAGCCAGTGCATGAAATTTCTGAAATTGAAGGCGGGACAAGGCATCAGCTGTATTGTTGATAACTCCAGGAATGTGTTTGGCAGAAAAATAAAAGTTACAAGAAGCCGCACACCATGTAAGTTTATGCATTAATTTCATTATATGCATACATTTTGATCGTCCCTTTAGAAGTATATTCACCATTGCCATATTATCACATATAAATATTATGCGTTTGCCTGCCCACTCTGCACCCCAAATAATGGCAGCAACAACAATGGGGTACAACTCCCTAAATGCCATAGAGAAATCATTCTCCACAGAAAAAATCATTTTAAGATCATCAGACCATGCAGCTGCAAACCAGTGGGTTTTGAAGTAACCTCCATACCCCACCGTGGATGAAGCATCTGTGCATAATTCAAGTTTGTGTGATGTTGTGGACTGATTGTCAAGAAACATAGAAACTCCATTCCACGTAGCCAGGAATCGGTGCCACATATATAGTTCCTCTCTGCAATTTGCATCAAAGTGTACGTAATGATGGAGTTCCCTGACTTTGGTAGATAGTCGAATGAGGTATGACACAAACGCACGCCCTGGTAGGATAACACGGGTAGCATAATTGAAGTGGCCGAGTAACTGGAGCAGTTCTCGCTTGCGGACCCTATGTTTGTTAAGAAAGTTTTTTATGTAGTTCGCAATACGTTCCACTTTATCCCTTGGTAGACGTGCTTGCATTTGATCCGAGTCCAGAATTATTCCCAAATATTCTAAAACTGTACAAGGGCCAATGGTCTTGTTTGGAGCGTGTTGGTCAGAAACAAATGGGACAATTATATGTTGTGGAATTGATAAGTGCTGTGACTTAAGGTCAAGGTTGTTAGCTTACAGCACACATTTTTGTGCAAATGCGAGAAAATGTAGCAAAGAAAAATATATCCAACCAGTACACGACGTTATTACGCACAGGTAGACAAATATTAAAACCATACATTTTCAATCATATATAGGGATTGTTGCAACGAAGCTAGAAAGTGAGTGGTCATATGAAGAAAATCCCTGTTTCTTAAAATAGATGCATCTGCTTTTAAAAACAGTAACAAAAATGAGAGTCAAAAGATTCACATTTAATTTAGAATCAACTCCCTCAAAATGCACTTGTAAAGTTGAGATTACTCATCAGTGATCACTGTGGTTTGAATGGACGAACACTATGATATTGAAGACACATGTACATGTGCTCTCATGTGCGTGTTATGGCCTAATATAGGGGTTTATACACAACAAAACACAGATTCAGTTAAGTTTTTATTTATAATTATAATGTTTGCCTAGGGGGACTGTCTGCTGCTACTGATGAAACTGTTTTGGTTCATTCTGTCAGTGAGTGATTCAGTGGTTACTGAATGGCACAACGTGGTTGTACAGAGGTCACAGCTGGGCTGTGAAACTCCCTGACAGAATGTTATGGATAACCCTTGAGTAAAGTTTCTTCAGCGGAAACTGAAGGAGCCCAGCGGCAACTGGGCTGTCCAACGAAGGTTGGGATGACAGCGGCAACTGTGTGGACTTCACTCAATGGGTTTAGTTTGAATACGCCATATAGCGCTGACATTAGATTCTTGGGTGAATAAACGGAATGGAATGAAGTAAATGCCCTTTATTTAGGGTAAGTAACATACAGCAGCACAGACTTTCCCATGTCCATTGAACACTGCAGGCGTTGAGGCGGGGATGGCGGCGGTTCGACAAAAATATGCGTGCTGTCGCTCTCCACTCCAAACAAGAACAATTGAACAAAGACGCTGCACGTGACAGCTGGGAATGCTTTGATTGGCTGGTGAGTGATGTATTAATACAGCTCATGCATATTAATGCGGACTATTTGCAGGAATGGTAGTGAATGGGTCGCCTATTGCCGTGTATAAACTATGCCTAAGCATATCGCATAAGCAACCATTTATACACAACAAAACACAGATTCAGTTAAGTTTTTATTTATAATTATAATGTTTGCCTAGGGGGACTGTCTGCTGCTACTGATGAAACTGTTTTGGTTCATTCTGTCAGTGAGTGATTCAGCGGTTACTGAATGGCACAACGTGGTTGTACAGAGGTCACAGCTGGGCTGTGAAACTCCCTGACAGAATGTTATGGATAACCCTTGAGTAAAGTTTCTTCAGCGGAAACTGAAGGAGCCCAGCGGCAACTGGGCTGTCCAACGAAGGTTGGGATGACAGCGGCAACTGTGTGGACTTCACTCAATGGGTTTAGTTTGAATACGCCATATAGCGCTGACATTAGATTCTTGGGTGAATAAACGGAATGGAACGAAGTAAATGCCCAAAGAGAACATATGTGCAGCAGATGTTTTCCCCCAAGAATGTAATAAGATGGGAAAGCCTTCAGTGTTCAATGAAAAAAAAAAAAAGAAAAAAAAATGTTTTTTTATACAACAGTAGCATATCAACAATAATGGAAAAGAAAGGTATACATACATGAAGAAATAAATCGACAATGGCAAGAAACAGCATGCAATTACTATGAGTAGACTGGTATTACAACTGCAACACCAGACTCGAACTTATGAAGACAAAGACACATGAACCGCAATAAGTCTATGACATATGAAAATGTCAAATCTTGAATATTGCAATTATCAAGACAAAGTCGCTTGAATTGCAAGCAGTCTATGATATATGTAAATTTAAAGTCTTGTGCGAATGAATGGCTGAGAGTGGTTCCATGCGTGCTGAAAACACTGCACTGTTGCAAAGACATATGATCATGTATGGGCCGCATTATGTGAAATAATTGCGTACCAATCTGAGTCGGACGATGGTGGCATAGCATGAGAAAGATACATCTTGGAAGATGGCAATGATGAATCCGTGGTAAATTGAGAATGGAAACGATTCAATGATCACATCCAACTCGGGCAGGAAGCAAGATGATCACATCCATGAAATCGGCAGAAGAAGACCCTGAGAATGCACTAACACCTCCACGAACTGAAAGCACTGAAAGCACATTTGGCAACGAAGATGACAGATATGCACAAACGGCACACAAGGAACACCGGTATCACACGCGTGCAGAAACTCCACACATACGATGAATATAGAAACACAATGCACTACTTTGGAAAGTGGAACAACCGCAATCGCATCACATGGCAAAGTACCGTAGAACTGGATCCAGAAAAACACAACCAGGATGGAAGAACAACGTGAATGGGAGACCTCCTATCCTTGTATGTTGAATGCAGCATGATCAGGGTCGCTGTGTATTGCTATCCGCATCCATGGCCATGGCTCTCTGCGCTGCCCGTATAGCACTGTGAGGAGTGCGAATGTATCTTGTGTAACAATCCGAAGACCACCGGCCCAGAACTTTGATTATATGGTCTTCCAGCCGAGCCGCTGCCGCTGAAGTAGCCGCACCTATACGGAATGAATGGCCACTGAACCGATTAGTATCCATTCCCATCTTACGGTAGAGAAGTTGCATGTGATTAAGGAACACCACTCTTGACAATGCCTGACCTGTAGCCGTAATGAAGAGCGGTGCATATGGCAGGGCGATGAGCGTCTCCTGAATTGCATAAAAGTCTTCAGAGCAGTGTATGGACATATAGCGCGACCTGTGGCATGAAACTGAACGGTCACACCCTTACGGAAAGGGTCGGTTTTAGACGATTTTAACTTGAGAAAAGCAGTTTCTAGGTGGAAGTGCACATCGCCGACACAGAGATGAATGGTTGGATTGAAGGAATCCCGAACAGTGAATTCCCCACATCTCAGAAAGCAACTGTGCAGACAGTCAATAACAGCAAATCCGTGTGTGTGTGTCAAATACTCCTCCACGCAGAATTGTACAAATGCTTGTTAGGATATTGAATGTAATAGGCTGGCACAGTTTTTCAGGTGAACCTTGGGGTTTTTTGATGGCCCGCAGGATGGTGGCAAGATGAGGCAGATTATTTCTGTCTGTGGTGAATGGTGATTGCAAACCAGCCTGCATATACTTGAACCTAATGCCACAGAGGCACAATTTTATTGTAGAATGCTTTAAGTTGAGGACTCTATTGCAATGTGTCGCAAAGTAGATTAATGTGTTCTCCGTAATAGCTGGCAAAAGTTGCATGGTTGAGGCGAAGCCACACATCAGCATGAAGGTCCTAAACGCGTTGAATGCAGTGTTGTAGGCGATCTGTGTCGCAGGGCTCAAAGACTGGTTCCACAAAATCTCTACCTCTGTATCCAGGTCCACAAGACTTCCGAGGGTGGGGAGCATGTGCTGGGTTGCAGATCCGCGTCCGGAGCCAGTGCATGAAATTTCTGAAATTGAAGGCGGGACAAGGCATCAGCTGTATTGTTGATAACTCCAGGAATGTGTTTGGCAGAAAAATAAAAGTTACAAGAAGCCGCACACCATGTAAGTTTATGCATTAATTTCATTATATGCATACATTTTGATCGTCCCTTTAGAAGTATATTCACCATTGCCATATTATCACATATAAATATTATGCGTTTGCCTGCCCACTCTGCACCCCAAATAATGGCAGCAACAACAATGGGGTACAACTCCCTAAATGCCATAGAGAAATCATTCTCCACAGAAAAAATCATTTTAAGATCATCAGACCATGCAGCTGCAAACCAGTGGGTTTTGAAGTAACCTCCATACCCCACCGTGGATGAAGCATCTGTGCATAATTCAAGTTTGTGTGATGTTGTGGACTGATTGTCAAGAAACATAGAAACTCCATTCCACGTAGCCAGGAATCGGTGCCACATATATAGTTCCTCTCTGCAATTTGCATCAAAGTGTACGTAATGATGGAGTTCCCTGACTTTGGTAGATAGTCGAATGAGGTATGACACAAACGCACGCCCTGGTAGGATAACACGGGTAGCATAATTGAAGTGGCCGAGTAACTGGAGCAGTTCTCGCTTGCGGACCCTATGTTTGTTAAGAAAGTTTTTTATGTAGTTCGCAATACGTTCCACTTTATCCCTTGGTAGACGTGCTTGCATTTGATCCGAGTCCAGAATTATTCCCAAATATTCTAAAACTGTACAAGGGCCAATGGTCTTGTTTGGAGCGTGTTGGTCAGAAACAAATGGGACAATTATATGTTGTGGAATTGATAAGTGCTGTGACTTAAGGTCAAGGTTGTTAGCTTACAGCACACATTTTTGTGCAAATGCGAGAAAATGTAGCAAAGAAAAATATATCCAACCAGTACACGACGTTATTACGCACAGGTAGACAAATATTAAAACCATACATTTTCAATCATATATAGGGATTGTTGCAACGAAGCTAGAAAGTGAGTGGTCATATGAAGAAAATCCCTGTTTCTTAAAATAGATGCATCTGCTTTTAAAAACAGTAACAAAAATGAGAGTCAAAAGATTCACATTTAATTTAGAATCAACTCCCTCAAAATGCACTTGTAAAGTTGAGATTACTCATCAGTGATCACTGTGGTTTGAATGGACGAACACTATGATATTGAAGACACATGTACATGTGCTCTCATGTGCGTGTTATGGCCTAATATAGGGGTTTATACACAACAAAACACAGATTCAGTTAAGTTTTTATTTATAATTATAATGTTTGCCTAGGGGGACTGTCTGCTGCTACTGATGAAACTGTTTTGGTTCATTCTGTCAGTGAGTGATTCAGTGGTTACTGAATGGCACAACGTGGTTGTACAGAGGTCACAGCTGGGCTGTGAAACTCCCTGACAGAATGTTATGGATAACCCTTGAGTAAAGTTTCTTCAGCGGAAACTGAAGGAGCCCAGCGGCAACTGGGCTGTCCAACGAAGGTTGGGATGACAGCGGCAACTGTGTGGACTTCACTCAATGGGTTTAGTTTGAATACGCCATATAGCGCTGACATTAGATTCTTGGGTGAATAAACGGAATGGAATGAAGTAAATGCCCTTTATTTAGGGTAAGTAACATACAGCAGCACAGACTTTCCCATGTCCATTGAACACTGCAGGCGTTGAGGCGGGGATGGCGGCGGTTCGACAAAAATATGCGTGCTGTCGCTCTCCACTCCAAACAAGAACAATTGAACAAAGACGCTGCACGTGACAGCTGGGAATGCTTTGATTGGCTGGTGAGTGATGTATTAATACAGCTCATGCATATTAATGCGGACTATTTGCAGGAATGGTAGTGAATGGGTCGCCTATTGCCGTGTATAAACTATGCCTAAGCATATCGCATAAGCAACCATTTATACACAACAAAACACAGATTCAGTTAAGTTTTTATTTATAATTATAATGTTTGCCTAGGGGGACTGTCTGCTGCTACTGATGAAACTGTTTTGGTTCATTCTGTCAGTGAGTGATTCAGCGGTTACTGAATGGCACAACGTGGTTGTACAGAGGTCACAGCTGGGCTGTGAAACTCCCTGACAGAATGTTATGGATAACCCTTGAGTAAAGTTTCTTCAGCGGAAACTGAAAGAGCCCAGCGGCAACTGGGCTGTCCAACGAAGGTTGGGATGACAGCGGCAACTGTGTGGACTTCACTCAATGGGTTTAGTTTGAATACGCCATATAGCGCTGACATTAGATTCTTGGGTGAATAAACGGAATGGAACGAAGTAAATGCCCAAAGAGAACATATGTGCAGCAGATGTTTTCCCCCAAGAATGTAATAAGATGGGAAAGCCTTCAGTGTTCAATGAAAAGAAAAAAAAGAAAAAAAAATGTTTTTTTATACAACAGTAGCATATCAACAATAATGGAAAAGAAAGGTATACATACATGAAGAAATAAATCGACAATGGCAAGAAACAGCATGCAATTACTATGAGTAGACTGGTATTACAACTGCAACACCAGACTCGAACTTATGAAGACAAAGACACATGAACCGCAATAAGTCTATGACATATGAAAATGTCAAATCTTGAATATTGCAATTATCAAGACAAAGTCGCTTGAATTGCAAGCAGTCTATGATATATGTAAATTTAAAGTCTTGTGCGAATGAATGGCTGAGAGTGGTTCCATGCGTGCTGAAAACACTGCACTGTTGCAAAGACATCTGATCATGTATGGGCCGCATTATGTGAAATAATTGCGTACCAATCTGAGTCGGACGATGGTGGCATAGCATGAGAAAGATACATCTTGGAAGATGGCAATGATGAATCCGTGGTAAATTGAGAATGGAAACGATTCAATGATCACATCCAACTCGGGCAGGAAGCAAGATGATCACATCCATGAAATCGGCAGAAGAAGACCCTGAGAATGCACTAACACCTCCACGAACTGAAAGCACTGAAAGCACATTTGGCAACGAAGATGACAGATATGCACAAACGGCACACAAGGAACACCGGTATCACACGCGTGCAGAAACTCCACACATACGATGAATATAGAAACACAATGCACTACTTTGGAAAGTGGAACAACCGCAATCGCATCACATGGCAAAGCACCGTAGAACTGGATCCAGAAAAACACAACCAGGATGGAAGAACAACGTGAATGGGAGACCTCCTATCCTTGTATGTTGAATGCAGCATGATCAGGGTCGCTGTGTATTGCTATCCGCATCCATGGCCATGGCTCTCTGCGCTGCCCGTATAGCACTGTGAGGAGTGCGAATGTATCTTGTGTAACAATCCGAAGACCACCGGCCCAGAACTTTGATTATATGGTCTTCCAGCCGAGCCGCTGCCGCTGAAGTAGCCGCACCTATACGGAATGAATGGCCACTGAACCGATTAGTATCCATTCCCATCTTACGGTAGAGAAGTTGCATGTGATTAAGGAACACCACTCTTGACAATGCCTGACCTGTAGCCGTAATGAAGAGCGGTGCATATGGCAGGGCGATGAGCGTCTCCTGAATTGCATAAAAGTCTTCAGAGCAGTGTATGGACATATAGCGCGACCTGTGGCATGAAACTGAACGGTCACACCCTTACGGAAAGGGTCGGTTTTAGACGATTTTAACTTGAGAAAAGCAGTTTCTAGGTGGAAGTGCACATCGCCGACACAGAGATGAATGGTTGGATTGAAGGAATCCCGAACAGTGAATTCCCCACATCTCAGAAAGCAACTGTGCAGACAGTCAATAACAGCAAATCCGTGTGTGTGTGTCAAATACTCCTCCACGCAGAATTGTACAAATGCTTGTTAGGATATTGAATGTAATAGGCTGGCACAGTTTTTCAGGTGAACCTTGGGGTTTTTTGATGGCCCGCAGGATGGTGGCAAGATGAGGCAGATTATTTCTGTCTGTGGTGAATGGTGATTGCAAACCAGCCTGCATATACTTGAACCTAATGCCACAGAGGCACAATTTTATTGTAGAATGCTTTAAGTTGAGGACTCTATTGCAATGTGTCGCAAAGTAGATTAATGTGTTCTCCGTAATAGCTGGCAAAAGTTGCATGGTTGAGGCGAAGCCACACATCAGCATGAAGGTCCTAAACGCGTTGAATGCAGTGTTGTAGGCGATCTGTGTCGCAGGGCTCAAAGACTGGTTCCACAAAATCTCTACCTCTGTATCCAGGTCCACAAGACTTCCGAGGGTGGGGAGCATGTGCTGGGTTGCAGATCCGCGTCCGGAGCCAGTGCATGAAATTTCTGAAATTGAAGGCGGGACAAGGCATCAGCTGTATTGTTGATAACTCCAGGAATGTGTTTGGCAGAAAAATAAAAGTTACAAGAAGCCGCACACCATGTAAGTTTATGCATTAATTTCATTATATGCATACATTTTGATCGTCCCTTTAGAAGTATATTCACCATTGCCATATTATCACATATAAATATTATGCGTTTGCCTGCCCACTCTGCACCCCAAATAATGGCAGCAACAACAATGGGGTACAACTCCCTAAATGCCATAGAGAAATCATTCTCCACAGAAAAAATCATTTTAAGATCATCAGACCATGCAGCTGCAAACCAGTGGGTTTTGAAGTAACCTCCATACCCCACCGTGGATGAAGCATCTGTGCATAATTCAAGTTTGTGTGATGTTGTGGACTGATTGTCAAGAAACATAGAAACTCCATTCCACGTAGCCAGGAATCGGTGCCACATATATAGTTCCTCTCTGCAATTTGCATCAAAGTGTACGTAATGATGGAGTTCCCTGACTTTGGTAGATAGTCGAATGAGGTATGACACAAACGCACGCCCTGGTAGGATAACACGGGTAGCATAATTGAAGTGGCCGAGTAACTGGAGCAGTTCTCGCTTGCGGACCCTATGTTTGTTAAGAAAGTTTTTTATGTAGTTCGCAATACGTTCCACTTTATCCCTTGGTAGACGTGCTTGCATTTGATCCGAGTCCAGAATTATTCCCAAATATTCTAAAACTGTACAAGGGCCAATGGTCTTGTTTGGAGCGTGTTGGTCAGAAACAAATGGGACAATTATATGTTGTGGAATTGATAAGTGCTGTGACTTAAGGTCAAGGTTGTTAGCTTACAGCACACATTTTTGTGCAAATGCGAGAAAATGTAGCAAAGAAAAATATATCCAACCAGTACACGACGTTATTACGCACAGGTAGACAAATATTAAAACCATACATTTTCAATCATATATAGGGATTGTTGCAACGAAGCTAGAAAGTGAGTGGTCATATGAAGAAAATCCCTGTTTCTTAAAATAGATGCATCTGCTTTTAAAAACAGTAACAAAAATGAGAGTCAAAAGATTCACATTTAAGTTAGAATCAACTCCCTCAAAATGCACTTGTAAAGTTGAGATTACTCATCAGTGATCACTGTGGTTTGAATGGACGAACACTATGATATTGAAGACACATGTACATGTGCTCTCATGTGCGTGTTATGGCCTAATATAGGGGTTTATACACAACAAAACACAGATTCAGTTAAGTTTTTATTTATAATTATAATGTTTGCCTAGGGGGACTGTCTGCTGCTACTGATGAAACTGTTTTGGTTCATTCTGTCAGTGAGTGATTCAGTGGTTACTGAATGGCACAACGTGGTTGTACAGAGGTCACAGCTGGGCTGTGAAACTCCCTGACAGAATGTTATGGATAACCCTTGAGTAACGTTTCTTCAGCGGAAACTGAAGGAGCCCAGCGGCAACTGGGCTGTCCAACGAAGGTTGGGATGACAGCGGCAACTGTGTGGACTTCACTCAATGGGTTTAGTTTGAATACGCCATATAGCGCTGACATTAGATTCTTGGGTGAATAAACGGAATGGAATGAAGTAAATGCCCTTTATTTAGGGTAAGTAACATACAGCAGCACAGACTTTCCCATGTCCATTGAACACTGCAGGCGTTGAGGCGGGGATGGCGGCGGTTCGACAAAAATATGCGTGCTGTCGCTCTCCACTCCAAACAAGAACAATTGAACAAAGACGCTGCACGTGACAGCTGGGAATGCTTTGATTGGCTGGTGAGTGATGTATTAATACAGCTCATGCATATTAATGCGGACTATTTGCAGGAATGGTAGTGAATGGGTCGCCTATTGCCGTGTATAAACTATGCCTAAGCATATCGCATAAGCAACCATTTATACACAACAAAACACAGATTCAGTTAAGTTTTTATTTATAATTATAATGTTTGCCTAGGGGGACTGTCTGCTGCTACTGATGAAACTGTTTTGGTTCATTCTGTCAGTGAGTGATTCAGCGGTTACTGAATGGCACAACGTGGTTGTACAGAGGTCACATCTGGGCTGTGAAACTCCCTGACAGAATGTTATGGATAACCCTTGAGTAAAGTTTCTTCAGCGGAAACTGAAAGAGCCCAGTGGCAACTGGGCTGTCCAACGAAGGTTGGGATGACAGCGGCAACTGTGTGGACTTCACTCAATGGGTTTAGTTTGAATACGCCATATAGCGCTGACATTAGATTCTTGGGTGAATAAACGGAATGGAACGAAGTAAATGCCCAAAGAGAACATATGTGCAGCAGATGTTTTCCCCCAAGAATGTATTAAGATGGGAAAGCCTTCAGTGTTCAATGAAAAGAAAAAAAAGAAAAAAAAAATGTTTTTTTATACAACAGTAGCATATCAACAATAATGGAAAAGAAAGGTATACATACATGAAGAAATAAATCGACAATGGCAAGAAACAGCATGCAATTACTATGAGTAGACTGGTATTACAACTGCAACACCAGACTCGAACTTATGAAGACAAAGACACATGAACCGCAATAAGTCTATGACATATGAAAATGTCAAATCTTGAATATTGCAATTATCAAGACAAAGTCGCTTGAATTGCAAGCAGTCTATGATATATGTAAATTTAAAGTCTTGTGCGAATGAATGGCTGAGAGTGGTTCCATGCGTGCTGAAAACACTGCACTGTTGCAAAGACATCTGATCATGTATGGGCCGCATTATGTGAAATAATTGCGTACCAATCTGAGTCGGACGATGGTGGCATAGCATGAGAAAGATACATCTTGGAAGATGGCAATGATGAATCCGTGGTAAATTGAGAATGGAAACGATTCAATGATCACATCCAACTCGGGCAGGAAGCAAGATGATCACATCCATGAAATCGGCAGAAGAAGACCCTGAGAATGCACTAAACACCTCCACGAACTGAAAGCACTGAAAGCACATTTGGCAACGAAGATGACAGATATGCACAAACGGCACACAAGGAACACCGGTATCACACGCGTGCAGAAACTCCACACATACGATGAATATAGAAACACAATGCACTACTTTGGAAAGTGGAACAACCGCAATCGCATCACATGGCAAAGCACCGTAGAACTGGATCCAGAAAAACACAACCAGGATGGAAGAACAACGTGAATGGGAGACCTCCTATCCTTGTATGTTGAATGCAGCATGATCAGGGTCGCTGTGTATTGCTATCCGCATCCATGGCCATGGCTCTCTGCGCTGCCCGTATAGCACTGTGAGGAGTGCGAATGTATCTTGTGTAACAATCCGAAGACCACCGGCCCAGAACTTTGATTATATGGTCTTCCAGCCGAGCCGCTGCCGCTGAAGTAGCCGCACCTATACGGAATGAATGGCCACTGAACCGATTAGTATCCATTCCCATCTTACGGTAGAGAAGTTGCATGTGATTAAGGAACACCACTCTTGACAATGCCTGACCTGTAGCCGTAATGAAGAGCGGTGCATATGGCAGGGCGATGAGCGTCTCCTGAATTGCATAAAAGTCTTCAGAGCAGTGTATGGACATATAGCGCGACCTGTGGCATGAAACTGAACGGTCACACCCTTACGGAAAGGGTCGGTTTTAGACGATTTTAACTTGAGAAAAGCAGTTTCTAGGTGGAAGTGCACATCGCCGACACAGAGATGAATGGTTGGATTGAAGGAATCCCGAACAGTGAATTCCCCACATCTCAGAAAGCAACTGTGCAGACAGTCAATAACAGCAAATCCGTGTGTGTGTGTCAAATACTCCTCCACGCAGAATTGTACAAATGCTTGTTAGGATATTGAATGTAATAGGCTGGCACAGTTTTTCAGGTGAACCTTGGGGTTTTTTGATGGCCCGCAGGATGGTGGCAAGATGAGGCAGATTATTTCTGTCTGTGGTGAATGGTGATTGCAAACCAGCCTGCATATACTTGAACCTAATGCCACAGAGGCACAATTTTATTGTAGAATGCTTTAAGTTGAGGACTCTATTGCAATGTGTCGCAAAGTAGATTAATGTGTTCTCCGTAATAGCTGGCAAAAGTTGCATGGTTGAGGCAAAGCCACACATCAGCATGAAGGTCCTAAACGCGTTGAATGCAGTGTTGTAGGCGATCTGTGTCGCAGGGCTCAAAGACTGGTTCCACAAAATCTCTACCTCTGTATCCAGGTCCACAAGACTTCCGAGGGTGGGGAGCATGTGCTGGGTTGCAGATCCGCGTCCGGAGCCAGTGCATGAAATTTCTGAAATTGAAGGCGGGACAAGGCATCAGCTGTATTGTTGATAACTCCAGGAATGTGTTTGGCAGAAAAATAAAAGTTACAAGAAGCCGCACACCATGTAAGTTTATGCATTAATTTCATTATATGCATACATTTTGATCGTCCCTTTAGAAGTATATTCACCATTGCCATATTATCACATATAAATATTATGCGTTTGCCTGCCCACTCTGCACCCCAAATAATGGCAGCAACAACAATGGGGTACAACTCCCTAAATGCCATAGAGAAATCATTCTCCACAGAAAAAATCATTTTAAGATCATCAGACCATGCAGCTGCAAACCAGTGGGTTTTGAAGTAACCTCCATACCCCACCGTGGATGAAGCATCTGTGCATAATTCAAGTTTGTGTGATGTTGTGGACTGATTGTCAAGAAACATAGAAACTCCATTCCACGTAGCCAGGAATCGGTGCCACATATATAGTTCCTCTCTGCAATTTGCATCAAAGTGTACGTAATGATGGAGTTCCCTGACTTTGGTAGATAGTCGAATGAGGTATGACACAAACGCACGCCCTGGTAGGATAACACGGGTAGCATAATTGAAGTGGCCGAGTAACTGGAGCAGTTCTCGCTTGCGGACCCTATGTTTGTTAAGAAAGTTTTTTATGTAGTTCGCAATACGTTCCACTTTATCCCTTGGTAGACGTGCTTGCATTTGATCCGAGTCCAGAATTATTCCCAAATATTCTAAAACTGTACAAGGGCCAATGGTCTTGTTTGGAGCGTGTTGGTCAGAAACAAATGGGACAATTATATGTTGTGGAATTGATAAGTGCTGTGACTTAAGGTCAAGGTTGTTAGCTTACAGCACACATTTTTGTGCAAATGCGAGAAAATGTAGCAAAGAAAAATATATCCAACCAGTACACGACGTTATTACGCACAGGTAGACAAATATTAAAACCATACATTTTCAATCATATATAGGGATTGTTGCAACGAAGCTAGAAAGTGAGTGGTCATATGAAGAAAATCCCTGTTTCTTAAAATAGATGCATCTGCTTTTAAAAACAGTAACAAAAATGAGAGTCAAAAGATTCACATTTAAGTTAGAATCAACTCCCTCAAAATGCACTTGTAAAGTTGAGATTACTCATCAGTGATCACTGTGGTTTGAATGGACGAACACTATGATATTGAAGACACATGTACATGTGCTCTCATGTGCGTGTTATGGCCTAATATAGGGGTTTATACACAACAAAACACAGATTCAGTTAAGTTTTTATTTATAATTATAATGTTTGCCTAGGGGGACTGTCTGCTGCTACTGATGAAACTGTTTTGGTTCATTCTGTCAGTGAGTGATTCAGTGGTTACTGAATGGCACAACGTGGTTGTACAGAGGTCACAGCTGGGCTGTGAAACTCCCTGACAGAATGTTATGGATAACCCTTGAGTAACGTTTCTTCAGCGGAAACTGAAGGAGCCCAGCGGCAACTGGGCTGTCCAACGAAGGTTGGGATGACAGCGGCAACTGTGTGGACTTCACTCAATGGGTTTAGTTTGAATACGCCATATAGCGCTGACATTAGATTCTTGGGTGAATAAACGGAATGGAATGAAGTAAATGCCCTTTATTTAGGGTAAGTAACATACAGCAGCACAGACTTTCCCATGTCCATTGAACACTGCAGGCGTTGAGGCGGGGATGGCGGCGGTTCGACAAAAATATGCGTGCTGTCGCTCTCCACTCCAAACAAGAACAATTGAACAAAGACGCTGCACGTGACAGCTGGGAATGCTTTGATTGGCTGGTGAGTGATGTATTAATACAGCTCATGCATATTAATGCGGACTATTTGCAGGAATGGTAGTGAATGGGTCGCCTATTGCCGTGTATAAACTATGCCTAAGCATATCGCATAAGCAACCATTTATACACAACAAAACACAGATTCAGTTAAGTTTTTATTTATAATTATAATGTTTGCCTAGGGGGACTGTCTGCTGCTACTGATGAAACTGTTTTGGTTCATTCTGTCAGTGAGTGATTCAGCGGTTACTGAATGGCACAACGTGGTTGTACAGAGGTCACATCTGGGCTGTGAAACTCCCTGACAGAATGTTATGGATAACCCTTGAGTAAAGTTTCTTCAGCGGAAACTGAAAGAGCCCAGCGGCAACTGGGCTGTCCAACGAAGGTTGGGATGACAGCGGCAACTGTGTGGACTTCACTCAATGGGTTTAGTTTGAATACGCCATATAGCGCTGACATTAGATTCTTGGGTGAATAAACGGAATGGAACGAAGTAAATGCCCAAAGAGAACATATGTGCAGCAGATGTTTTCCCCCAAGAATGTATTAAGATGGGAAAGCCTTCAGTGTTCAATGAAAAGAAAAAAAAGAAAAAAAAATGTTTTTTTATACAACAGTAGCATATCAACAATAATGGAAAAGAAAGGTATACATACATGAAGAAATAAATCGACAATGGCAAGAAACAGCATGCAATTACTATGAGTAGACTGGTATTACAACTGCAACACCAGACTCGAACTTATGAAGACAAAGACACATGAACCGCAATAAGTCTATGACATATGAAAATGTCAAATCTTGAATATTGCAATTATCAAGACAAAGTCGCTTGAATTGCAAGCAGTCTATGATATATGTAAATTTAAAGTCTTGTGCGAATGAATGGCTGAGAGTGGTTCCATGCGTGCTGAAAACACTGCACTGTTGCAAAGACATCTGATCATGTATGGGCCGCATTATGTGAAATAATTGCGTACCAATCTGAGTCGGACGATGGTGGCATAGCATGAGAAAGATACATCTTGGAAGATGGCAATGATGAATCCGTGGTACATTGAGAATGGAAACGATTCAATGATCACATCCAACTCGGGCAGGAAGCAAGATGATCACATCCATGAAATCGGCAGAAGAAGACCCTGAGAATGCACTAACACCTCCACGAACTGAAAGCACTGAAAGCACATTTGGCAACGAAGATGACAGATATGCACAAACGGCACACAAGGAACACCGGTATCACACGCGTGCAGAAACTCCACACATACGATGAATATAGAAACACAATGCACTACTTTGGAAAGTGGAACAACCGCAATCGCATCACATGGCAAAGCACCGTAGAACTGGATCCAGAAAAACACAACCAGGATGGAAGAACAACATGAATGGGAGACCTCCTATCCTTGTATGTTGAATGCAGCATGATCAGGGTCGCTGTGTATTGCTATCCGCATCCATGGCCATGGCTCTCTGCGCTGCCCGTATAGCACTGTGAGGAGTGCGAATGTATCTTGTGTAACAATCCGAAGACCACCGGCCCAGAACTTTGATTATATGGTCTTCCAGCCGAGCCGCTGCCGCTGAAGTAGCCGCACCTATACGGAATGAATGGCCACTGAACCGATTAGTATCCATTCCCATCTTACGGTAGAGAAGTTGCATGTGATTAAGGAACACCACTCTTGACAATGCCTGACCTGTAGCCGTAATGAAGAGCGGTGCATATGGCAGGGCGATGAGCGTCTCCTGAATTGCATAAAAGTCTTCAGAGCAGTGTATGGACATATAGCGCGACCTGTGGCATGAAACTGAACGGTCACACCCTTACGGAAAGGGTCGGTTTTAGACGATTTTAACTTGAGAAAAGCAGTTTCTAGGTGGAAGTGCACATCGCCGACACAGAGATGAATGGTTGGATTGAAGGAATCCCGAACAGTGAATTCCCCACATCTCAGAAAGCAACTGTGCAGACAGTCAATAACAGCAAATCCGTGTGTGTGTCAAATACTCCTCCACGCAGAATTGTACAAATGCTTGTTAGGATATTGAATGTAATAGGCTGGCACAGTTTTTCAGGTGAACCTTGGGGTTTTTTGATGGCCCGCAGGATGGTGGCAAGATGAGGCAGATTATTTCTGTCTGTGGTGAATGGTGATTGCAAACCAGCCTGCATATACTTGAACCTAATGCCACAGAGGCACAATTTTATTGTAGAATGCTTTAAGTTGAGGACTCTATTGCAATGTGTCGCAAAGTAGATTAATGTGTTCTCCGTAATAGCTGGCAAAAGTTGCATGGTTGAGGCGAAGCCACACATCAGAATGAAGGTCCTAAATGCGTTGAATGCAGTGTTGTAGGCGATCTGTGTCGCAGGGCTCAAAGACTGGTTCCACAAAATCTCTACCTCTGTATCCAGGTCCACAAGACTTCCGAGGGTGGGGAGCATGTGCTGGGTTGCAGATCCGCGTCCGGAGCCAGTGCATGAAATTTCTGAAATTGAAGGCGGGACAAGGCATCAGCTGTATTGTTGATAACTCCAGGAATGTGTTTGGCAGAAAAATAAAAGTTACAAGAAGCCGCACACCATGTAAGTTTACGCATTAATTTCATTATATGCATACATTTTGATCGTCCCTTTAGAAGTATATTCACCATGGCCATATTATCACATATAAATATTATGCGTTTGCCTGCCCACTCTGCACCCCAAATAATGGCAGCAACAACAATGGGGTACAACTCCCTAAATGCCATAGAGAAATCATTCTCCACAGAAAAAATCATTTTAAGATCATCAGACCATGCAGCTGCAAACCAGTGGGTTTTGAAGTAACCTCCATACCCCACCGTGGATGAAGCATCTGTGCATAATTCAAGTTTGTCCGATGTTGTGGACTGATTGTCAAGAAACATAGAAACTCCATTTCACGTAGCCAGGAATCGGTGCCACATATATAGTTCCTCTCTGCAATTTGCATCAAAGTGTACGTAATGATGGAGTTCCCTGACTTTGGTAGATAGTCGAATGAGGTATGACACAAACGCACGCCCTGGTAGGATAACACGGGTAGCATAATTGAAGTGGCCGAGTAACTGGAGCAGTTCTCGCTTGCGGACCCTATGTTTGTTAAGAAAGTTTTTTATGTAGTTCGCAATACTTTCCACTTTATCCCTTGGTAGACGTGCTTGCATTTGATCCGAGTCCAGAATTATTCCCAAATATTCTAAAACTGTACAAGGGCCAATGGTCTTGTTTGGAGCGTGTTGGTCAGAAACAAATGGGACAATTATATGTTGTGGAATTGATAAGTGCTGTGACTTAAGGTCAAGGTTGTTAGCTTACAGCACACATTTTTGTGCAAATGCGAGAAAATGTAGCAAAGAAAAATATATCCAACCAGTACACGATGTTATTACGCACAGGTAGACAAATATTAAAACCATACATTTTCAATCATATATAGGGATTGTTGCAACGAAGCTAGAAAGTGAGTGGTCATATGAAGAAAATCCCTGTTTCTAAAAATAGATGCATCTGCTTTTAAAAACAGTAACAAAAATGAGAGTCAAAAGATTCACATTTAATTTAGAATCAACTCCCTCAAAATGCACTTGTAAAGTTGAGATTACTCATCAGTGATCACTGTGGTTTGAATGGACGAACACTATGATATTGAAGACACATGTACATGTGCTCTCATGTGCGTGTTGTTTCAAACTTATTTGAAAATATTTTCGACTGCCATTTTCTAGTGAAGTAACTAACAAAAGATTAAATTTGTTCTTGAAGAGGCAGTTGCTTAACTATTTTTACCTATCTGTAACTACAATACTGTAATCTAGGTACCCCTGTCAGTTAAAATTAGTTTCTGCTATGCTTTTTTGAAGTCATATGGCCAAAATACATTGCATATTTCTCTCCATCTAAACATACACACTTTTAAGTATGAATACACTATATATGAATATGATACATTCATACACTTACAAAATGTGTTTATAATATACATACAACACAGCAACACAGAGAATTTTATACTTGAAGATA
Organism: Margaritifera margaritifera; assembly: GCA_029931535.1. Lineage (NCBI taxonomy): Eukaryota > Metazoa > Mollusca > Bivalvia > Unionida > Margaritiferidae > Margaritifera > Margaritifera margaritifera. Next base: position 640,850 of record JAQPZY010001099.1, read on the forward strand.
AAATATTGCTTAAAACTACTGTTAAATGCAAATATGCATCATGAGAAATACAGAAATACAGGACACAGTTCAAATAAGAAAATAAGAGAACCATGGCACATAACACACACACACATATATATATATATATATATATATATATATATATATATATATATATATATATATATATATATATTGCGTTTGTTGCATCGCTACCACTTCTCCCTGTTTTGCTCTCACCTCTCCCTATTCTGTCAGAAAGGAGAAGTCACTTCTCCCTAAATTCAAGTCTAGCTTGACCCCTGAAATGATTATAATAATGATGATATTATTTGACATTGGTGGCTCATTTGAAGGTAACATCTTTGCATATTTACATGTTTATGCTGGCACTCCACGTAAACCTATTCACACAATTTTTAACAAAAATCATATTACTCTTGTCTAATGGCTATACATGTATTGTTTATTTTAATCTTAATTATTATTGAAGTGACAATCACAAGTCTAACTGGAAGTTTATATGCATGCTGTATAAAAGATTAAAATCCATTCTGTAAATGGATGAAACTTGATTACAGAAGAGTAGAAATCATCTGGTTGAGTATGGTAAATATTTGGAATTTATTGTTGTAAGAATCATTGTCATTAGTATATCATTACTTTTCTTTTGATTAACCATTATTATACACTTAGACTGGTTTACAGTGTACAATAAACTGTATAGGATATGACTTCTTTTATACAAGTCATGCATTATTGTTCTCCAATACTTTGTTTATAAATGAAAACTACTGAGTAAGTAAATATAATACCATGACAAACATACTGTTTCATTACATGTTTGATGATAGTTCAGTTCAACTTCTTGAACAGTATTGCAGAACTCAAAGGTTTCTGGAACTAAATATATGATGTGTTCATCAAAACATCCTGTACCATCTGCCGTCACATAGTCTTGAACTGCACGCATCACTTGCTTTCTATGCTCCAGGGATGGGAATGCAACCATAGTGGGTCTGTCAAACTGCTGAAAATTGTCACATATGTCACAACATTCCAGAATAGTAGTCTGCTGGAACTTCACATTGAAATACCCAGAAAAAAACAATCTTCTGCACTTATTTGACTTACAAAACTCCTTAATGGTACTGTCAATATGTCTTTGTGCCAAGTCTGTAGCATTATAGTACAAAATGGCTTGGTCTTTGGAACCATCTCTACTTGCATGGCCAATCTCTTGTGTGTAGGCCAAAAAACAAAAAAAAAAAAAACAAAGAAAGAAAGTCAGTATTAATACTTGTAACTGATGTTTTTTTACATCTTCTGCACATGCTCACACTAAACAAAATTATAGTTATGTTATATAAGAAAAATCCATCCAATAACTATTAGAGTAATTAACATCTTTTTGCTTTTAATATTGATTAAAAAAAACGTAAAAACGTGCATAATGAAAGGAAACTTTGAATATACGGTATATACTCGCGTATAATCTGATACCAACTGCAAAACTGCATAGACCCAGGTTTTCCGTCACATAATGCACCGGCAGATCTGGGTTTATGCAGTTTGTAAGGACTAATCAGTAGAACAAACAACATAGACACTGATCTGCCGGCAGATTATGCTATGGCAGATCACGGTCTATGTTGTTTGCATTTGGATCCTGCTTATACGTGAGTATATATGGTAAAAAATAAACATATATTCAGATATGTTTAATATACATGACTTATATACATACTCAGACCTTTTATCATCCTTAAATATATGGTACTCTACCCCACAAAAATGTATTGTCGTAAATACAAAACATATCTGCAGCATTACAACTTGCAATATACTATTGTCATAGGAAACTCTTACTTATTTCTGTGTAACTCCAAATGTAATGGCTTGTACACATAGACATAAGCACCTTCTATGGTGTGCCTGTAACTCCACAGGTAATGGCTTGTACACATAGACATAAGCACCTTCTATGGCGTGCCTGTAACTCCAAACATAATGGCTTGTACACATAGACATAAGCACCTTCTATGGTGTGCCTGTAACTCCAAACGTAATGGCTTGTACTCGTAGACATAAGCACCTTCTATGGCGTGCCTGTAACTCCAAACGTAATGACTTGTACACAGAGACATAAGCACCTTTTATGGTGTGCCTGCAACTCCAAAGGTAATGGCTTGTACACATAGACATAAGCACCTTCTATGGCGTGCCTGTAACTCCAAACATAATGGCTTGTACACATAGACATAAGCACCTTCTATGGCTTGTACACATAGACATAAGCACCTTCTATGGTGTGGCTCACCCTGTTGATGTATACAAGACTAAACATGAATGGAAATATTTTCTTTCCAAACTGGTGTGGTGTTTAAAATGGTAAACCTTTTCATTTCTAGATGTCTGTGAATGTTCCTCTGTGATGTCTGACTTGCTGTTGCAGTCAATGCAAGGACTCTTAATCAGTTTTGTATACAGGGTCTTAAATTTGAAAGCTTCTTGAACTCTGGTCTAAAGTTCTTCCCCCATTCTAAAATACAATGGGCCTCATCAACTACAAGATAAGTGGTCATATTTTTTGGATATATATATATTGTCCCCGGCTTTTCAGCACGACATATGATGCCTTCAGGATGACCAGTAAAATGAAAGATGTGACTAGTTTGTTCAAAGTCAATACCAGCTATAAGATGCAAAGCTCGGGTCTTCAACTTTTGGATCTCCTGTTGCAGAATTGAGTTTAATGGCACAACTATAATGACAATGCAGGTTTTGTCAAGTACATGTTGCTAGTAACTGGGCAGTATTTCAAATACAAGTGACTTCCCATATCATGTTGGTAGTATGGCAACTGTGTTGTTCTAGCAACTTCAGAAAATTCAGTTGATGAGGCTTTATAAACTGAATGTATGTGCAACATGTAGTTTTTTGGGGGGGGTAAAACTAATTTTAATTATGCAATACTTACCCATCACTATTATATAGCTTATTACTTTTTCGTGTCAAAAAATCTCGTCCATTCGACGTGAAAACATCCTCCCACTTTGAGTGGAGATTTTGTCAACAAGACACGTCACACACGTGCACCTCTCCGCGCCTGCGCGAACATTCATCTTTTTCATAGACGAAATTACGCCAGGACATCAGAGCGGGGTGGGAGGAGGGCATTTGATAATAGTGATGGGTAAGTATTGCATAATTAAAATTAGTGTTACCCCCCCCAAAAAACTACATTTTAATAGCAGCAATACAATACCTATCACTATTATATAGCTGAATTGGTCAGTTAGGCGGGTAGGCTGATCTTAAACTGATCAAAAACAGAAAAATGGAAAGTACTCACCATTTGATGGAGAGATCCACTTTACAAATTGTTGGAGTCCCTCTGGGCCACATGTTGTGTTGCAACTATGGGTTACAAGAGAGAATACCTGCGCAATTAGCGGAGGTAGAGAAGGTAGTATGGGATCGCCAAAATGCTGCCTTCATGATGTCCTCTAAGGAAGAGTGATTAGATAGGCCCATGAGGCAGCGACAGCTTGAACCTCATGGGCTTTTAGTTTCGTAAAAGAGAGGTCTCTATCAGTAAGGGACCGATAAGCTCTTTTAATTGTAGTGACAATCCACCGTGAAATAGTGGAGGCCGAAATATCAACGGAACCCTTAAGGGGAAGGAAAAGACGTTTCCTGCACTTTCTTTCACTTTTGAAGCATTCAGATAGAAACGCAGTGCCCTAACTGGGCATAAAAACCTATCTTGATCATCTCCAGCACAGATTCGACTGAGACTGGGGATCTCTATAGGTGATGGAGCTACCAGAGGTAACTGAAATTTTTTTTTTTTTTTTAAAAATCCTGGCTGACAAAGGATGGAAATGGATTCGTAATTGCCATTGAACCGGAGACAGCCAGTGTCAACAGACAATGTATGAATCTCGCTACGTCTTCTCACAGATGCAAAGCGAGTTAAAACACAGTCTCTATAGCCCTTGATAGTTGAAACTGAACCTCTTTTGTTCTCAAAAAGAACAAAAGGAAATCAGCAATGGCAGTTACCGAGGGACAGCTGGGATCAACATGTTTCCTACTGTACCAATCACAGAAGATTCTCCACCTGGCATCATAGGCCTTGGATGTAGAAGCTCTCCTGGCCTGAATGATGCAACTGGCAACCCGGCCCGAAAACTTGTTCTGGCGGATAGATCGCTTAAGATGAGCCAAGCGTGAAGGTGGAGAATGTGTGGGCTGTTGTGACAGAAGATCCCTCCTGTAAGAAGGAGACCTGGGTTGATCTATCAATAGGTCTAAAAGATCGTTGACCAAGATCGTTGGGGCCATAATGGAGCTATGAGAATGATCCAGGCAGTGGAAGTTCTAACTTTTTGCAGAACTTGCGGTAGTAGTTGCAATGGTGGGAAGGCGTATGCGAACAGACGATCCCACTGGAAGCTGAATGCGTCCACTGCCCAAGCTCTCTGGTCCGGGATGGAGAGACGTAAAAAGGAAGTCTAATGTTGAGCCTGGTCGCAAACAAGTCCACTAGGGGCCTTCCCCATAGTGAGAAAAGGGGATTCTGTCACTTCGCGGTGAAGAGTCCATTCCATGAGAACTGATTTGCCTGACCAGGACAGACTGTCCGCTAAAACGTTCTTCTTCCCTGGGATGTGGTGAACTCGAGGGAAATGTTCTATGAGGTGGCCCAACGGAGGAGGTTCCAGACCTCTACAGAAAGAGAAGGTGCATGTGTGCCTCCTTGATGTCGGAGATACACTACGAAATGCGTGTTGTCGGGGGAGACCATGACAGATCAACCCCTTTACTCTGTCGATGCACCCTTTCAACGCTAGAAATACAGCTTTCATTTCTAGGTTGTTCCTAGGGGAATCAGAGCTGATAGAGAATCCTTGTGTGGTTTCCACCTTGCGAGAAGGAGAAACTGTAGAGGGCGCATATGGAGCCATCCTAAGGGAACCAGATCTGCAGCGGCATTCAAGGTTACCAAAAGGGATAGTTAAAGGCAAGCAGACAACAATGTTCTTGCTCGTTGTGCCTCTAGCAGTGCCAGGATTCGATCTATGTGATCCAGTGGAACCCGGAATAAGTTCTGGTTCACGAAGAAGTTCATCCCAACGTAACTTAGATGGGACGAGTTCGGACTTCTCAATGTTGGGTAAAACAAACCCAACCGAGTTACTGTGAACCAACAACGGAACAGGTTCTGGTGGCGGGACTGAACCTGAACATTATGGATCAGCTATTCGTGAAAATACTGGAGAATCAGGGTTCCCAGTAATCAGAGATAGGGCACTACAACTCCCATAACATGGGTGAAGACTCGGGGTGCAGAAGCGATTCTGAATGACAGAACCCAGAAGTGAAAGACTTCCTGGTCCAAGCAAACCCGGAGGTATTTCCACCGGTTTAACAGGGGGAGATCGAAAATGATACACAATTTCCCACTTTTCTTGCTGACCAGGAAGAATTGGAAGTAGAATGCAGGAAACTGATCGTTCAGGAACCTCTTGACTGCCCCTTTCTGTAAAAGGGTGTGCACCTCTTCATTTAATGTTCCCCAAATTGGACTTGTGAAGAACATCGAGGTCCTTGATAGAGGAGGTTGTTCCCAGAAACTGAAGCCGGTAATCCTCACTTACATAGAAAGGACACACCCATCATCCAAGTTACTTGACCAAGCCTCTGAAAAGAGGCCTAGACAAGCACCTACAGGGACAATAGGAGAGGAATGCACGGCAGGAGAGGATACGAGTCCCTAGGGCCATCCCCCCCCCTAACACCGCCTTCCTTGAGAAAGGAAGGCGGGTTGGGGAAGTTCCTCCTGAGGACTTTACTCAGGAGGAGGAGGTCTCATTTGAACTTGTGCATTGGACTGGGGCTGCATCTGATTTAAAATTTAGTGGGTGGCCCCTGGGGGCAATTCACCTTAGTGTGCTTCCTGGCCAATTACGATGGGCCAGGTGCAGTTGTGAAGGATCTATGTTCATGATCCTTCAAATCTTGTGAAGCCACAGTGGGGATGAGTCCTCCGAAGAGGCTATTGGCTTCCAATGGAGCAGCCCTTAGAAGGTCTTTCCTATGGTTAAATAAGACCTTTGAGGAGTCCAGCACAATGAGATGGTGGATGTTAGAAGTTCCATTGATAAAACCATTGCAACAGAGAGTGAATTCTGGGATGTCTTGATCACAGCTTCCAGCACGCATAGTAATGCGGCTGGGTTCAAAGCAGCCTCCTTCAGCATACTAAATGAAGTAGTTGAGAAGAGGTCTGCATGGGAAGCTATGGTGACCAGAAGCCGGCCTTTCTGCTCAAAGGCTTGATTATTTTAATCGGAAGGCGTGCCCAGACTTCAATTATAATACCCATCTTGAGACATCTGCATCCAACTGAAGAGGTTCTTAATGGGTCTTCACTTCGGGAATGTACCCAGTAAATAGAGGCAGAGACCAAGGTCTCAAAGTAGAGGGAGGGTCAGACCATCCTCTACGCCATCTAGCACAGGCTGGCCTGTGGAAGAACCTCTATGACATTTCCTCAATCGTTGAGGAATGTAGAAGGAGCAGGAGATCTGGTTGTGGCTGGGTCCCGGAGATCCTTTAAACTGGAAAGGATCTTCTTGGGCTGTGCGCAAGATGGCTTTGGGCACAAGTTACAGCGTTATCAAAAGACCAGATTTCTTCCAAATCATCTAAGTGAAAGAAACTGGTAGGACTGAGAGGAGGCGACAAAAGAGCTGTTCCTACCTCGATCTCACTGGAGTCAACGAGGGTAGATAAATGCATCATCATCAAGAACACTCCAAGCAGGCGAGTGGCTGGACATCATTATGTCCTTCTGAGCAGTGACATAGGTGTACTCGACGCCATTTCCTGTACTTGTTCGTCTATGTGCTCTAGATGTTCCAGGATAAAGACAAGACCGCTTGTCTTTCGTGGATGATGCTATGCTTTCGCCTTGCTGGTGAATGCCACCTGACGAGGAGACGATGGCAGGACACGAGCCGCGGCATCGCCTCTACTCTGGGCCCTACCTCTCGTACGGATTCATTGGGATAATAGGAAAGGGGGGATCCCGATCCGATCCCCTTCCTTCGTCTGAACCCTGTGGGCAGACTCCCAATCCTGTACAAGGTATGATGGTAGAGTTGGGAGATGGTGTCCTTTTCCGGTCCGATCCCCCATCTCCACACAATGAGGCCTCTGGGTGATGACCGGTATAAGGTTTGAAAGGTTTGAGATGACCGATGGCCTGTGACGATGTAAGCAGCCACAGGGATGAAGTCACTGGTGACTGGTCATCATATATTGATCAGTCATTTCTACGGGTCAATGCCCATTGACCGGACCGGTCACTGGTCAGTAACCGGTGACCAGTCAATGCCCGGTGACTGGACCGGTCAATACCCGGTCACCAGTCAATACTCGGTGACCATGCACCGGTCAATGGTCCGTTAGGCGACATAGATATGTCAGCCTAGTTCGTCTTCATCACTAAAAAAGGTGCGGTGCGACACGCTACCCCGGAAGTGTTGGGCGCGGTGCAGCTCCTCCCTCTCGGGAGTGTGTGACACGCTACCCTGAGACGAGCGGTGCCCTGATATAAGCGGTGCACTTCCTTCCTGGTGGAAGGCAGCTACACACTACTGTTAATGTCTTCTCCCTTCCGGGAGAGGCGATCTACTCCTGGAACGTTCACTCCCTCCCTTACAGGAGAGGCCTAACCTGTCTCCGAACTCTTGAGATTGGTCCCATAGACTCCTGGACCCCGGAGTGTTCTGAGCTTGTAGAACTAGTCTTCTCCCAGTGTGTTCCTGCCTGAGACTCTATAAGAGAAAAAATTTGAAAATTCACACGATGATGCGGATTAACATTTCTTCCGCCCTCTATACATGCGTCTGGAATCAGCTAGATTGAAGATTCATTAGACAATTGTGCGAGAGGTATGCAGTTTTTCTTACGTGTACACTTGAACACATGAGGCAGTCTGGGTAAGTGTCCCAAGGGCCCTTCTTGTGGCCACACTTCCTACAGACTGACCCGACATTGTTCTCTGAAAAAAAAAAGTTATCTGAAAGAGAACAATAATAATAAAAATAATATTGTATTATTCTTCATACGTAAAACTCACCTGTCTGTATGTACCGGGTGTTATATACACCCAGTATATTTGCACAAGGTAACTAATTGTTCCCTGAATTAAGAATTTATCTGAAGGAGAACAATAATAATAATAATAACAATATTGTATTATTTCCACACGTAAAAACTCGCCTCGTTTGTATATACCGCTATATATAAAATAATACAATAATAAAACGGTTAAAACTCACCTTTTATTTCCACACGTGAAAAACTCACCCTTTCGTATATATCGCGTGCTATATGCACACCAGTTCACCTCGCTCTGTTTGCATATACTCTAGCGGTCTATATGCACCACAGTGGATTTTGTCTAAAGGTAAACAATATACATATACATGTTAACAAGGATAGGAGTCTAGTTTTCTTGACAAACTTTATTGTTCTCAAGAAAGTACAGAATAGCAATGTGACGCGTCACGCGTGGTTATTAAAAATACAATTGATGAATTAGCAAACAGAAATATTCAATTGGTAGAATTATGCACCTGCTAATTGCGGCGCTATCCCAGTTGTCTATGTTACGCTGTAATGAACACACAAGACTTACCGTGAGCTAAATTGTATTTCTGAAAAGAAAAAATATATGGTGTACCCTAACCCCTAAGGACGGAATACACGTGGCAATCTAGAAAGACTCTTTCTAGAACAAACACCGACGTAGGGCAGCATAAGACACATAAGACGAGATGGATAAATGTAACCCAGATGAATTTAGGCTGAAAGGAGAACCCAAACGTGGTTGAAAACCGCAGCAATTTGTCTCTGGTTACGTTCGCACGACACAACCATTAGCCATGGCGTCCATGAAAAAGATGAATGTTCGCGCAGGCATGGAGAGGTGCACGGGTGTGACGTGTCTTGTTTACAAAATCTCCACTCAAAGTGGGAGGATGTTTTCACATCGAACGGACGAAATTTTTCGACACGAAAAAGTAATAAGCTATATAATAGTGAAAGGGTAATGTATTGCTGCTATTAAAATGTCTTGTTCAGCGTAGCTGGAGCCATTTTATGCTGTATGCAATTTTGTAGCATTTTACTACCTAACCTTAATGGGAAAAAAATGTTCTTTTAAGGTCAAGTAAACCAGAAATGTGGATTTGTCAGCAATCAATTTCACATTTTATAAAAAATGGTCAGCAAGTAAAATTTTAGCAGAGTGTTCGCTCAGGTTTTAATACTTTATTGCAAGTGTGGCCAGATAGATAATACAGGGGAACCAATTTATAACGCTATGGTTGGTGTTCAGTGTAAGACTGTGCTAAAGATTAACCGTGTTATATCAATACATTAATACATATAAATGGTGCACTTAGAACCTATAACCCTAGCAAGTTGCATCCAAACATGCATTATTATAAATAGTGTTATAAAGGATTCCACTGTTTGACCCTTCAGATTTTCACCATAAGCCTCTCTCTCATATATGTATAAACAATTTTAAATATCAATAGATTACTTTAATCATCAAAGGCTATACAAATAAGAACAAGTGGAGAAGATTCAAACCATATGCTTATATTTGTTTAGGACCTGGATCAAGATATATAATACATGTACAATAACAATTAAAAAACATTTGCACATGGTTTCTTCATATTTATCGAAAACGTGGTAACTTGCTAATCTGTTTCCTCAATACATGTTTTTTTTTGGGGGGGGGATAATTTACACCTTGATCTTTCTATTTATTTATGAAATAAAAGAAACAAATTTATTACAAACTGTGTAAAATGAACAAAAAGGTACAATACCTGTATATAGTCTCTACTACATAAGATACTATGGATATCCATAAATTTTATAGTTGTTTAGTTCAAGCCATCAACATGTAGGTTATTAATGCTGATCTACATAATGTTAAAGATCAGACATAAACAACCATCCTAAAAGAACATGCAATGGCCGACATGTCACAATTCCATCCTGTAATTGGCAGATTTTGAGGCAAATGGGGAGGGAGGATCCAGCATGCAGTCTGCAGACACAAATCCTGAAAGAAAGATGTCATGGCCAATATGTCCCAATTCCACCCAGTTATTGGTAGCTATGGATGATAATGGGGGTGGGGGTGTCAACATCAAGGAAATGCAATCTGTAAGACATATGCTGTAAATATTAATAACCAACTTAAAAATTTATTTTAACATGTCTTCTACTAATAGAACTTAAACCCTGAACCATATTCTCCGTGACATCAGAATATATTAATCATGTATTTGTTAAAATGTTTACTTGTCTTGTTCATATTTATCGTAAACCTGGTAATAATTTAAGAATCACGGATGGCTTAAGACCTTGAGCTATTTCAAACTATCGAACTTTATTGTTGCAAATAAACCATCGGTATAAAATGACTAAGCCACTGCCAGTTAAGTATTGGGTTGAGTAAAATCGTATTCACTAGCAACAGGCACCGCCGCTAAAGGGCGCTGGCGATCAAGATTAACAATTTCTCAAAATGTCAAACTCATTACACCGGGTACTTTCTCCGCTTTCATATGTAAAAAGCCGACATTATTATATCCAAAATGTAGTCATGGTTGAAAGGTCAAATGTCTATATTTAGCGTACATGACATTGGACCTTTTGTACAATTGATTTGGCGAAATTGAACAAAAACTGAATTTTTCAAAACGCAAAAAATGAACATATATGCTCACCTATGCCTACTTTTTAAATACTGTGAAGTTCTTTTTACGAGAATAATGGTAAAATGTGTGCAAATATTTGCGAAAAACACATGAATTATGTCTTGTTTAAAGGCCACCCATACCAGCACGAATGGTAACTCTTCCTGGCACATGGGTACGTACAAATGTAAACATTGAGAACAATATGACATAAATTGAGTTAAAAAACACGAAAACTTGATTTTATGAACGGGCAGACGTTTATACCAAGGAATCGGATTATATAAACGTATTGTAATTCATTATACCAAATTTATTACAAAATTTTGGTACAACTTTTGTTGTGTAATGTATTTTCGAGGTTAGAGAATCGACGGGTGATACTGATAATTATATTGATAATATGTATGTGATTGTGATCACTTAGATATTATCAATGTCAGGTCATCTGCTCTAAGTACGATTCTTATCTAGAGACAATGGTATTCAAATTAAAATGTTCATGTTTAGTAGGGGCGAAAAAGAGGTAAAAGTTAAACTATTTTGAAGAATGAAAACAAATTCATTTCATGCCATTTTTTGTGATTATCAATATGAATATTGTCATCATAAAGAACATAAAATCAATCTGTAGCATTTCTCTATTTAAACAAAAACATAATCATAACTATTTCTTGACAACCAACTCAGTGCCAGAAGTAGAATTCTGGAAGTATTCAAAGTAAGTTATTTTTATGTTTGTTTGTTATTTTGTCATTGATTTTATTTGATAGATATGAAAACTGACCAAAAATATCTTGTCATAACTGAATTCTAAAATGGCAATTGTTATTTAATAAATTGTGATTTCAGATCAATGTATATATGTACAAGAACACTGTAATGCATTTGCACTATTGCTTTTAAGGGTAACATACAATTTAAACTTGTGTATGACTCATGATTATGGTATTTCATGCAAAAATGTTAGGGGGGGGGGGGGCGCATAATAAAAAGGAACAGAAAGGCTTCAGAAGTACATGGAACATAGAAAAAGTGAATTTATTCTTGAAGCTTAACGTTCACAAAGCATTTATATATAACCATATGTAAGAAATATGCCACTTTCAGCATGAAATAACATGTCAAGAATTTGCAATAAGTGACCAAAGACCAATATTAACAATGGTGGACGGCTCATTTGTTTGAATGCTTCCTGTAAATTTATTTGAAAAGATATCTTAAAGATGGGTTCATTTTTGAATTATGCAGAAAACATTCCATTTTGAGAGCAACATATAATTTCAACTTGTGTATGACTCAAAAATATAGTATTTCATGCAAAACTGTTGGGGGGGGGTGCTTGATAAAATGGCACAGGTGGGCTTCTGAATTACCTGGAACATAGAAAAAGTCTATTTATTCTTAAAGCTGAATGTTCACAAAACATTTCTATATAAACATATGTAAGAAATATGTAAATTTCAGCTTGAAATAACATGAGGTCAAGAATTTGCAAAAAGTGCCAAAGACCAATATTAAAAATGGTGGACGGTTTTGAATGCTTCCTGTGAATTTATTTGAAAAGATATCATAAAGATGGGTTCATTTTGAAATCTGCACACTCAAATTATGCAGAAAACATTCAATTTTTGTATATTCTATAATTCTGAAAAAAACCATCCCCTGTTGCTATATTCACACCACCCCACATACCCATCCATCGTAAATAAAAATGCTGCACACAACTCGTCGAGGGCATAGCACAGAATTTAAAGAATACTGACATGTAGTAACATCATAGTGCATCATTTTCCACACAGGACACACTTTTTAACACTCATACACGGGATTATTTCATGTTGTTAGCCAAGCTGATCAAAATACGTCTTTATTCTCCATACACCTGGAGCAATTACAACATGGCGGTGGCCATTGCCTGACCCCTCATAACGAAGAGTAACGGAGAGATGTCAGGGAACCAGACTATAAATCGGCGTTGGGTGTTTACTTCAATTGGAGCATCCTCTGTCTCTTCCGTCAAGTCGAGAAAGTTATTTCAGGACCTGACAGAAATGGCCGAGGTAGGTTCCGATCGGTGTTTACTTGCCAATTGTTTTCAAACTCGACTCTCAAATTACCTATTGCACATATGAAATTAATATCTTAGAGACATATTACTATTGCAAATTCCATGGCATATTTTCCAAGCTCTAAAAATGCCTCTTTGAATATTTAATTCTCGAATAAATATCAGTCGAAACTAAAAATAACCAAACTGGAATAGGTCAGTAACAATTCAGGAAGTTGATTGTTTTAGGACAGGACTCGATAATAGAACTTTAAGGAAAGTTATGCTCACGACAACATATCCTTGGTAAGTAAACAAAAGAGAAATAGTACCACTTATCAAGATACATGCAAATACTTATGGATAGAGTCCGTTTCTTTTTGTTTATCTTTTTTACATACTTTAATTTTATGTTATTGACAGAAGAATGAAAGGAGACAGTCTGGCTGGGGGTTGTGTGGAGAATACTGACAGTTTCGCGGTTACTATAAACACCGAAATACGCTCAGAAACCGAAATACACAAGTATTTATATGTTCTCGGTGTATATATCGGTGTACGCACCGTAATTATTATTTTTAATTGTTTTAATAATACTAAATCGCTATATAAACTTTGATATAAGCGATTTTGATACGAATTATTTACTTTTTACCTATTTCTAGCACAATTCATGTAATGACGTCACTCGATCGTACATGGTTGTACTTGACTGGACAGGTATGAAAAAAAGTGAATAAGTTTTGAACTTAAAATATAAGATAGTATATACAAGAGTGAGATTATAACAAGCCAAAATATGTATTTACATGTATATATCATATACTTATGTGTTTTAAAGTTAATAAAGACTTAAAATGTGGTGAATAGAATCACTGTAATGGAGGTAATCATCGGAACGGACGGTGAAAGTCGGTTTAATTCATCTTTTTTTTAAAAGTCGCTTTATTCATTTTTAATTGTCTGCACACCCATTATTGTCTTCTCTTTGACTCCATTTCTTATTCAAACTAAGAAAACAATGTTGCACACATTAAAGAACAGCACCCTTTTGCTCATCGTTGTCATTATTCGTTAATTGCTCATTTAAAGAAATCACCCTATACTTTGATTATGCACACATATCATAATTGAGCAGTAAAGTTTTGATATCAAAGCTTTATAAAATATTAATATTATCACATAAACATACAGAAGCAGCAAGGATGGATCAAATTAATATCCATGTGTTATTTGTTAAAGTGAATGTAAAACTGACGCTTTGCAATTAACAACTTGCAAACAATGGATCCCCAGGGATTGTATTCCCATGAGTGCAAAAGACTTGAGATCATGGTCTCGCAATTACTTGGAGTTTCTTTGCACGAATTGTTCTTTTGATGGTGATGTATATGATGCTGGACAAGCTTCAGACGCCATATTGACAGACACAAATATGTCGAATTAGGGACGCTTCGCCCCATTGACGTTTCGGCCCAAGACATTTCGCCCCACTTCAATGGACATTTCGCCCCACTTCAATGGACGTTTCAGACCATGACATTGTATGTTCTGACATCGTTTAATAAATATAAATGTTTAAATTCAATTAAATTATTTTTTTTTATTCCAAAACATATGTGCTAATATTTTATTTCCTTTGCAATAAAGCTTCCATGACTTACTCAAAACCTTGCCTCAGCTTAAATACATTGATACCACATTAAGTCGATTTTCTAACTAGATCAAACAAGCTACAGTACCTGGTTGTAATTAAGCCCAAAGAACACTTGCTAGATAATCATGTTCGTTTAAAACGGTGTTCTTTTGAAATTATAATTATATTTGAAACAATGCTTTGAGAATTGTTTTTTTTTCCATGTATCATCACCCTCTAGTGTATGGACCTAATGACTGCAAATGATTGATGAAGAGTATAGAAAAGAAAAGAGATAGTAAGACAAGTTATCCTCTTATCAGAAGGAGATAGTAATAATAGTAATAATAATAAGAAGAAGAATAGCCTTATAATTAGACTATTCGATTTACGGGCCCATTTCAATTTGTTTGATTTACATTCAGCCTGTCATTATTTCTGACAATATTTTCCCCTTTTTCTCAGTTTATGTAATAAGACTGATCAGATAATAAATCTATCGTTTACAGTGATCATTATTTTCTATACTGCGATACTTTTATTTTCGCAGTTACGAAAACTGAACTTTATGATGAAGGGTAATCCTATTTGTTGGGAATCGCCAGGTCATTGTAGATAGTTAAGAAATGTAGAAATGTCCACTGAATGTGGGGCGAAATGTCTTGGGCGGAAACGTCCATTGAAGTGGGGCGAAATGTCTTGGGCCGAAACGTCCATGGTGCGAAATGTCCTGGTACCAAATACATTACTTCTGCGGATGATCAGGCAACTGTTGTTGCACCAAGGTCTAATGGACGTCCGACCTGGACAAAAGAAACGAAAAATCTATTAAAGATATAATATAATGTCAGCCAATACTTTTGGTACTTTGATACATTTCACTTACATTCTCTGTATGTATTGCAATTTGCCGTTTATTATACCTATCCAATCATGTATGACCGTGACGTCATTACATGAAATAGGTAAAATGTAAATAATTTGTCTCAAAATCACTTAAATCAAAGTTTATTTTGATGAGCATTATTATTCAACCAAATAAAAATCATAATTTTGGTGTGAGCACTGATGTATACACCGAAAACATGTAAATAATTGTGTATTTCGGTGTATTTTGCTTTTTGAACGTGATTTGGTGTTTCTAGTAACCGCAGTTTCACTATTGAATTCGTACATATATAAATCACATTTAACGAGATTATCCGAATATGTCGTCGTTTCCCCATAATCGTATCATGAGGGTGAATTAAATATGTGTATGACATGAAAGTTCAAGTTTCTTTACAATTGTGCCGATATTATACTTATCGGTATATCGTTTCATTGACCAATAATCCAATAATCCTTATTTCGAACCGTTTTTGACTTATTGAAACCGAGAAGGCAACTATGCTGCCAGTACTCTCTCTCTCTCTCTCCGGATTCTCGATCAGAAAGGTACGGGTTCGAATCGGACCTTCGGGTCAGCCTGGGTCAATTGCCATCGTGTGTCCCTGGGAAAGGTACTTTTGATGCTCCCATTTGTTACATCAGTGACATCTTGATTTTTAATGTCCATCAGCCTGTCCGTGCATCCATACGTCTGTCTGTCACAAGACGTTTATTAGAAATACTTTGCAAAAGCCACTCGACGTATACAAATGAAATTTTGTTAGCATAATTATATCCATATGTAGAAGACCTTATTACATTTTCAGGCTATTACAACAAGTTTTCAAATAATTTACACATCTTTAGCATATAGCAAAAAATCATACTGAAAATATTCCACGATATATCTTATATGAGAATGCATGTGTTATACTGAAAATATTCCACGATATATCTTATATGAGAATGCATGTGTTATATTTTACATATTTAAGTAGCTAGCAAATGATTCATAAGAAATATATACAATGACGTTTCCCATTGATCAATAAATTTCTCTCAATCCTAATTTTCATATGCTATAAACTTTACTAATGTGTACATATAAGATACTTCTTTTTTCAAAATGTCCAAGGTTGATACGTTACTGTGAGTGTGTGACTTTAATATGTAGTTCTTTCCTAATAATACAATCCTATTAAAAGTTTTGCTTCAGGTTTGCTTTGTTTATTTATACCTAATATTATATCTATTTATGTACAATCAAAATGTGTTAGGTGTGCACATATATCTTTCAGTTAACAAAACAACTGCATATATATTTTTCCCTATGGTGCCTATGGTAATCCATTTGTCTTGGCATGATATAACCTGTATGCCTATATATATATATATATATATATATATATATATATATATATATATATATATATATATATATATATATATATATATATATATATATATATATATATATATATATATATAATGTTGTGCCATAAAAAAAACATCAAACCAAAGCCCCCCCCCCCCATCTCTCTCCCTCTCTCTCTCTCTCTCAGAGGTGGGCAAACACATAACACATGTAGTTTTTACTGATGTAAGTATGATATAACATATATATATATATATATATATATATATATATATATATATATATATATATATATATATATATATATATATATTGATGTGCCTTAAAACAAACACCAAACCAATGGTTAGTTTGTCGGTAGGTAGTTGGGGTAAGCACTAAGATAGACCTGTGTGTGCATTCACATTCATATTAGGTAGGTACCTATTCATTATACATGTCATTAGTGAATTCTGAACTCAACGGTGTGTGTGTGTGTGTTATTATTTATTTATTGCAAAGACTTACTATGAATCGGTGTATACATTTCAGATAGAACAAGAGACATATTATTTACAAAAGTAACACACATTGGGGCCTTTCTCTCATCAGACAAAGGAGACATGGCCAGCGCTTCTAGTGGAAAGAGTGTTTTAGTGGAAGGCATTGAAGTGTCTGTGTCTTTGGGAGATCTGGCAAAACAAAGGGTTCTCTCTCTCTCTCTCTTTCTCTCTCTCTCTCTCTCTCTTTCACACACACACACACAAATGATTCTTTTTTGTTGCCAAGATTTACCTTTTTTTGTCCTAGAATTGAATTCACGCATTTAAAATTTGTGAAAATAGTATGAGTGGACTAGATAAATACATTAAACAATTTAAGTCAATGCTCGAAAGAAGACATATCATATTTTAAATGAATCTTATCTTTTAGCTTTTGGCCAACTCAAGAGTCATGTGACTACTGCAGGCTTATTATTTTAATCAAAAAGCTGTCATATTTCTTTTTTTCATAAAATATTTTTAGTGAGACGATTTTAAAGGGAACAAAACAATGTCTGAAATCATTTATCTACTGTTTACATTAGAGATTCGGATTAATTTACGTGAGTAAATATTAACATAATGAGCCATTAAAGATTATAAAGTGAACGATCCTATATTCCCGTAATTCAAGGTCATTGCCATATTCATCTGCAGTAAATCAAATTGTGGGCGGGTGGTATCCATATTTAACAGCTGGAGTGACAATGATCCAATATGATAGAGAACATCACATTAAATTCAAAATCATATTGAAATTGCTTTGTTACTATGTGGTAGTACGAACATATTGATGAAGAAAATGCTAATAGTGAATATATACACAAAACTAAATCCCTGTTTTGTTCAGAGTGGGCTGTAAGAGCGAGTATGATATGGCATAGGAATACGTCAAGGCTGGGAGGCCGAAATGTATTCAAATGCGATATTAAACGAGTTATTTCCCCTTATGTGCAAGAATACACAAATACGGGTTTGTATTTATTACATACACACTCTTTTTATACTTTCCATACAGTTTTAGTTATTTTGTAAGACTAGAATTTAAAACCTGTTTGGATTAATACAAATTTCATTTGGCGGATCTTAAAAATACCAACTAATTTGTATGCATCGGTGTGAACACGTGAATAGTACCAGGCTGGATGCAAGATATGGAAATACGGATTCAACATTTGTATCGAAAGCCAGATCAACTGTGTAAGATTAAATGGGTATGTAATCAATTGTTTTATGGCAATAATAATAAAAATAATAATACCAGTCATCACCAAACTAATTCATGTAATCCAATTTAAAGTTGATGTTTTGGTTCTCCTGGGAACTGACTGTCACTCGGTAATGGAAAAGTTGCGTTCTCTTCTCATAAGATAATTGGTGTACATCTTCCATTGACTATTCTTTCCAGACGAATGTTGTCGTCTGCAACACAGTGGACAACCTAGCATTAAAAGATGGTCAGGTATCTGCGGCGCTTCTTGATGCTGGGGGAAAGTCTCTGCAAGAAGAATGCATTAAAAAATACCGAACTGGATTAAGTCCTGGCGTGATAGCGGAGGTTAACCATGGACAGCTTCCTTGCATGACTGTGTACTTTGTCAGTATTCCAATGATCAAAAATGGAGATGTTTCTCGTCAGGAAAAAGTACGTATAAGCTGCCAAGCATGTCTGACATTATTTTCTTGTCAATATCCAGAACAAGTTTCTATGCAAATTTACATACTGCATAAAGCTACCGTATGTCTTTTGCTCTCATCCTTGCTAATAAATGTGCTGCCTATGCTAATCGTGTTTTATGCAACCAAATATACATGTTTTATTTCTCCTCCAATCTGCACACACCATTTATTAATAACAAGAGTAACCAACCATCGTCAGCTGTACATGAAATATGTTATATTTAGGAATTTGACATTAAAATATATTCTCTGGTTAATTAGCATCGTTTTATTGTTAAATCCACTCGAACAATATTTATCGCTGGCATTAAACAGGATATTTTATGTCAGAAAATACCGCTTATTCTATTATATTTTTTTAAACCTTGTGTACCTCTTTGTGAATTAACATATTTGCCATATTTACAGTAACCAATGGAACTCCCCGAATAATTACTCCTCCAGATGGCATATATGTACTCATGATCAACCTTTCGGTTCCCTGTTTTCAGAAATTTTGTTTATGAGCAATGCTTTGTGAAACAGAATCATTGAAGAAGTTCAATGGTACACTCAAGCCATCTAGCGACATACTGGAGTGATGGGTTTGTTCCATTGTCTTTATACTTTAAACAGTAAACATCCCATTATCATATAAGTTCAATCAGGTTTGTGCCTAAACATTACCAAAAACAGATAAAATGCCAGACGCTGGTCTTATTTCGTATACTAGTATGTATGGTTGAGTTTCATTATGAAATAATGCGTTCTTTGTAATATTGTTTATATGTAGGAAATTCAAAAAATTACAAAAATATGCTTGGAGAAAGCTAGTGGTGATAAAAGGAAAACCGTCACTTTTCCCGCACTTGGAACTGGAAAAACTGGCTACCCAAAAGATGTTGTTGCTAGAGCGATGTTCAAAAGTATAGAAGATTTCAGCCGAAATAACCGCTCGTCCAGTGTGAAGAGTGTTGACATAGTAGTTTATCCAAGCCATCCAGAAACATTTAAGGTATGTTATATGGTGGTAGGGGAAGGTACATTAGAAATTTCCGGTAGGAATAAGTCAAAGTGTTATAAAATAAGCAGTGGTACCATCCAATCCCAAAATGATTGTGAGATCAAAGGTTATGCAGATTAGTCCTATGTGGAGGCTCCAGTGCGCAGCTCACTCGTCCCTTAATTAACATATGAATTGCATGACAAAACTTTCCAACATCGTCAGATCATTTGTTTCCAAATTTTTAGCACTTAGCTATTAAATCTGAAATTAGAAAATGTGTAAATCAACTAAATTGACAAAATAGCTCTTCCAAATGATCTTTTATTCTCGCCAAAGTTTTATGAGCTGATGGTGGCAACGCATAAAGAGTTTGTAAGGAGTATTTACCAAACATTGGATATATCAACATATAGGCATTCAGCAAAGGTGAATTCCAGTGGCAAATACTCCTCCACTGTAAGATTAGTTTGCATAGAGATTTAAAGCAGGTAGATGTTCAAGTTGAGGCATGGGTGGAAGGGGAGGCGGGTAGTGGAGACTTCTTTAGTACAGATTAACAATGGATAGAGTTCAAATCAATTAGGTTCCCCAAGGATGGAATGAGATGGAGCTGGTTGTAAGGGAACAGTGACATGACTGGAAGAATACAGTCATTTTAGGCTATAAACGTATTAAGTTCCCGAGCAATGGAGTGGGGAGGAGATGGGGTTAGGAGAACATGATGACATAACTAGAAAGATACAATCATTTAGGCTAAAAACCTATTACGATCCCCAACGCTAAGGTGGGTGGAGACAGTTGGTTGGTTTTTAATGGCACTTTCAACACGTTATTGGCTATATCATGCTGAGGAAATGGATACTAAGTGTTTTTACCAAGGACCGAGGCAGTCAACCCATGCTGGCCTGGGCGAGTATTGAACGGGTTGGAGATGGGGGTAGGGGAACATAGTGACATAACTGAAAGGATGCAGTCGATAGACTATAAACCTATTAAGATCCTCGACGATGGAGTGGGGTGGTGATTGGGTAGGACAACATGACGATATAAATGAAAGGATACACTCCTTTAGGCACAAACCTAGGTGGGTAGAGACTCAAATATGAAAGATTAAGATAGATATATCCAAAATATGTATTTACTCTTTATCCACTTTTTAGACAGAAGACCAAAAACTTAATTAAAAAAGAATATGTGATCAAGTAAAAAATAAAACGGAGTAAGATCTTCAGTGGTAAACATGTGCATAAAATGTTTCTTTTGTAAAGGTTTATTCTTTAGTTCTCTGCCATAAATAAATCTTCTTGTAAATAAAATAAAAGGGAATTTTGTTATGTGACGATGATGTTAAAATTTGAATTGGCAATGTTACTTCTTGTGATTTTTAAAACTTTAACAATTTTTACTCCATTAATAAAAGAGACATCGGCTGAAATAATTGACTACAGCACGCCGCCATCTTGCCTGGCAATATGGTAAGTTATGAGTGTTTGGAGTAGCCTCTCTTGCAGTGCTGAACGTCAGATAGGAACTTACGATCTCCTTCATTGAATACAACAAAGCAAGCGAGGGCCTTTATTTAACATGTTCAGTCTCCAAATCAGCTCTTAATAATGACTTTATTTTTATTTGACCATCACCAGTGAGGGCTACATGTATGGGCCGGAATATGCAGATGGAAAAAGGAGATTGAGATATTTTAAAAAGCAAATCGACCAGCTCAAAATTGTAAACATTGCCTACAGCGGCAGACTGCACGTGTACTCCTAACAATTTCCATTAACTTGGGATAAAATACTGAGGAAAATTTATTGTGTAAAACTATCTATAGTTTCTCCCTATATGTGATATACATACCATGACATACAGAGCTGTGGTACATCTAATTACTTTTAATTGCTACAAGTGCCTTTAGCATATTGTTTTTTTTGGGGGGGGAGCAGGAAGTGCTCCGATGACGCCACTGCTAGTGCGCCCTGAATACAAAATGTTATACGTTCCAGTGCCGCTATTTTTGTATGTTTAAGTTAAAATATCATCTTTACCAAACCGCAGGCTGTGGAAAATAAATCAGTACTTTTAAATATGTCAGGTCATATCTTTCATTTTAACCATACATTTAGTAAACCCCTAACATGCCCTGTAATACAATACTTCCATTTTAATGACCAACATTTGCTTGTTTGACAGATATTTGAATCTGAAGCAAAATCCAGGGCAGGTGGACACGGTAAGTTCATTTTTATCATGCCAGTGATCATTGATAAATCATTGCAATTTCTAACAGATGATACAGTTTGAAAATAAGTTATATTTTCTAGTTATTTGCAATTACCGAATCAAAGGTGCATATAAACATCGATGTGAATCTGAATAGTTCACACACGTTTTATTACTGATGGAATTTGAAGTGTCTTCAAAAACTATATTCTTTGTTCAGGCGACAAAACATTATTGATCAAGTTTAAAGTGATATTTAAGTTGAAGAGTTGGGAGTAAACATTTGTAATGATAATTAAGAGATAAGAATTTCCGACATTTGCACAACTAAAGTGTTCATCATAGAAATGGATGCATTGCCTTTCTAATGGCCATAGCACAATGAAGTTGTCATGGTCGTCAGGTTCAGATTTTATTATGAGAGAGAGAGAGATAGTTATCTCGAAACTTTTGACTGGCTCTACAAATTAATATACAAGAAATATTTACAATCCTGTGTGAACTATTTTTTAAAACTGCATTTCTACTCCTCATAAAATATTAATTCTGCTCAGTAATGGCATTATGTTTATCTCTGTCCAACATGATTGGTAGTCTGTTGTCAATAATGGTAAGCAAATTATA
Organism: Margaritifera margaritifera; assembly: GCA_029931535.1. Classification (NCBI taxonomy): domain Eukaryota; kingdom Metazoa; phylum Mollusca; class Bivalvia; order Unionida; family Margaritiferidae; genus Margaritifera; species Margaritifera margaritifera. The sequence continues at coordinate 663,595 of JAQPZY010001099.1, forward strand.
CAAACATACATACATACATACATACATACATACATACATACATACATACATACATACATACATACATACATACATACATACATACATACATACATACATACATACATACATACATACATACATACATACATACATACATACAGGCAGATAGTAATAGAGATAGACAGTGACCCAGCTATACATCTTTGTACAACTAATTCTGTTTCTTCTTTGTTGTTTGGCAGGTCATAATGGTGTTGCTGCCGCGGATGGTCAGAAAAATCTCAGAGAATTGACCATTGCAATTCATCAAGGGAAATTAGCAGACTGGAGGGTGATGAAACGGCTTTATTTTTAAATGCTAAATGAGAATTGTTGACATTACAATGTTTTCCAAACTTGCCTAATTCATAGCTTCTTAGTTTAAACAATATTTAAACAAGAAAAGCATACATACTAAATACATTCAGGACTTTAGCGATGCATTACATTTTTAAGTTAAGTACTTAAACAAATTTTCGAAGTAAAAAGTCAGAATTATATATAAGTGAATGATAGTATGTAAACAGTGTGTGGTATGTGGAAAATGAATATATTACAGATCTGTACAAACATTCACTTGCATGTGCAATAAAAGTTAAGCGAGTATGTTCAATAAGCATGGGAAATTAGCATAATATCATAATAAGGTTGAGAACTAATGACAAATGTTATGCAGTAAAAAAACAGCTAGCTTTAGTTACAGAATATATCAAATCTCATTTAGTGCTGACAAATCTTTTTGTATGTATAATAGAGTCTTATATAACAACGATGATTTTATTATTGCTATCAGTGTCATACTCGTTATTTCAATTCATTAAATTTTTACACATTTAATGGACAAGATTAGTGGAAATTTAATAATATTTCTGCTTTTGTTGTAAAGTGAACTTAATAAATTGTGGTTTAAAGTCTCTTTGCTGCAGTATGATATTTCTGATAAATAAATGAGCTACACTCAAGACGGAGATGAGTATGATAAATCGGACCTAATATTTGTCCGACTTTTCAGTTAACTGGAATATTAAAGCGAAATTAATGAAGTGCTATAGATTTTCTTACATGAGTTGATTTTTCAACTGTAAATGGTTGAGGTTAAAAAGGATTCTTGATATATATTTGTTCTCACTATAAAATTTGGTACTGAGTTGTTATTTCATAAATTGCATGCTGTATGAGATTCATTTCTGGTGTGGATCAAGTTAAAAAGAAATTCAGGAAGCAATCTGCGGGTCATTTTACAGAACAAAATTAATGTATTTTTTGGTGTATATGTGTACATTCTTCCAATATTTCCCACCCGTTTCTGAGAATAATTTGTTTATGCTGACTAATCTTATTGCACCTGTAACGATTATTGCAATTTCAGTATTTATTTCGTCTTGGCCATCTTTTCCTCTGTTGTCCCAGGCAACATCTTCATAGTCTAGAAGTGGCCTTATGTAAAATGAAAATGTTCCATGGATAATCGATCCAGAGTAAATTTGTAATTCGCATGACATTCAGTTGCTTCTAAGCTTTACCAAGGATATGTATCCAATATATTCGGACCAACTAGTCTGAGAGAACAAAACCGAGATGTTGGTAAAAGGATAATTTGCTAACGTGAGTATTGCCCATTAGGTGCAAAGGATGTTGAGGCCTTTCGTCTTCCTTGATATTATCACTGTTTCAATCCTATTAGAGTTGGGATCGACAAACTATGCTTTGGGTCAGTAGTAAATTTTTAAAATAATTATTCGGTTTGTTCTTTTCCCCGTACACATCTTTCCTTAAATCGAGAACATTTGTTTATCGCTGCTGATTGTTAACTATTTTGTTTCCCTTTGATATTTCCTAAGGGTTCATAGGTTTAGATTTATAGCAGCGATTAAACATTGGGTCAGTCGTGAAACTAAGTGTTAGTTCAGTTTGCTTCAGTTATTGAAAAGACTAGTTGAAATGGATGATAAAATATCTTGCAATGACATTTTTTCAAACATGAATACAATTTTATTGGTAACATGTGGTGCTCAAAAAGTACATTTATATATATATATATATATATATATATATATATATATATATATATATATATATATATATATATATATATAAACTTTCATGTGATATCAAGGATATAGAGACTACACTTTTAACAAACTTGAAAACACTTGGAAAAGCGGATTCTGTACTTTTCCAAAACTTATAACTAAAGTATTCTTGGAGGGTATTGTTCAGAGGATAACATCTGTATCAATTTTTCTAACCTAAAATGGACACTTCTAGCGCAACTGAAATGTGTGAAGCCATCTAGAATCGAAATTTGAATACACACACACACAGATATATATATATACACACACAGTGGTTCCCCTCTTTAACACACTCCCCCGATACCAGCGGCCACTCGCTTGATATGGCCAGAATCCCATGGCACCAACGAGCTTGTGTTCAAAAGCAACCCTTTAACGTGACCAGCGGCCAGCATATTAGTGCAAAAAAATGTCAAATTTACCCCTAGCGAGCGACCACATAATGGCGTTTATACATAGAAATCTCACAAATATTTTTTGTTTTCTAAATTCAACACATTGATATTTGTTCCAACATGCCGATAAAGTTACTTTAATCCATACAGTAGGTAAATAATCCAATTAACCTTAGTGATGTGTGTTCCATAGATGTTAGGTTTTGTCACTTCGATAATTACTGACTGTTTTTACGACCGGTAATTACCAGACTAAAACCAGTGGGTCACGTGACAAGCTCACTTCCTTTGTAAACATGGAGCATCTCGTGTAATAACTACAAATTGCCAATAAAGGGATAAGTTGTTGCGAAAGGTGCAAAATATGGTCAGGCATTTTCAGTTTAAAAGGAAAAGTGAATGCAATTCGATGAAACGAAAAGAGGTAGAGTCCTGTGATCACTACTGAGAAATTTGATTTCAGGAAGATTCAAATAAACATCGTCATTCTACTGCAGTGAGTGGGAAAACAGAATTGACGGACAGTTAGAGTTACAGCCAGATGTTGGTTTTTCACCACTGTTGATGATTATTCATAATTGTTTTAAATAACAAAATGATATAAGTTTTATCACATTGATACCGTAACATTCCTGTGATTTTCAAATGAAAATATGAAATATTTAAAAATTTGTTCCGCTTTCCATATGTTATTTGTAGTTTTACTCACATCTGTGTGATTCCCCTCTATATAGGTTACCCTCTTATACGGCTACTTTCCTGCTGCAGAAGGGGTGGCCTTATAGGGATATATATATTCTTGTTTAATTGTCCTTAATATGTAAATGATATAAATTTTTTCTTTACAACTTTATATTGTCACGCAGTGTTATTTTTGGAAAACTTATATTGAGAAACTCCAGTATGGCATGCAAAATATGCGAAACGAATATCAGTTCTTTTTTTCCTGAAAATATTTATGAAAAGATTTTTCTATTGTTATGCAAAAAATTATATGAGAGTTGAATCACTATATAATGGGAACAATAAGGTTTGGGTTTGTGTTAATGCAAATTTCATATACAGGCATAAAAATATGTATATTAAAACTCTATACAAGTAGTTGTCCATTAATAAGTGTTTTCGGATTCTGTGTTTAAAGTGATTTATTATCCAATTGTGGCATGGCGTTGTAAATCTGAATTGTATTTTGTTTTATGAATTATGTTAATTTATACATGAACAGGAGGCACTGTAATAAAGCTTTCTCACTCACTTTCTACACGTGTATCTGAGAGCTCAGGATAATAAGATGAATCGGTAATTTGTCCAGTTGACACATATATAACACATCTATTTTCTGCTGCGGAAAAGCAAACAATTGATTGCTAGATTATTATAATTACCAAACGTTTTATACATTTCTATGATGCCTGTTAGCTTACAATATACTACACCACAAAATATATTTGATGACCAATTATTGACTAATTGGTGAGATTGGTGAAATCAGTGTCTTGTTTTCCTGAAACATAAGGAAATTAGAAATTGTTATGTCAAAAAAAAAAAAAAAAAAACCCAGGAAAAATGGAAGATTTCATGTATAACTTTATTTTAATCCTTGATGAAAAATCAGTTGTCGCCAACCAGGTAAAAACAAAGATATTAAAAAATCTCAATTTGAGAAAGAAAATTTTTGATGTTTAGTGAAACTGGATCGCTTATCCAACAGGCTGACGTGCTAGTATGTAGCTGCGATCGAGATATGAATTTGAAAAGTAGTGGACTGGCTAAGTCGTTCTTGGAAGCAGCGGGTCAACGTCTTCAGAACGAATGTAACAAACAGAATCAATCTGGTGTTTCTCCAGGGGAGGTTGCTGTTATTGATGGCATGGGACTAAAGTGCAAGCAAATATTCTTTGGTCACTTGGTTCCTTGCGCTGCTCCAGGAGCTGATCAGGTAAGCCAGACATCAATATTAAAACAATCTAGCATGTCTGTCTGTCTATCTATCTGCCTCTCTGTCTATCTATCTGCCTCTCTGTCTTCTGTATGCCCATTTTCAAATTTTGACCATATGTTGTAAAGATTTTACGTTATATCTTTATCTTTTTTTACAGACCTTTTGCAGAATTGTAACGTCTTTACCTTCTATATTTTACCTTGATGTACTTAATGTTTACATTTATTTGGAAGGGTTTATCTTTCTAAGGTTTTGTGCAACTCTTCATTTGTATATGCCCGCTATAAGTGTTATGTTATGGTGTTGTCCATCTGCCTGTTACCAACTTGGTTTCTGCACAATAACTTTAATTATTCACCATCTACAGTTACAAAACTTTGTGGATGGCTTGCATATGGGGTAAAGAAGAACCTTATCGATTTTGAGGTCCCAAGGTCAATGTGACTGAAAGAAGACACATAGTTTCTGCACAATAACTCGAGTTATCATCATCTTCAATTACCAAACTTGGTGGATAGCTTGACCGTGAGTTAAGGAAGATTCTTTCCATTTCAGGGTCAAAATGTCAAAGGTCAGGGTCATTGTGACTGAAAGAAGAATAATGGTTTCTGGACAATAAGTTGAGTTCTCTATCATCTACGGTCACCAAACTTTGTGAGTGGCTTGCACTTGGTGTAAGGAAGATTCCTACCGGTATTGATTTTGGAGTCAAAGGGTAAAAGGATAAGGTTACTATGACTGAAAGAATAAAAAAATGGTTCCGCACAGTAACATTAGTCTACATGACATACCTCAAACAAACTTTATGGATGGCTTGAACTTGGGATAAGGAAGGAGACCGTTGATTTTAGGGTCAAAAGGTCAAAGGTCAAGAACACTCTGACTACATACTTTTATTGGTAGTATATAGCCACTATTGTGTTGAGGTGCTGTTAAACGCTAAAAAACACACATACATTTTGTGCAGTTCCTCATTTTTACATTTTTAGAACTTTACTTTTAATTGGCACCATATAGCCATTATTGTGCAGAGGTGAAGGTAAATGCTAATACATACATACTGTCCATTTTCTCATTTCCTTTTTCTTTCTTTTGAAATGAAAACTACCCTTCACATTATTGTTTCTAAGTATGCCCAACCAAGTGCAAAAATGATATTTTAGTATATTTTACTGTCACTTTAGCTAAATTTACTTTTGCGTGTTTACTTGTTTTAAAGGCCCATACACTGTAATTTGGATGGTACTACACTTTATTTATATCCTCTAACTTATTTTCAATTCTTTTTTCCTTTTTGAAGCACATGTCAGATTTTATCGACAATTGTTTGGAATCTGGCAGCAAACAAAGTTTTAGGTCCATGGCCTTTCCAGCCCTCGGAATCGGGGCTCTACGCTTCCATCCGACACAGTCAGCAAAAATTTTCAGGAAATCTCTGAATAAATTTTTTGAAAATAATCCTCACTCGAGCCTTCAAAGCATAGATATAGTCATATATGACGGAGCAAGCAATTGGAAAGATGTTATGCAGGTAAGATCGTTTTCTGAACTCTGCGGTAGTTTACGGTTTACTACAAGGCAAGTCTTCTGATATAGCGTCATGTGACAGTCATATTTTTATTTATTTGTGTACAGTCAAATGTCTCTTTAAGCAGCCAACTCTTGGAAGTGAGAAAAGAGGCCTGGAAGGAAAGGTGGTTGCTCAGTAGACGTTAATTTCTTCAATTTTGGGGTTTACAGCACCCAGTTTCACTAAACATTCCAAATTTGTTATCCTGAAATCGAGATATTTGAAAATGTTTCCTATGAGCTGGTTGGTAATAGTGAATTACCTGTGACCATTCAGCAGGCATAAATAATTCCATCAGTCATAATATCTTTAATTCCCCCAAAACACACCTTTTATCTCTAGAGGAGAATAAGGATTTCTATAAAAAAAAAAAAATTTTTTTTTTTGGGGGGGGAGGGGGGATTTCTCATTATTTTAAAGAATAAAAGATTTCAAGATATGCAAAATTTACAATTAAAACATTATATTTCAACCTTCCCCATATCTGTACCTCTGATGTAAACAACAATATTATCAAATGTATCGTAAGCAAAAAATGTAAAATCTCAAGTTGAAGGAAAATTTTAAGAAATTTAGCGAAACCTGGGCTAGGACTTGAAAAATCTTTTAGACTGGGGATTGTTTAATACTTGTGACTTTTAAGTTAGATATGATGGTACTTTATGAAAAAAGTGCAGTGCTTAGAAATGTGAATATTTTTTTTATGGAGAGACAATCTATAGTTTTAAAATTGACGTCCCATGTATTAGACAATCAGAAATGGATATTTTTACATTCAAATGTGACTTTACTCGATACTTATCCCTGTAGTTTCTTCAACGACAAATACAATTCTTAAATAGTCATACTTCTGTTTTAAGAGAAATAAGTGTCATAAAAGGCATTATGAAATTGACTTCAGCAAATCTCTACGATCCGTACTTCAAATGATTAGAGAATTACTGAATCTGATAATTTTAGCATGGGTTTGGGATAAAGTTCAAGCAAACTGAATATTTCCCTCTATTGTTTCAATCTTTATGTTAAAGTTATATACCAGTATACATTATATATTTATGGTTATTTATCATCGTTGTATAAATGTTTGGGTATTGATGTCAGTTTGTAGTAAACTATATGAAATTCATGTTCACGTAAAATCATAAGTAATTTACACCAGAATGTAGCCAAATTAATCAACAAGAAAGCCAAAGTTTCGAGACGGGAACACAATTCAACAAAAACTACACTTAAGTTACTTAAAACATTTGGAGGTAAAAAATGACGGATAGTACACTAATTTAATCAATAATACTAGCACAGCATGTTTGTTATTCTGAATACACAAATGCGGTGATACAAACTAATTCACCTATAAAGTTAAAACAGCGAGGCATACCATTCTGGATATTAGGTCTGGCGAAAGCTTTTACAAGTAAACGACCAAATTAAAAAACCTAATAGCTTACATATAATGACTCACTTTCAAACATTTATGAACAGAGCTAGTACAAATTACTCCTTATAGCTGAAAAAAATGTATGGGGATAGTAAAATAAAAAAATAAATAAACCGAAGCATTGATTATTCCTTTGTACATCATAAGTGTGAAATATGGCCTTTCAAAGGCAAAACGTTATGTCCTCCTCAAGTTGTGCAGTTTGACAATTTATTTTCACAATACTTTTTTGCTCTTTAAAGACCTACAAGGAAGAACTTTCAAAGAAGGGCTCTGACAGAGGATTTTTCGTGAAATGTAAGTACTTTAGTTCCTTCGTGTTTTTTTAATTCCTTCTCAGATTCTGACAAATGATGTTCTTTTTTTTTTTTTTTTTTTTTATACCCTAAACTGGTTTTGTACTTTTATTCTCGCCTGTCTTAGAGTTAATCAAATCTAATTAAAAATTTCATAATTGAAAATACATGTGAAGATGTGGATATCAATCAAAAGGATTGCATGAGAGGTAAGAGAAATTTATTTATTGACATATGAAAGCAAATTTCACTAGAAAGAGTGATATAGTGACTCAGGGCAATAGAAAGAGTGTTAGAGTGACCCAGGACACTGCACTAAAACAAAATGGGGTGAAAGGTCATAACACTATCCAAAATGAACGAGACTAAACCAGTAAAAGGCACATGTAAGTTTGTGAGACAATGTTCATACCAAATTACATCAGAATATCTTGAGCTATGCTGTTTACAAGTAACATCTCATGTGAAGATATGAAGTTTATTGTCAAGGGTCACAATTCTATCCGAAATAAAATTGGCAAGACAAATTTCACAAAAGGCACAACTATGTATATGAGACAGTGTACACACCAAATTTCATCAGAATATGTTGAATGGTTCCTGGGGTATGATGGTTACAAGTATCTGTTATTGTGGAGATTAAATGTTGAAAAAAGGCCAATAACTCTGTCAAAATTGGACCAATATATATATATATATATATATATATATATAAATGAAACCTTTCAAAGGCACTGCAATCTAGCTATAGAATTAGTTGTAATCTTGGGTTGCACAGCTATGGTGCCTATAAGGAGTTTGAACAAACGAATAAACAGTAAAGGTGATTACTGTAGTTCTTGCACACCTGGATGCAGTACCCTAATGAAAGCAGTAGCATGGAACTCGTTTTATGACGGATGGATATGTAGGCATTTAAGCAACATGTATTTCAGATTACCCCCTCAATTCAAAAAGTAGGTTTGCTGTGAATAAAAAGAGCACCTGTATATCAGTGAATAGAACATTACATCAAGCGCTTCAGACTTGCGTTTGGAGCGCATGAAATTCTGATAGTGGAAAAATCATTCGAGGTTGCTATTCAATTAACAGTGCTATCACAAATAGATAGAATACAGGAAAGTTACCACCCTGAATTTAGATAATTCAAAGACACAATCTGTTTTTGGTGTCGTAGTAATCAATATAGCTCCATCAGAATTATATCCAGAATATTCATTGATGGTGGTGGGTGGATATTTTTATATTTAGAAGATTTTGCATAATGTTTTGTTAGTATCACAAGTTATGTATAAATTCTGGTATCAAAGATAATTTCTCAGAATGTCGCAAAGCAGACACAGTTGTTTTTGTTTTAATATGTGCTGATGGAAAAGAAATTGTATTCACTATTTGTGTATGAATACATTTAATTTTTGTCTATTTTTTCAAGATACTTAAATGAAATTTCATTTTTTTTATTTTTGTTGTTTTATTTGTTTCGGAAAATACTCGAAAGGTGTTACGAAACGTTTCAAAGTCGCCATTTCATTGAAGCCAGAGTGGCACAAGTTATCTTCTCTCCTTTGTTGCTCACTAGCTGTTTTATTACCATAAGCACACACCTTTATGTTATTATAGCCCAATAAATCAGTGCAAATCTTGTGTATGAGTGATGTACTTATATAGCTCATTGATCAGGATATATACAGGAAAACTCGTTTGGTACAAACATGGATACAATGAATTTGTGGTTATTAAGAGATGCATTCGCATACTAAAAAACAAAACAAAACACAATTTAGTTATTTTAACATGTATTAAGCAAGTTGTAGACACAATAAAGAGTTTTCCGTTTCTGAGGGGTTGTTATAAACATGTTTTACTGTAATAGACAACGTGAAAACTGATATCCGAAATTGTATCTTCAGGCGAATGAGTTTGTAGTAGCTTGATAGGTCCTAATTTGTTAAGTTGCAGCTAAGGATAATCAAACTCGGTCTCTAATTGTTATTAAAGAAGAAATGGATATATTGATGTGATTGATATACTTTGCAGTCTTTGAGGGTGTCAAAGACTTTGACCCGCTGGCCGGACAAGTGCATCCAGGACCCATTCCCCGTGAACCTATTCGACATGAACCTATTCGCCATGAATTAAAAGGTAAGTAATTCCTGTTCATTTTATTTCATAGATTCAGATCTAAGATGTAACCATTTACGATCTTCATTTGAAGCTATACATTTTCTAAAACTAAGTAACATAACATATAGGCCAGTGGCAGATGCCCAAATTTTCCCTAATTATTTCCGTACTCCAAACTGAACAAATATGGCCATGTTGACAAAGATTTATCTCTATGGTAACCGATCATCCGCTTTAGTGCCATGCGGGGAAAAAGGGACGTATTTCAACGATTCAATGTGCAAACATTAATATCAATGAAAAATTCAGTAAGATTATTATGATATGAATTTAGTAACAATATATGGCCCTCTTTCTGGTAAGATGTCGATTCCTGGAATAAAATCAAAATTGTCCAAGCAATGACCATGAAAATCACTGCATAAGTAGATAAAACAAGCAACCTGATACTTGTGGATCTGACACATGAGAGTGTCTGGAAATTCACTGAAATCAATTTACCTTGTATACTTGAATTGCGGTAGGTAGCACATACACAAACAAAGAAGTTACATCAATTTTAATCAAGACTTTTAACCAGAGATACCTAATAATTTCAATCTTTTGACTACACTAAATAAAGATTAGGTGTTATCGATAAAGATTGTAAAACATCTCATAAGAATTTCTTCATCTCAATGAGTCATGTAATTTGAAGAGGATTCTGCATAACACTCGTTGTTGTTAATACACAGAAGCCCTGGCAACAAATTCCATGCAGAGAGGATAACATTCTGACAGTTTGCTCCATCACGCCCTGAATGCACTTATGTGCCTTTGAATACTCCTGCAAGAATAATAATTAAACATAGACCTTGTATATCAGTATCATCACCTCGAAGTGTTGTAAAGCATGTATTGCATGTGAGGCTATTTCCTCATTGGTATACTATTTCCTCATTGGTATACTATTGTATACTATTTCCTCATTGGTATACTAGGTATGTTTGAGGTCTTTTGTCTATACCTGTCTTCTCTTTCTGATAGTGTTGCTGCTGAGACATTTCTTACTGCATTTATCTTTTCTTTTTTTTGTGTGCATGTTTCATGACAGTTAAGAAGATGTCAGTCGTGTTAAAGATGTTTAAATTGTTATGAAACATCTTGCAGTTTGTTACTACATGTAGTATATAGACTATATGCGTATCACCAGTCCAACGATGATTATCTACATGTAATGGAGTTTTAATCTTATAATAGCTTATAATAGTCATTTTTACTCAGAAGTGTCCAAATTTATTATGGTGAAATTGCTGAAAGTCAAACAGAGCAACTTGTCACTAATATCGGAAGAAGAATCATTTTGTCTTTGATATCTGCATTCCATTGCTAAATGTCCGATTGTGATAGGAAGACAACTTTTTGTAAGATCGGACCTTAAACATGTTGAATCATCATTGAATAGAGAAGCATTAGCCATTAGATTTCCTTCAAACTTGATCCACGAGTCACTGAAACTGCAAGGAGATGACATAGATTACATACTATTTGCTATATACATGCCAATGTTTATATTTTTACCTAGAAATTGGTTTCCAAATATTCATGCTTTCTATGCTTTTGCTGCAGCTTATTTCTCAAAAACTTAACTAGGATCTTCTCTACTTTTCCTTATGAAACTGTGTCTGTTTCTGGACCATTCTAGTTAAGAAAGGTCTTTGTTACTACTCGCTCACCGGTTCAACCATTATTCTTTTCATCTTCATCATCCATTTATAGTCTGCTTTTACCTTTGTCGTGTTTCCAAATATCTGTCAGTATGTCATACAGAGTGCTGCATGGTGTTACATTTTTCCTTGGCTAACGGAGCGTTATAGACCTTCTTTTCAGGGCATCTTTTCTCCTTTTTATTCTTGACAGGATGGGAAACATTGAATTCTGAATGAGAAGACGAAATGTATTGAATGCAGAATTAAACATCCATATGTAATGAAGCTTTACCAAACATTACTTCACTTATAAACCATTACAACACAGAAACGAGGAAAACTGAACGTGTTCAAAGAAAAAGAAAAAATAACAATAAAAATATAGTTTAATTGTTTTTATTCTTCACTCGTAGAAACAGAAAGCTACCACAAAAAATGGAACAAATCTGCCTGCTTGAGAGATGAATAATGTAATTCTTTAAAAAAATGCAAAAAGTAATTGGGTATGCACATGGACAGTTACACGCTTTCTTGGCACAATATACTTTTTTTTAGCATCACTGTTGAATTTTATTGTATGACCTTTGTTTGGTCCACACACACAATTTATGAAAAAATGGGAAGCACTGTGATCTGTGGCTATATGATTGCTTTCTAAAACACCCAACTGATTGTTAAAAAGTATGTTGATGTGTGTGTATATATATATATATATATATATATATATATATATATATATATATATATATATATATATATATATATTCAAGAGAGGATAAGGTATTCCTTCATAAAGTTTTACATATTTAGCTAATTGATTTGCTTACATATAGTTGCCTTGGCTTTTAATCTTCTGACCCCTTACAACATACAATTATTACTTTCATATAAATAACAAGTTTTCAGTAAAGATATTGTATGATTTGATGTTTCAAACTGATTTTATAGCAGGGAAATAGAACTGTTATCGTATTGCAGGTGATTGTGACCTTTGACCTTACTTTAAACCGCAACTAAAACGTGAAAATTATTGCTAACATTCTTTTTCTAACAATCATTCCAATGATACCACTTAACCTATGTCCTGCCATGGGCATCCAGATGTAGCCCAGACTGCTATCCTAAATCAGTTTTACATTCTTAGTATTCACAGCCAGTACAATAATGATCACAGTGCTTCACCAGAATATTAAAATGAATTGTCACTTAATGGCTGTTTTTTTGCTTCTTTTTTTTTTCTCTTTGGGTCAAGCCAGGTAAAGTGTTTCTGATAATGGAAGTTCCAAATTTATTCGCATCATACTTATCATGCCCCCCTCCCCCCCCCCCCTCAAGAATGTGGAAGGAGTATTTAGTGTTCGCCTTCTATATCCATTTGTCCGTATGCACTAGGTCCATTAAGATTTGTGTTAGGGTTACTGTGAATGTATATTCTTATTTCATGCACACAGTTCTAGCGGGGAGATTCATTTTAACTTCTGCTCACATCATCATACACAGGTCACTGATTTTATGATGTTGATATTATCATGACCTTGGCAAAGAAGGTCAGCTATATCGGAATTAGTCTATATCAGGGTTACCATACAGATTTTGCCAAAAAACCTAACTTTTATCTCCATTTGAGGTATAAAAAATATATTTCAAGGAAATCACCAAGACAGTTGGTAGAAGTAGCACAGAAAATAGCAATTTATGTCACTTTCATTGCATTTTACTTTCAATTGTTGCTCTAGATTGCATTATTTTCAAATACCAGAGATATTTTTAAAAAGAAATTAAGCAGTATGTAGGAATTACAAAGAAACTGTCCAGTGATCTCCCCAGAAATTTTCGATAGCATCGGGGTATGCGTGTTTGGGTCATAAAATGTTTTACAAAGCGCACATTAACGTCATAAAAGTGAAACAAATTAATATCAATGAAATAAAAAGAAGTGCATATATTTACATAGTATTTTTTATTTACCTAGGTTATAACAGTAACAACAATGCATATCTCATTTATTTCTTAATTTAAATAAATGATATTCGTCTTTTCTTCATTTCACCATATAAACTGACTGCAACATCACAATTAAAGTCTTTTTAGAGTTGTCCTTCAGTACTGATTGTCATCAGGTAGTTCAGTACCCTCTGTGACAACCTGTTCCTTAAAACACTCTTAATTCTATTCATTGAGGCGAATGACCTTTCACAATCTGAAAAAAATGGAACATAAAATGTATTAATGGATGTACAAAAAAGAGGCAAATATACCTGAATCCTAATTAAGTTAATTACCATGGAAAAATTCTTCCGGCACAATTTACCCAGCATACCTGCAAAATATATATGTAATTACATAGTCTTATTTTCAAGAATTTGATATAGACCGGGTGGAAAAATTTTTTGAGGTCATGACTTCACTGAATAATAAGTAAGAATATGGATGAAATTATTTTAGTTATATTTATAAAGGAATACTTTTTATTTATATTTTTTCAAAAGAGGTAAAACTGGGAGATAAACATTGTTCCGTTTATTACTTGGATAGACAGAAAAGAGACATTAATAGGGCAGCACTCACTTAAATTAGCAATATGGAAAACTTACCATCCGATCCAGCAATTTCCACCCAAGGGAATAACGTCTTCCATTCATTATTAAATCCCGTCCTTTGTTTCTTGATATCATTCTTTTTTGGAAATCATGCTGGTGCTATCGGAATCAGAATCACTGCCACTATTCTTGGCGCTAATTTCTGATTGTTGTAACCAGGCCAACATAGGGCTAACCGGGCGCTGGGTAATTTTTAGTTTCTTGGAATGTGGTGTGTTCATTTTTCACAATAATTTTTAATTTAATCGGTGTAACTGCTTTGGCTGTTAATGAAAATGACTGACATATATATAACACACTACCAGTAGACTCCATTGTTGCTGGCCAATCACATGACTAGGTGCAGACGAAACCCTCACCAAAGGTCGCGCACCGGCGTGCTAGCCAGGTACAATGGATAATGGTTAAGTGAGTGAGCAATTATCCTGGATTATCTTAATAAAATACCCCAGAAGAGGTAAGAACAGGTGTCATTTGAGTGGGGCTTTGAATTAGGTGACAGGATGTTTGTTTAACAGATTAATTTTATAAGGGTAGTGGGAAACATAAAAACGTAGCGGCACAAGAGCATAGATAGCGTAGCGGCAGGTTCTAAAGCGTTGGGGTTATCGGAGTTTGAAACGATAGCGTAGTGGGCCCGCTACGGTAAAAGGCCCTCGGGAGAACACTGCTGTCAGTTTAACACTTTTGACTTCCAAGGTGGAAGTCAGCCGAGGGATAGAGGGACTGGCCCCAGATCCCTTCAGTTCATCAGTTATAACTTCCTCTCTTGCCAGGAAACACGTTCTTTCTCGAGATATCACAAATTCCGAATCCACTTGTGTGTTTTCATCAATCGAGCTATTCTGCGGAGTATTCTCATGCCAAGGAAGTATACTCCAGCTTTATTTCTGTCTGTTTCTTGCTCTGTATTGTAGATGAATATTTCGCACTTCATTTATCTAACTCTGTCATACAATAAGCGTGTCGGTGCCAGTTTAATTGCTTGCCATAGGATCCATAGCTTTTCAGCTCAACTTCAGTAGTTGACCTTGTCTGTGAATTCTGTGAAGCAATTGTCTGTTATTGCTTGTTGTAAGGTCATGCATGTAATTCCATAGATCTTTTCTTTGTCTTGTCATTAGCGTTTTCTTCATAGTAATTTTAATGTGACGCTTGACCGATTTTACCCAAGTATGCCATTGTTCTTTCGCTATATTTGTAGGTGGAAGTATAATGGACAGGAATAAGTGCGTGGGGTGTAAATATCTCTAGCTGACTGATGACGGACCACTGTAGCTGTATATCAGTGATATTGGTTGTAATGCGGGTCATGTATGTGTTTTATGATGGGCTTAATAATGTATGGCGACATCAGCGCCAACTTACTATGAATGAAAGAGTAAGGAAACGCACGATCATGGATGCGGACATAGTGTTGCTGCCAATGCAGCATCTTCCCCCCAGTCACTGAAGTCAGTTCAGATTTTCACAACAATACCTTGGGCCAGTACCTGCATGGTACGACTGTCCATCCAGTTCAGTATTCAATATATTGTAAACTCAGACTTACTATGGCAGTGGCTACTGTGATGTTTCCCGAGATAGTTTGTACCGGACTTTTTAACCCAGTGCTGCCAGCTCCAACACAGTCTCAACCTATACCTTCAGCTCATGGGACCAGGTACAGTGAACAATGTTTCTAGTATAACCAGTCCCCGCTTGAAACACTAATAGTGCCCAGCACCTGGTCATGACAGTTCCAGTACTGGTTCTGACCCAGATGCCAAACATATTATGCATATCCGGTACTGGAATCAGTGAACCATCTCATGCTATTCAGTACCGGACCCATGGAAGGATAGTGGACCTGCATCAGACAGTTCCATCATGGGTCGCAGCTCCATCATGACACGGTACTGTCTACGATGACGCTCCATTTCCAGACGCCTTGTAGACCCATACCGTATGTGATACACACAGTGAATGCCTGGAGATAACTGTGTCAAAACATGGACAGACTGTTTCCTGTCCCTCACAGCCTGTTTCGCCTGTTCAGTTGTCGCACGCCTCACAGGAGTATGTCTCATATAATCTCACTCTTATATTTGGGAATATTCATGCTCACAAGTGCATCTTCTTTTTCCATCTGGCGATGTCCAGAGAAGACCCAGCCATCCTAGCATCATTCTACAAGGTTCTCTGTCTTCTGCCTACAGAACTATGTCTGCCTCCACCTTATAGGTCACATATGGTTTCTTACAAAATTCCGGCATCAGGCCTTTCTCTTTGCAGTGGCAATGTCCAGCATTTAAACCGGAGTGTTATGAGACACACTCACTGACCTTTCAATCTGAAGTCCTAGACATTGCAGGCCTTGGACTCAAACCTTTCTCAGTGCGTAACGACCTGAAATCCCTATTCTACGTGCAACGACTGCTTCAGAATGTCGTAGCTATATCTATGTTTGACTTGGTTTCAATGCTTTTTTTTCAGCACTTTGAACATACGCTAAACCCTTTTGCCGAGAACCCCACTGACACACTTGAGGGTTGGTCTCTTGTAAGGCTTGTGTGTTAACATAACAGCTCAATACTCACCCAGTGCCATAGCTATGACAATTAAACTTTACTTGGAGGAAGGAGTTACATTTGTCTCAATGTCCGCTATCCTGGAAAAAAAGAAATCACAAAGCTATTTTTAGATCACAACAGAGTGCCACCTGGTGAATTCAAGTGTATAACGTGTGAGTGTGAGCTGGAAAAATTATTCCCAAAAATCAGGATTTAATATTGAAGTTTGGAGAGGAAGAATTGGCTTGTTTGTGCCTCATCCTAGGTAAAAATAGGGATGCCTTTTCTCTTTGTTGGCAAAAGCACAGTTAGTTTAACTTTGAGAATCATGTTGGCATTGGGCGTTTTACTTATCGTTTTGGGGTCATATGAGGTCAACCGAGACCTGGGAGGGATATTCAAGGAGACAATAATATATTTCCAAAAGGAAAGGTAAATTTTATTGTCTGTTTGTAGATTTGCGAAAAGCTTTCGATAAAGTAAATCATGGTAAATTATGGTTGTCAATCATAAATAAGGGTATGAATGGTAAATAGTAAATATTTTAGACATGTATAGATATTTTTAAAAGTCGTGTCATAAAGATTTAAGGCTGTGTCCTGAGCCCTAAACAGCTTAAACATGAATGCAGTATTTATTTCAGAAGAGATATTAATGATATTTTTGCAATACTGTATGCCGATGATGTTGCTAACTATGCTGATACAGTATTGAACATCTTTGTGGTAAAATTGGTATGATGGTTAATCTAGGAAAAAACCCAACAACTAAAATCATTGTTTTCAGAAATGGAGGATATCTTAAACAAAACGAAGTTTGTTTTTTCAAAGAAAGGCATATTGAATGTATGCCTTATTTCAAATATATGGGTTTATTTTGTCGTCGGCTCGTCTATTTAATTCTTTTCTGGGGACCTTAAACTCCACAGCGGACCTGGTTTCCCTAGGCAGACTGCACTTGCACCCTCTCCTGTTTCTTTTTCTGGCAAACTAAAAACTGCATAGGGACCCTCTGAATGGTCATATTTCTCTTGGTCTGGATTTCCACCATCATCTGATTTGGTGTACAAATCGGGGCCGGTTTCTGACTGGAGTCCCATCCACGCCCCTGAAGCATCTCCTGTCTATTCGCAGACATGTCAGATTCCAGGTGGAGCGCTCATCTGGAACCGGAGGGACTAATTCTTCAGGGTTCTTGGTCCCAGGAAGAACCTGCCCGCCACATCAACAACTTGGAAATGAGGGCAGTGTTCTTAGCCCTTCAGGGGTGCGTCAACAAAATAAGAGGTCGTTGTGTGATGGTCTCCAACGACAACACATCCGTGGTAGCGTACCTCAGGCGACAAGGAGGCACATATGCCCCTTCTCTCTCCTTGGAGGTTTGGAACCTCCTTCACAGGGCAACATCTGAAGGGAATTACCCTACAAGTTTGCCACATTCCTAGCAGAAAGAATATTTTGGTGGACAGTCTGTCCAGGAGGGGCAAGATAGTGCTCATGGAATTGTCTCTGCACCAATCCGTAGCAGATTCCCTGTTCAGACTTTGGGGGAGACCCTTGGTGGACATGTTTTGCTACAAGGCCGAACAAAAAGCTAACCTTTTACATTTCCGCAGTCCCCGACCAGAGAGCCTGGGCAGTGGATGCTTTCAGTATAAAGTGGGATCGTCTGTTTGCTTATGTTGTCCCAACCTTCAGGACGATTCCACAAGTACTTCAAAAAGTAAGGACTTCCACTGCTCAGCTCATTTTGATAGCCCCTCTGTGACCCCAAAGATCGTGGTTCAGCGATCTTCTCGACCTGCTGGTACACCTTCCCAGGATATTACCCCAGTGGAGGGACCTTCTGTCGCAGCACAAGGGCTCTCTCTTACACAACAGCTCACAGATTCTTCACCTTCACGCTTGGCTTATTTCAAATGATATCTCCGCCAGGACACGTTTTCGAGCAAAGTCACCAAGTGCATCGTTCAGCCAGGAGACGATCTATGTCCAAGGTCTATGATGCCAAGTGGAGAATTTTTTCCGATTGGTTCAGTGGGAAATGTGTTAATCATAGCTGTCCCTTTTTGAGCGCAGTGGCTAAATTTCTTCTCTTCCTTTTTGAAGAGGGACAATGCTCAGCTTCTACTATCAAGGGCTATAGGGCAGCTGTATCCAACATACTCAAATTTTTGAAGGGCCCAGCCATTGGTGTGGACTCCCACATAGCAGATCTGATCAGATATTTCGAGCTGCAAAGACTGGTGTCTCGCTCGCTAATGCCTAGATGGAATCTCTGTTGTGTCTTGTAGTCTGTAACTAAAACCCCATATGAAACTTTGGATAAAGCTTCTTTCGAGAACCTTACACTCGAAACTGTTTTCTTGCTCACCTTAGCATCCATGAGATGAAGGAGCAAGCTTCATGCCCTATCCATAAAGCAAGGCTGTCTAAGGTTCAGTGGATATTGTGAGTTGGTTTCTCTCCTTTGCCACTAGTTTTTTTTTTTTGTAAAAAACCAGCTTCCATCGGTTACTCCACTCCCTATTGAGATCCACAGTCTCAGTCGTATCTGTGCTGGGAATGATAGACTTGTATACTCATTTAGGGCTTGAAGAGTTTCTTCCTCACCTTAAAGGCTCAACTGATTTTTGCGCTTCCACCGTTTTGAGGTGGATTACCATAACTATCAAGAGAGCTTATCAGTCCCACAGTGAAAGGGACCTTTCATTCATAAAGATTAAATGCCATGAGGTTTGAGCCACTGATACCCTATGAGCCTATCTAACTCATTCGTCTCTGGAGGATTTGATGATGAAAGCTACTGTTTTGGTGATCTTACATGACCTTCTCCTTTCACATTCACTCGTTGGCTCACAAACACGAAAGCATATTTTCTTTGGGGCCGATACTTGTGGCCCAAAAAGTGCCCCGTGTGGATACCATCCAGAAGTAGTATATACTTCAACAGTGAGGGTGAGTATTCCTTGTTGTTTTTCTTTCACCAGTTGTGGGATGATCGACCTCGCACCGAACTGGCAAATTCTGCTATGCAATAGCAAGAGATTATGTATTACTGATATTAAAATATATTATTTTTTGTTGGGGGGGGGGGGGGAAACTAATGATGGAGTACTCACCTGTTGCTATTGCCAAATTCCCAACTCCCACCCTGCACTGATGTCCCACTAGTTTAAAGGCTAAGACCTGAAAAACAATGATGTATAGTGCGCATGGGCAAGAAGCTATGGGTTGGACTTAGGAACTTTCTAGAGTCATCCTTTGAGAGGATGAATTCTCATCATACGGTCTAGGGTATTTTCCGTCCGGAAAAGAGTAAGCTACACAATAGCAACAGGTAAGTGTAACACCATTAAAATTAGTTTTACAGACCGGGGTATAAACTGATTATCTCAATTCAGTTTTTATTCTCAGACAAATTTTAATATCTCATACGAACGGTGAATGAGGATTCTTAGCGGTTATAATATCTATTATACCATGATGCTTTGTAGAAAAATGCGTATGTATTCGAAAATCACAAAGGACTTTTGAACACCATGGCACACAAACAAATTATTATTGTATTTTGTATTATGGGCCGGAGGCCTAAATTACTGAATAAAGCATTCTGTTCTATTCTTTAGATCACAATAGGCCACCAAAGAGGTAAACCTCAAAGGCTCAGTGACTCATTCATACTTTCGTTTCTTCGGAGAGATCAGAGAAACAGTATGGACCTTCCAAAACACGCCAAATGGGGAAATCCCATTCCATATCCATTGAGACCCAGTTTCCACGGGCTGCCACCGACTATGTAAGGAGCAGATAAAGACCAATCTTGTCCCAGCTTCTCTCCCCGTCAAGCCTCAGCATAAATGATGCCATGCTTATGCTACCTTTTTCTGATATCCCCATGGAAGGAAAAGTTCAGCACTTTCAGCAGAATGGGAGAGACACTACTCTGCCGACCCAGGGCTGTTTCAGATGGCCTCCAAACTATGTTTAGTGCCCCTCCCCCATTATCAAGTGCTCCCTTCACTACAGATGTCCCAAGAGCCCCTTACATAGTTGGTGTTCTGCAATAAGAATCAACACTCTCCCTGTGAAAATGGCAGCTGAGATTGTTCACAATGCGGTCCCATTGGTATTGTACTCCATATCATTTCCTAGGTTCCAAGCCAATGACACACTTCATCCGGTCATAGATTTATACCCTCTATTCCACTTCATTTGGACACCACCTTATTGTTCATATGCGCATTTTTGCAATCAGCCTGGACTGATGCGTATCTTCATTCACAGTCTTTTTGGAATTCATAAGATGTGCATGTATCAGCTGAGGGCACTCCCTTGTGGTCTAAATATAGCTTCAAGACAATGCACTTTGCACTTTAAAACCATCTTTACTTAAATGACATCAAACTACCTGATTGATATTCTTCAAAAGCACCAGGTCAGTCAGTTTTGTACAATCTTCACTGCTGCTTTGACTAGGAGTCATCCCATCGAAGCATTTTATTCATTTGGGCATTTAGTGCAAAACCCACTTGAACTGAGTCTGTTTGTTTTGAGAATATGTCTTGAAATCATCTCAGTGGTTCGCTCAGCAGAGAATCAAATTTCTTCTATCCGGAAATGTCGTCTTTGCTTGGGTCCTCTCACTGTGGCAACAGATCCCTTCTGCTTGGGTCACTTGTAAATGAGACCATGATCCTTCTAGGACAGTGGGAGCCGATCTCTGCCCTCTAGGACAATGATCAAGTTTAGCGATATATGTGGTATAATCTCAGTAAATGAGAGGACCTTACTTGGCTTACCGCAGACATTTTGCTACAGGAGCAACCAGACGCTAGCACAAAAGGCTGGGGTGCCCACCTCTTTCCTTGAATTGACCGGGGCCAGCCCCTTTAGGAGCACTCATTACACATTAATTGGTGCCTGCTATATCCAGCTATACCCTATGTGTATGCCTGGCTCAAATCAAGCAAGCCATCAGAAGGAAACGGTTGTTAGAACAATTGGTGGACAGATTGCTTGGGCAAGAATACGTCTCGCTCTGAAAGCATATGGGGCGGAGGCTGAGAGTTTTTGCTTGGTGTTGCAAGTGGAAATACATTTCCTCAAGAGCTTAGGTACCACATATAGCTAACTCTCTTTTGGGCTCTTAGAGGAGAAGAAGTTATCTCCCCTTCCTATCAAGGGCGACCGATCCAAAATCTTAGACAAGTATCAACATCATGGAACGGAGGATATAGGTCAAAACAAAAACCTCTCTCACCTTCTTGCGAACTTTAACTTGTCTCTATCGAAGATTTTGGCCATTTGTCCGAAATGTAATCTTCTGTGGGCTCTGGCATGGTTGAATAAAGCAACCTTTCTAACAATGTCTTGAGCTTTCTGACTCGTCTCTGTTACAAAAAGTGTTTATTAGTCGTTCTAGCTACAGCAAGAGGGATCAGTGAGATACACGCCCTGTCAGTCGATCCAAGCTATCTGCAGTTCTGCCTTAATGGTTCGGTTTCACTCACGACGACTCCAGCATCATTGCCAAGAACAGGTTTCCACTCATGGGGAATCAGTCCTTTGTTGTAAAAATCTCCATCTTTCTTAACCCTTTACCCCGTGGAGGTCTAAAGGTCCCCGTAAAGGCTCTGAAGTGGTACCTAAAGCGAACCGAGCCAATCAGAGGAAGGAAATATCGCTTGTTGTTATCACTCAAAGAAGGAAGGGGGGCTTTTTCCGCTCATTCTCTGTTGTACTGGATATGATGGGTTATCCACTCTGCTTATAAGGAACTAACGCAAGAGCAATGCATTTCTTGCGCAAATCGGCCCACGAGGTTAAGGCGGTCGCCACTAGTATAGCGTTTGAATTTAACTGCTTCATGACATCATCCAAGTCGTGGGATGGAGGTCAGAGAAATGTTCTAGCTTTTAGCTAATAGCCCTTTCATTGCAAAGGGCTCAGTTTGACCTGGTGGGACCTGTATCAGCAGCACAATATGCTACCTTCTCCGGTCGTTTAGTGGCTTCGTAGTGGCGCAGTTACCATATTTCCGCTGGATGTGCTGATGTGCTAATTCTATCCCATGTCTCATACTAGACTCTAACTTGAATCACTTACAATAGAAGACTGGAGACGGTGCCAAATTCGGAGTAAGGGGATGCAACTCTGTCCTCCGCCTATCTATTTTCCTGATATACTTTGATAGGGTACCGTATTTGGAGAAAGAAAAAAAGTAAACAAAAAAGCCCCCAATTTTTGAAGCAAAATATGTCTTTGATAATACTTACCTGATCAAAATATGAGCACACCCTCCCAAGCCTCCCTGCAGTTACATCTGAGGATGAGAGCGCACATTGGTTTCAGTGGTAACTGATGAATTGAGGGGATTTGGTGCCAATCACTCTTTCCACAGGGGTTCCACTCTGGTCTGACGTTTACCTTGGCAAGCAGACAAAAATTTGGCACTTTTTTGCTAAAACAGTATTGGAGGACTGGATTTGCAGGTTAGTGGATGTACTTTTAATGTAATATGATCTGTATTATCGATGAAACATATTTTACTCCAAAAATTGGTATTAAAAAATCTATATTTAATTGAGTTTAAAGGTTGTTCAAAACCTTGCAATGTAATACCTTATATACATGCTATCTTACTGGTATGTTTTGCTTGGTTTTGTAGTTTATGTGTTAACTTTGCTGTAGGCATTATAACGAGATAGTTCTAGGGTCCTCATGTGATGTGTGCCGGCCGCATATTAGCTTTAATCAGTAATGGAAACAATGTTTTATATTTTATATTTTCAGGTGCCAAACCTGCTGACAGACCTGCATTTGCAACGTTACCCAAAATTGGCTTTTCAGATCTCCAATTTAGCACCCATGATGAGGTAGGGCGAGGTGGTTTCGGTGTCGTCTACCATGGGAAATGGATGGGAACTGATGTGGCTATAAAGAAAATTACCTTGAGGGTGAACTCGGCTGAGGTAATTAAGATGGTGGAACAGGAAGTCGGTGTGCACTGCAGACTTAGACATCCTCACATCGTGCAGATTATGGGAGTCTGCTCCGATCTGACCTCCTTTTACATCATTTCCGAATTTATCGATGGAAGTGACCTTCATAATCTAATATTTAGAGCTGGTGGGTCTAGGCTGAAGATAAGTCGCAAATTTACTTTCGCCAAGCAGTGTTGTCAAGCTGTTGCCTACTTGCATGGAGTCAAGCCTCCTATTATACATCAAGATATAAAACCCTCCAACGTACTGGTATCCAAAGTCACCAACCAAGCAAAACTTTGTGACTTTGGAATTTCCAAGATACGAACTTACTCCCCAGGGATAACTACAGAAGGGACTCCGTATTTTATGGCTCCAGAGCTGTTGATCGGGACTGAAAGTAGCTCCTTTAATTCGGATATTTGGGCACTTGGATGTACTTTTCTCGAGCTTTTCACTGACCTGGATTTATGGGCTCCAAATGGGTCTATGGTGATGGAGGATGACATCATAAAACGGATGAAAAAGAAGGAAAAACCTCCCGCTCTTCACCTTCTTGATACTCAGCTGCCTCCCTCTGTTCGGAAAGCCATCGCAGACTGTCTTGAATATAATCCTTCTAAACGACCATCTGCACTCAACCTTGTAAACGAGTTTGACAAGCATGCATAACAAATTATTTGAATTCATTTTTGTTAGGTTCTTTGCACATGAAGAAGCACAATCTGACATGACTTCTTGTTGTGTATTCAATAACAGCTTTGTTTCAGTTGTGCAACAAGTTCCAACATCCCACACTGTCCACTCTTGAATGCATAGGGGTTTGCAAACTTTGTTGCTGTATTTCTGGTATAAGTGGAAAGATCAACACTTGGTATCATTGATATGGTTGGAGTATGTGATGTTTGATGACTTATGTTTGTAACCATTCCTCGTACAGTTACTAATCTTTTATGATCACTTGTAGTGACAAAGATCATGTATGTGTGATGTTTTTATCAGACTCGATCGGATTGCTAAAGAAATCAGGGTGTTTTTTCTTTTGTTATGTTCCTCAATGAAACAACCTGTGATTTCTACATTATATTGTTGATGGATTCAATGGACGAACATGAAATGATGTAGGTAAACTCGAAAAGGTTGAAAATCAAGAGCAGAAATTAAAGTTTACTGATTGTTTGCGATTCATAGATGAATGTAACAAGTGGAATTTAAATTTTGAAATCATTGCAGAGATCTAAATGGACTTTTTCAGATTATCATGTGATGGGCAAGACCAAGGTTGACAGAGTAATTTATTAAATGATATGCACTTGTTATAAAAAAAAACAGATTTTCTGGAGATGTGATCCACAAAACATGTTTTATACCTGGATGGGATTTTTCACCAGTACATGTGTTTGATTAATTGGCCCCTTTCCAGGAAATGTAAATAATTGAAATGAAACAAGTATATTTTCCCAGTAAAATAGGGTTCAAATTGACACATTTTTTCTCTAGATTCTAGAGGTCTAGAATCACAATAATCCTGCACACACATTCTCATATATATATATATATATATATATATGCATGTGTGTGTGTGTGTTTGATTTATTTACTAACCTTTCTGAGATGAATGGAATCTATATATCAGTTTTGCAAATTGTTTTATTTTTTTAAGGAAATCGTACCAAATACCAACAAGATCTAACAAAAAGCCATTAACATTTGAAATATACAGTTTCTACTTCAAAATGTAAAACACTCGTTTATATTCATACCAGGATATGTTTATTAGACATTTGAGATTTGAAATAATCTATTCTTTTTTAAATAATTTTGTAAGTGATTGAAATTTATTTTAAGCATTGAAAATATACCAGATGTTTTTTGTTAGTAACTTCGCACACTTCTGTATATTTTTACATATTGGAATGGCCCTCTCTTAGCAAGGTTGCTCTCTTGAAGAACTGAAAACATGAACTAAAGACACCTTGTAATCTATTTATTTTCTTCTCATATGGTCATTGAGAGGGCATGAAAATGTGTATAAAATTAACAAAGTGTATGTTCTGCTCCTAACCATTTTGAAAATTATGTATGAGGACAGGGATTTGAGATTGTAGGAACGGTTAAAATGCCCAATTGATGCATAAATCCATGGACCGGTTCAATGTGTTTCCTATTGTGTATGTTATCTTAGACTACTACCTGTTTTAGTGTGTTGTATGCACCAGTATTAGTAAGTTTGTATGTGATTATATTTCATTGTCAATTTTATACTTATTTCAATTTTATAGCACTTTACATGATGTTAGCCTACTTTTTTTCTGTTGATTTTGTTTGTCACTGGGTACAATACAGTGTTTGCCACATTGAAAAGTTTACTTCATACATTAAATAATTATATTCATGTAATAACATAATTGTATATTATTACATGATTTTTGCGGAAATCATTAAGAATGTACGCCGCCGTCTGCAGAATTTTTTATTCTCTGTTACCTTTCATTTGGATTCGACGGAATCCTTTGGTTTAACTGCGATGTCACATATATTTTATGGATTTACCTTTCTCTAATGCTCCATAATAAAAGAAAAATAAAAGACCACCACAACAAAATCTCAAAACTGAACTGAGTATGTTAATATTATGGAGAAAATGCCTATAATCTTTTGGCTTAACTAGGTCTCGACCAAAGTGTGGTCTTGACAAAGTATGTAATTTTCCTTTAGCGACATATATATTATTTCATACCACTCGGGATTAGGATGTATTGTGCAAAATTCATTATATCCCTTGAACATATGCAGAATGAGGCTATTCACATGAAAGAAATAGGACAATGTTACAGACATCACTTGACTCAACAAAAATTGTATTCTTGTATTCGTGGAAAGCCATTTCAAAAATGTGCCAGTAACAGGTATATCAAATGAACAAATACACTAAAGGCTTCAACAATCATGACCCTTGATCTTTTGAAGCCACTGCAATGTGGGGCACAGCAAAAGTCTTTCACACAATAACGTGTAGTGATTAAAAGGGAAAAAAGAACAAATAAAGAAAACAAGTTTACATTATAAAAGATGTTTGCAGTTTTCTGTGATGAAGTAGATTTGTTTTTCTAGCAATTATATGGTTGTACTTAAGGCACTTAGTCTACAAGTTCACTTTTTTTTCTCATTTATTTGAAAATATCTACAGTACACATCATTCTATTTATAGTAATGACGGTTTGGTTCATCTGTCAATAAATCTGTTTGCATATGATTTACAGTGCTTTATAAATCTTTCTGTTCTGTATTGTTGTGTGCAAATCCATATTTTTGTGTGCGCAAATCTTAAGGATATTTGTACAAATCACTGGAACTTGCCTTCATAACTCATTTGTGGTGTTGTTTCATATTTTCGAGTTCATTGTTTACATTCTCATCTTTCAGTATTTTTAATAACATTCTGTGCACATCTTTCTCCAGACTGCTATAATTTATTCCTGTAAGAACTTTTCTTAATCAATGTCACTACTTTATTTTTCGACAATGACAATAAAGTTTGGTCAGCACTGGAAGATTTAGTTTCTTTTCTCTGTATAATTTAAATCATCCCATAACAAAAGCAAATCAACTGGTCAATACTGACTATCAACAAGAAAACAAGTATCATAAGTTAAGTGTAGCACAGTGAATGATATATATCAATTTCATCTGATTCTTTTATAATCATTTTCACTTTAGACATGCCCATAAACGTTAAAAGCTACAAGCAATAGTAGAGATCTTGGTATTTAAAAAAATATAAATATCTGAATTATTTTATGCAACCTCAAAATGACACCTGTAAAGTTGCAAATCCAGTAAAATTAAAGCAATGTGCAAAAGTAAATCTGCAAAAAAAACATTAGAAATTTTAAATTAATAAAGAAAATTGATATAATTTCTGAATGATTGAATTATCAAATCAGCCACAGTTGAAACAAACACTTATCCACGCATATACAAGAAACAATTAAAGAGAAAAAGTATGTTGAAGTATCACAGAATTATAAAAAAAAAAACTTCTTAAAAACAACAATGTTTTGAAAATAAAAAATAGTCAACTCATGATGTATATATACAAAAAGATCTATATATGTATCACCGTATATGAGGCTATGAGGAAAAGAGCTATAGGACCATCATCATTTGTATGAATTTGAAAGGTCTGAATGCCATGGTGCTTTGTATGAAAATATGGTCAAATTATGTCCAGGGGTTTTGAAAAAAAAGTTTTAAAAGGCTTTTCTGATTTCAATAATGGCATCCATAATTGAAGGCAGGTCATCATGATCTGCACAAACTTAAAAGGCCTTTATGCCAAAATGCTTTTGTAAAATTTGGTCAAATAAGTAGTTTTTGAAAAGAAGTCATTTAAAAGTTTTTCTTTTGTTTTAACGTCAGCCATAATTAATGGCTGATTGGCATTACTTGTACACACTTTAAAGGCCACCTTGACTAAATATTTTGGTCAAATTCTGTTCAGCAGTTATGGAGAAAAAGTCTCGTAAAAGTTCTTTTGTAGTAAAACTTGCCATATTTGTTCGCGAATAGGCATCATTAGTACAAATATGAGAAGACTTCATGTGAGTAATCTTTTGGTCAAATTAGTCAAATTCTGTTAAGCAATTTTTGAGAAGTTGTTTTTGAAGATTTCATATTTTAGTAATGTCAGGTATATTTTATGTCAAATTGGCAGCATTTTTATAACAGTAAAAGGTCTTTATGCCGATAAGCTTTCTAATCGCACACTTTATGTTTAATGGGTTATTTTTGCGAACAACTGATGTTAGCTCTACTGGTCATATACCAAAAAAGCTTATGGGATGGTCTGTTGTCCGTGGTCCATCATCCGTCTGTCTGTTAGCACAAGTTTGTTGTCACTACTCCCCTGAAACTACTTGAAGGATTGCCATGAAACTTTATATACACATTCAACCCATGGTCTAGCTGGTCCTAAATGAATATGGTGCCACTCAGACATTCAATATGGCCACCACAGAGGGCATAAAAAAATCTTTTTATCGCTACTTCTCCTGTATGAATGGTCATATCAACATGGGATTTTCACTACAAGACTTCTTATGATGTCTAGTTAGTCCTAAATGAAAATGGTGCTGGAATATGATATCCAATAGAGCCACCACAGTGGCCATCTTGAAAATTTTGTTATCAATACTCCTGAAAGAACAGTCATATCAGCATGGGGTTTTCACTGAATGCCTTCTTATTATGTCTAGTTGGTCATATGTGAAAATGGTGCTGATCTGACTTCACAATGGCATTCTTGAAAATCTTGTCGCTACTTCTCGTACATGTCTGGTCCTATCGATATTATGCTTGCATCAAAAGATTTCTTATGATGTCTACTTGGTCCTAAATGGAAATGGTGCCAATCTAATATCCAATATGGCCACCATGGCAGCCATCTTGAAAATCTTGTTATAGTTTCTCCATAAAAAAAAATGGAAATTCATATCAACATGGGATTTCCACTAGAAGGCTTCTTATGATGTCTTTTTGGTGCTAAATGATGTCTTGTTGGTCCTAAATGAAAATAGTACCAATATGACTTCCAATATGTCCACCACAGCAGCTAATTTGAAAATCTTGTTATTTTGCTGATGAATATCAGAGATGGTTTCAACACTTGTCAGTTAAAAGGAAGAAATGGTCTTATCTTGAATTCCTAGAAATTCTTTTTGGCCAGGAGAGCATCAATCCCTTAAAGGGACTGTTCCTCCAATTGTAAGCATGTCATAATTCCATTCTTTGGAATGTCTTTTGTACAAAAATAAGCAAATTTTATAACAGGTAACTTTCTAATATTTTCCTATAGTGAACACCACAGATAAGGTTATATTGTAGCTGAACATTTCCATCTACCATAGGTAACTATGTTTTAATAATTGAAATTGAAATTAAATATATATATATATATATATATATATATATATATATATATATATATATATATATATATATATAATGTGTGTGTGTTTTAATGGATAGTACAAATTCAATAATCGATATATATTTAATTGGTCACTTCATCATAAAAAATAAAAGTCTTAAAAATTGTAATCATCTAGCTTTTATAAGATTCTGTAAAGAAAAAACCTCCAGTTTTTAAATAACTGGTTATATAGTATACTTTGTTACAACTCTAGGTCTTAAAAATATGTAACAGAAAGAAAGTGAAACGAACAATGTAAGTAAAATCAACAAGCAATTTATTTCCAGACAATTAAAGTGAAAATTCAAAAGACACTTACAATTTGTGAGTTAAATTCCAAATAATCCTAAATGTTCTAATCACAAGTCCAAAATAATAGAATTGTATGAATGAATTCCAATAGCCTTGAATGTCCTGATGTACCTCAAAGATGCAATCCAGAATGTATTTGAATGAGTTCGCATAAATCCCTAAATCATGTATTAATCCAAAAGTCAACGAGCACTTATATTCCAATGAATATTGTAAATAAATAATTCCTCTAAAATTATATTTTATTTCAACAACACAACTAAAATAGATTCCTTACAGACTGATCTTTTAGAACCAAAATTCTAGAACAGAAATGAATTTGTTTATCAAAATCTGTATATAAATACACATGCCTACATGACTTATGTCACATCAGTCTAATTGTGAAATGCCTATGAAAATACTAGCCTATCTGAGACATGTCACAACAGTCTAATTGCGCAATGCCTATGAAAATACTATATAAACAACTGGACAAAAGTTAAGTATGTATTTTCAAATAACCATACAACTTACAACCATCGACAAAAGTTAAGTATATAAACATCATACATAACAACTTATTCAACAGACTCCACTGAGGCTTCGATTATATGTTAAATCTAAATGACTGAACCATTACACGAAAAATATTCTAATAACATTCCTCTCAGTGGTCAAAATGTTGATAGATTGGTATAAAATTCATGTTCAAAATCTTTGAGGAAAACAAAAACAGAATATGACATCAGAGATACAGCTTAAATTTCTTTTGAAAACTATATACAGTAAAACTTCAATTATCAGGACCCATCGGTAGAAAATGATTTTGTTCGGAAATTACCTTAGAAGAGGAAATATTAGTGAGGAGTTACTTTTGCGAACTAGACATACTTGGATATATTCGAAAAAACTGGAATTCCTGATATAATGACTAGGTTTAATTTCGCAGTGGTATTTGTGCATATGTATGCTTATATATACTTGCACTGATATTTGTTTTGTAGAAATTCCAATATTTTCCATTTATATTAGTATGTTTCTTTAAATATATAAATATAAATAATATATCCTTTTCTTTCCAATTCTCTCTCTATATCTCTCTTTCCTTAGCTTATTTTCTTTCATTTTACAGTGACACAAAACAATTATCTAGAACTGCCTACATTTTTTGTCTTATTGAAAGTGGTTAAAATACTGTTTAGATTTGTAATGTATTACATGTATATGTCATCTATCTTTATGTCAACACAACTTTTAAATTTGTTTAAAAAAAATCTGTTCAGGTACTAGCATGAGGACTTTATTGGTTGAAATCTGTTCATGTACTAGCATGAAGACTCTTCAGTCATCAAAATCTGTTCAGATACTAGCATAAGGACTCTTCAATAGTGAATCTGTTCAGATACTAGCATAAAAACTCTCGAGTGGTTAAAATCTGCGCAGGTACTAGAATGAAGACTCTTCAATGTAAAATTCAGTTCAGGTACTAGTACAAAAACTCTTCAGTGGTCGAAATATGTTTAGATACTAGCATAAGGACTCCTCAGTAGCCACATTTGTTTAGGTACTAGCATAAAGACTCTTCAGTAGCCACATTTGTTTAGGTACTAGCATAAAGACTCTTCAGTAGCCACATTTGTTTAGGTACTAGCATAAAGACTCTTCAGTAGCCACATTTGTTTAGGTACTGGCATAAAGACTCTTCAGTAGCCACATTTGTTTAGGTACTGACATAAAGACTCTTCAGTAGCCACATTTGTTTAGGTACTGGCATAAAGACTCTTCAGTAGCCACATTTGTTTAGGTACTGGCATAAAGACTCTTCAGTAGCCACATTTGTTTAGGTACTGGCATAAAGACACTTGAGTGGTCAAAATCTGTTAATGTACTATCATACAGACTCTTCAGAGGTCAATTTTATTCATATACTAGCATAAGGACTTTTCAGTGGTCAGTGTTTTTGGCTCCTGGCAAAAGGAATCTTCAGTGGTCAATCTGTTCAGGTAAAAGCATTGTTATGTA
This sequence comes from Margaritifera margaritifera, assembly GCA_029931535.1. Taxonomy (NCBI): domain Eukaryota; kingdom Metazoa; phylum Mollusca; class Bivalvia; order Unionida; family Margaritiferidae; genus Margaritifera; species Margaritifera margaritifera. Next base: position 695,571 of record JAQPZY010001099.1, read on the forward strand.
TGAAGTTTATATAATATTATAAATATTTTAGGAAATTATAAATGTTTCTCGACTTTAATATTTGTTGACATGTTTAGCTATTGTCCTTGAATTAGGTTGTGTAATTAATATTTGAGTTCAAGGATGGTTTTGGTAAACAAGTTGCCGATTCATTTTGAGGTCAAGGTTGATTTTGTATACAGATAAAACCAGAATTTCCTTAGAGTTATGTGTTAAAAGTCACATACACCATAATATTCTAGAACATTCTGTCATGTGACCTATCTTTATATATGCCATGTTTAGTGGACAGCTTTTCAGTTTTAACCTTACCATCAGTCTTTTAAAGAGGCATTACAGTTGTGAAAAATCATTCTAAATTCCGAGAGATGAATTATTTAAAATATTCATTGGATTATAAAAGTGCTCATAGACTTTTAGATTTTGGAATTTGAATTGATGATATTGCGATTTACGTGAACTAGTTCAAAGATATTCTGGAGTACTTCATTTTGGCACATCAGCAGATTAAAGACTACTTGCACATCAGGACATTAATGACTATTAGCACATCAGCACATTCAAGGATACAGTAATTCATTCGGAACATTCTATATTTAGGACTTGTGATTAGGACACTTAGGATTATTGGATTTTTTGAATTTTAATTCACGTTATTGTAAGTGCCTTTTGAATTTATTTTCACTTTAATTGTCTAGAAATAAATTGCTTGTTGATTTTTCTTGATTTATTGGTTTCACTTTCTTTCTGTTACATTTTTCTTAGACCATAGAGTCATAACAGAAATTGGGGGCTCGTCCGGGCTCAATCTGAATTTCTTTAAAGCATATGAGAGATATTAAAGTTGCATTTGAAATTCATATTGATATTGTTTCAAAATTTTCATTGAGAAATCTTTAGTGAAACCAGCAAGTATTCACAATGTCATTTAATGTTCAGAATTTTGTTTCAAGTTCAGTTTTGTTTCAAGTTCTACCCAGTTAGGGTTAGAATCTATGAGTACTTCCAAATTTCAATGCAGCACAACTTTTAGAAATCCAACATCTGATAAGACTGATTAGAGATTATATATATTAAGCATCAGAAACCCCTATCTCTTTCTACTTGCACTTACTGTAAAAAGAAGGGGCACATTATTTCTGATTGCTCCAGGTTGAAAAATAAGGAACAGAATAAATACAGAGCTATTTCAAATGCTCTTGTTTCAAAGAAGTCAAGGTCACGGCTTTGTATTTAAGGCAATACATTTGTAGGGGTCCGAAAAACTCCAGTCTGATTCTATTTTGGAGATTTATGAACCATTCATGTCAGAAGGTTCTATATCACTTAATTGTGATTTTGCCAAACCTATCCCTACTGTAATATTAAGGGACACAGGAGCTTCTCTCAGTCTTTTATTATAAGGTACTTTGCCATTGTATGAGAAGTCTTCTTTTAGTGAAAGTGTACTTATTCTGAGATTAGAGTGCAGCTTTGTAAATTTTGATCTCCATTGTGTTAATTTAGCATCAAACTGTTTCTGGACCTGTGACTGTTGGGAAGTGACTTCTTTACTTATATAATGTATCACAAGATCTTAAATCATTTTTATTGGCCAAAACTTACAAGTGATGTTTTACTGTAGATCTTGTCACACTTGTCATATGGTGGGAAAACCCAATCAGAAGAGATCAAGACTCATCTGTCTATTCCTGCATTTGACAAGCCATTTATTCTCTGTCAGCCCCTTACCTAAGACCAAGTCAATATTTTTTTAAATACATTTTCTCTGTGCCTGGTAGTAAAAAGAACTGGTGCACTCTCAAGTATATGAAAGTACTATATTGTTTTATTTTGTGTATATTTTGTGTAATTCATTTGAGTGCCATTCATAAGACATATTACTATGTGATTTTGATTATTACAGTATTATATGCATATTTGATTAATATTTTTTTGAGGGGAGGTGTTATGTATGAAGTTTATATAATATTATAAATATTTTGGGAAATTATAATTGTTTCTTGACATTATTATTTGTTGACATGTTTAGCTATTGTCCTTGAATTAGGTTGTGTACTTAATATTTGAGTTCAAGGACGGTTTTGGTAAACAAGTTGCTGATTCAGTTTGAAGTCAAGGTTGATTTTGTTTACAGATAAAACTAGAATTTCCTTAGAGTTATGTTTTAAAAGTTACATACACTATAATATTCTAGGACATTCTGTCATGTGACCTATCTTTATATATACCATGTTTAGTGGACAGTTTTTCAGTTTCAACCTTACCATCAGTCTTTTAAAGAGGCATTACAGTTGTGAAAAATCATTCCAAATTCTGAGAGAGGAATTATTTACAATATTCATTGGATTATAAAAGTGTTCATAGCTTTTGGATTTGGGAATTTGAATTGACGATATTGGAATTTATGTGAACTTGTTCAAAGATATTCTGGAGTATTTCATTTTGGCACATCAGCAGATTAAATACTTGCACATCAGGACATTAAAGATACTGTAATTCATTCAGAACATTCTATAGTTAGGACTTGTGATTAGGACACTTAGGATTATTGGATTTTTTGGATTTTAATTCACGTTATTGTAAGTGCCTTTTGAATTTTCACTTTAATTATCTAGAAATAAATTGCTTGTTGATTTTTTCTTGATTTATTGGTTTCACTTTCTTTCTGTTACATTTTTCTTAGACCATGGAGTCGTAACAGCATAAAAACTCTTGAGTTGTTAAAATCAGTGCAGGTACTAGAATAAAGACTATTCAATGTCAAAATATATTCAGGTACTAGAATACAGACTCTTCAGTGGTCAAAATATATTCAGGTACTAGAATAAAGATTGTTCAGTGGTCAAAATATATTCAGGTACTACAATACAGACTCTTCAGTGGTCAAAATATATTCAGGTACTAGAATAAAGACTCTTCAGTGGTCAAAATATATTCAGGTACTAGAATACAGACTCTTCAGTGGTCAAAATATATTCAGGTACTAGAATACAGACTCTTCAGTGGTCAAAATATATTCAGGTACTAGAATAAAGACTCTTCAGTGGTCAAAATATATTCAGGTACTAGAATACAGACTCTTCAGTGGTCAAAATATATTCAGGTACTAGAATAAAGACTCTTCAGTGGTCAAAATATATTCAGGTACTAGAATAAAGATTGTCCAGTGGTCAAAATATATTCAGGTACTAGAATAAAGATTGTTCAGTGGTCAAAATATATTCAGGTACTAGAATAAAGATTGTTCAGCGGTCAAAATATATTCAGGTACTAGAATAAAGACTCTTCAGTGAATCTGTTCCTGTACTACCATCAAGACTCTTCAGTGGTCAAAATAAATTTTGTTAGATGCTCAATATACAAATCAAAAACCTGAACACATAATGGATATAGCATCATACAATTAAGCTCTCTTAGCTTTTGACAGGGCAGTATCTTTCCCCACTTGTCTCAGTTATTAGTATTTATTCTTTGGATTAGACCAAGACTTGTGTGAAATCTTCAGTCACATTCAAAGGTTGTACAAACTCTTCCCCAACTACTTTTTCCTTCCAATCAGCCACAGTAGCTCACTTGGTAGAGCATTGGTATCATAACCCAAAGGTCATGGGTTCAATACCCCCCACCAGGCCTGCCCAGTTCAGTTGCCTCAGTGTGTACATGGTGAAAGGCACTTAACTCCTATTTTCTTCGCATGATATAGTTGATAAAATGCTCAAATTGCAGTTGCAAATCAACCCTTTCTTTTCTCTCTTCATTCTATTTCACACCTTTCTTTCTTCATTACTGCTTTCTATATTTTCTAGTCATATGAAATGTTTTGTATAATAACTGAACTGATTGTAAATTTTGATACCTGTAATACTGACTTTCTACCATTGTAAAGACCACTTACTTGGATATAATAAAATCTACCTCTATGTTTGCAGTTTGTTGGTATATCTAAAGAAGAACTGTAAAAGCCATTGGTTTTTATTTCATCCTTAATTTCTTGTTTGTACCCATTGTAAATATTCTCTTGTGTCAATTACAAAATAAAATATGTTGAAACTAAAGGTTTGTTGTATATGTAGAAGATTTGTTGTATATGTAGAAGGTTTGTTGTATATGTAGAAGGTTTGTTGTATATGTAGAAGGTCTGTTGTATATGTAGAAGGTTTGTCATATATGAAGTATTTATCTCAACTGTTGTTTGGAGGAATTGTGCAAAATATATAGACACAAGCAAACATGTACACATTTCAAAGTAGAGGTAAGATCATATACTCTCCACATTTTCTTCATCTAAAAAAAAAGATGAGGAAGAAAGAATGTTACACCACATGGAATTTAAAAGGATTTAAAAGAAAGTCACAAATATGCAAAAATAATTATTCAAGTATCATGTACAACCATCATTGTAATTCACACCAAAGAGAATTGAGACAATATTTCATGTAACAAAGCTCTAGCATCTGAGACCATATGATAAGATCATCATAGGTTGAAATGCACTTAATGGAAAATTATGACATGACAAAACAAATACATAAAGTTATAAAACAAATAGCAAAACAAGAACCAGGCCATGACCATCATGTTGAGCCTGCCCCTAGCATTGATAATGAGGCTAATAAAGGGTGTGGACAGATGCACTGATGGGCATACTGACAGATGGAAGGACACTACACACAGACACCAAAGTGATCACTATGTCAAACTTCCATCAAGGCAGGCTCTGTAAAAAGGATATTGAGTGCCTCAAAATTATTCCTATGACAGTATTTCTGGTTATTACCAAATCAAAATAAAATATGCAGAACATGAAGCAGGTTCAATAGATAGATTTACTGGTTGAATAATAAATATAGATCAACTGATTGAGATATATAGATATGTTGGTAGACAATCAAAAGAATGATGAGGTAAGAACACCTACATGAACACTGGTTGCTATACACAGTACATCAAGGTCCACAGGAGCAACGGAATAATAGTGCCTGGTTGTGTTATGCATATACATGTAGTCACAGTATATTCAATCATATTATATTGGAAAAGTTGTGGTAGGTAAAAATTGTGTTTGCTATAAATAAGTGCATGGTCATTATATGCAGGTGGTTCCTAAAGCAGGTCTGACTGTGTATCTAGGTGGAGAAAATTAATAAAGATGTTGACAGTATATATTTAATGTCACTCATATGATGACTATGTGCCTTAACAAGTTTTCATACTAAGAGTACTAGTTCTTACCAATAATAATGATTAAGATAACTAATACATACTGAAAGTACTGTGATTTCTAAAACAACATTTTTTGCTGAGTTTGGCTTTAATACATCATGCATGTGAAAAATTAATAAAAGCCATTTCAATTTAACCACTTTATCAAACAATTTGGCTACAATTAGCACCAGATCAACAAAACTTGTAGATACAGTTTTCAGTTGTATTTTTAGACTAAAGAGAAAATCAAAACAGTTCAAAGTTTTATTGGACGATTGTTAGCAACAACATGATCACATGAAATGCAAAAAGGTACAAGGCACAATTACTCCTAAATATCTATGATACTAAAATGATGACTATATGAAATCTTCTGACACAAAAGTAAGTAAAAATGTACATGTACATAAAACTGGTAACCTTATGTTTTAAGATGTAAAATCATTGTGTATCAATGAAGTTTGGGACTAATAAAAAGGGACCTAAGGACTATAAAAAGACTCTCTCCATGTTCTATGTCTTCATATAAAATAATGTGATAAATTCTTATTCAAACATTTCAGCAGGTGTATAACATGAACAATGAATTTACTCTTGATTTATACTATGAGCATGACATAATCCTTGCAATCTGTTGAATTATTGAGATATTTCTGGAGCAATTGTGGCTTATCATACAAAGTGGACTTCAATGTTATCTTATACATATTACCACCTATCATGAAAGACCAAATTTTCATGCCCATATCAACTGTATTACATAAGATTGCATCTAATAACAGATTATCTGTCTTATGGGACCACATATTGCTGGCAGATGTGGTCTTGAAAGACCCATTTCATATATCACAGAAATTGGTAAAGGCACAGTTACAAGGTGTTTTCCCAACATTTCTAGCTATCACAGAAATTGGTAAAGGCACAGTTACAAGGTGTTTTCCCAACATTTCATATATCACAGAAATTGGTAATGGCACAGTTACAAGGTGTTTTTCCAACATTTCTAGCTAATCAAGCTCTACATCAGGGGAAGAAACAACTTACAAAAAATAAAATAAACAGCTCGAAGAAAACCTAACTATCTACGTGTTTGAATGACTGCAGAAACTTGCAGAAAAAGGTTTGCTAAGGAACCCAAAAATCTGATGAAAAACAATATCAAAATGTGCAAACTAAATGTCTATTTTGTATTGCAGGCAGATCTGAGTCTATGCAGATTCAAGTTGGAATTGACTTATAAGCAGGCACATAGGACACCAATTTGAAAACATTTACTTTCTTTCCAATGGATATTTTCTTTTCTCAAATAAATATTTTATCATCTATGTCTATGACTTCATCTTTAAAAACTGATTGTAGAATGGTTACATAGTGCATGTTTCCACTGAGGAATAAAACAAAATATTACATCTTATGAGGAACTGAAGTTAAAGGAAAAGAAAATTACCCAGGAATGTTGTTTGGCAATGATGAAAAGGAGAAATACTTATCATATTAAAGAACAACCAGAATGATGGTTAATAAGTTCCCCCACCATGACAATATTGTATTTCATCATATTTTAAAGATGTATATAATGCAATCTATAGATAAATTATTTCACAGAACCATACCATTGGGGAAATATAATATACATGCATATATTTCACCCCACATTTCATAATCCATACAAACTGAATATCCATCAATATATCTGAACATATGATGACAAATCTCCAGATCTGAATTAATCAAGTACATGTGGTCATCCTGCTCTGACAATGAATTTGCTTCAAAATTATTTAAGAATTGATATTTAAATTACTCTTTATGGTTTAAAATGTTTATTTTTTTTAATACCAGAGCGTAAAGTAATTTCACAGCTGAATTTTTATATATAAATATTACAAAATTTAAAACGTAAAACTTCAGTTTTAACCTTTTTATCATGTTGAATCAGATATTAAATTACATTTGTTTCTGTGTTTTAATTTTTTTTGTCTTTTATTGTGTTAATTAATAATATAGCATAGGGCATTTGTATTCATCTGACCCTTGTCAAAGAGTCAGTTGTGAAGTGAACATAAGTGCAATTAAATATGGTCAGGTGTTATCGAGAGGTCACCTGTATTCAGCAGTCATTTGTTTTTAACTTTGATATGACAGTCAAGCTGAGTTACATTTTTTGTGTTCCATTTAACTAAAATATTGAAGAGAACAACTATTTTTGGAACTGCCAGTTTAATGAGGTATTCAGACTCCTTCCTAATCCATTTGGCTTCAAATCTCTCTTACCTCATCAAGCCAGGTAAATTGTAAATAACTGAATTATGGTTGCACCAAAGGGACTGATGAAGTTTTCGACTTGCACCTCTTACCAACTCCATATCAAGTCAGTAAAATGGGCTGTTAAGAGTTTTAACACAATAACATACCTCGCGATTGAATCACCTAGTTAGTGAGACCACAATCCCTGTACTTGAAAAGGTATGCATCCTAATATGTGATCTACAACATATGAAATGATGACATTAGGAAGAAAATCAAACATTTTTTAAAAAAAAGAAATATTTTGTGAAATTGTCTGAATAAAACATTTGTGGCAATACAATCCTAAGTTAATTAATGGTGGAACTGTTGATGCCATTAAGATACTGAGACTTTCCTTAATTCAATTTAAACTAGAAACTAATTGATGTTAGTATGGTTTCAAATGGTAAAAGAAAAAGGCTGTACTAACACACATGACAAGGCTTGTCTTATAGATACAATGCCATTTTATAACTGTTCTGTATTCATGAATAATAAAAAAAATTTGTGCCAGTAAAAAGCATCTGGATCTCTGACATTATGAAATGGCACTTTAGGAACAATCTTCCATTTGACACTTTGAGACAGACAAAAGTAAACGGTCACTGCATTTTAGAAAAATTTAAAAAATTATAAATTAGTTATTGAGATACAATCCATCAGTAAATGACAGATTCATGTCAATAGGTCACACTGTTTCTCATGCTCTCCTGTACGTGATGAGATATTCTGGGTAAACCTGCGCTCTGTCATACAATACAAACTCCCGGAAGTTCCAGATCCCCTCTCCAACCACAGAGTCATAAAGAGCATCTCCATGTTTTGTGCATTTATCCTGTTTGCACTGACTACATGGAGGTCGTTGGCGAGCTGTGGTCGTGGTCTCGATGTGAACTTCTCCCAAGCAGGCACGCACCAGAAACATTTTCTTTTTTCCATCTGACCTGCTTTGCTTATCATCTGAAATATTTATAAATATGCACATTGGAACCTGTTATCCAAATTTGTAATGAACATTAGTATGGTCCAGATAATCAGTAGTTTGGATGAGTGAGTCTTTATTTGTAATTATTACAGGCTTTCTATGAGACATGCTTTTTGATTGGATGACACAACATCATCTGATTTATGATCATTCATAAAAAAACTGCATGGCTGCGACATCCTTAACTTTACATGATGTCATAATATTCAATCTGTGTTGTGGTAAGTCTGAAAAGGCACATTACCTATTCTGAAACAAGCTAAATTCCTAAATTTGGAACTAAATCATGTAATGCAACAATTATACACCTTTGTTTCAGTGAATATGAAGTTGTATGAACCAGTTAATATATTATATTGACCTCCACATTGCATCAGTCAATTGCATCAGTCAATAATTGTATAATATTTAGATATACTTGGGGGTCATAGTACAGCCAAACCTGTCCTAATGGTCACCAGTGTTCAGAAGTCACTTGGTCACAATGGCCATTCTGATTTGTCCCCAGCAAATTTCCTATATAAATGCCCTGTCAGTGGCCAGGTGTTTCCTAACCAAAACAATAGTTTCACCCTGCCTTAAGCGGTCACTGAAGCGTATCAGCAGTGACCGCTCCAAGTATGCAAATGAAACACTTCTTTTGTTTGATGAGCAAGGTATTGTTTAGGTAAACGCATATCATGTGAACTGATGTTTAAGCACTTCATATCTTGATTGAACTTACTGTACTCCAGTCACACTGTCAGTCAAACTCAAAGGTGTCAACACGTTGGCTTCGAAAGCAAGGAGGTTTTTATCCTTACAGGAGAGGATCGAAGCAATTTGTTTACTGGATGGTGGCGAAAGTACTTGTGTTATCACAGCAGAAATGGAAATCACCTTTTGTGCCAATGTGACAGGTATAGTTAGTTATCTTCATCTATTTGCTTGTGAATTAAAGCTCTCTGAAGAAAAAATGTTTGTCTTTGAAAAGAGATAGAAGTTACATCCCTTTTTGTTAGGGTCAGGGGTCTATGAAGGCAGGTGAAGTTTCGGTTCATGGGTCACAACATATAGTGATATACAGCTGATTTAATTTTCTGTTCATCACAGGCTTCTCACACAAGTGTCTTTTGATCTTGGCGAGTTTAACAACTGACTAATCCAGATATTGTTTTTATGGCATAAACAAACTAAGATTGGTGTATATTTTTAAGTCAGTGATGATTTTATTTCTAGGATGGAATAATGTGAGCAGGATACAGTAATCTTGTGTGGAACATAAATCTGGGAGAGAACAACATATACCCGTAATTATGATTTTGTTGTACAGTGCACATGAAACAATCTTGATAATGTAATAATAATAATAATAATAAGAAGAAGAAGAACAACAACAACAATATTTGGTGCAAGGTATTTGTTCAAAAATCAATTTTAAAAGGTGAGCCTGTGTACAGTGCTCACCTGTGTCAAACAGCCAGTTTTTCCTTTTCCCATGAATGACCGATATTGACAGGTTTGACTGTAATTGTATAATATTTAGATATACTTGGTGGTCAAAGTAATTGTAAAATCTTTATATATACTTGGGGGTCATAGTAATTGTTAGGAGGAACACAAAAAACTGGATAAAAATCAGATAGTGTAGGTCTAAATAATTAAGAATTTATTGTATTTATAGGAATAAGGAAAATAAACTTATTTTTCATACTCCACATAAGAACCCATGAATGCAACAGTCTCAAAGGAAAAAATCGTCAGTTTTAAAAATGCTCTATACATGGGATAGAGAGAAAGGAAATGAGAAAAAAACAAAAAGGCATACCTACTTATTCTGGAAATGGAAGCAGGTATTTGTTTTTAAAAATAGAAGACCTCCAATAGAAATTTTTCAGATCAAGGGTAATAACTCTTTCTAAAAAATAGTCAAGTGTAGAAAGCAAAAATAAAGGAATCTCCCTTAAAGAAAACATTTTAATTTTTTTAGAAAAACAAAGTAATTGCTGATCATGCAGGCTGATCAAGAGACAAACATATGTTCAGACACTTTAGTAGATCATCCATAAAAGTGATACTGATCTACAATGACACTTGTTTCTAAAGGACACTCAAGGAACTGATCTACAATGAAACTTGTTTATAAAGGACACTCAGGGAACCAATATATAATGAAACTTGTTTATAAAGGATACTCAAGGAACCAATCTACAATTAACCTTATCTATAAAAGATACTGAAGGAACCAATCTATAATGAAACTTGCTTATAAAGGACACACAAGGAACCAATCTACAATGAAACTTGTTTATTGAGGACACTCAATGAACCAATATACAATGAAACTTATTTATTAAGGACATGCAATGAAACAATCTACAATGAAACTTGTTTATTACAGACACTCAATAAACCAATCTACAATTAAACTTGTTTATTAAGGACACTCAAGGAACCAATCTACAGTGAAATTTGTTTACTAAGATCACTTAAAGAACCAATATACAGAGAAACTTGTTTATTAAGGACACTCAAGGGACCAGTCTACAATGAAACTTGTCTATAAAAGATACTAAAGGAACCAATCTACAATGAAACTTATTTATAAAGGATATTCAAGGAACCAATCTACAATGAAACTTGTTTATAAAGGATACACAAGGAACCAATCTAAAATGAAACTTGTTTATTAAGGGCACTCAAGGAACCGATCTACAGTGAAACTTGTTTATCAAGGACACTCAAGGAATCAATCTATAATGAAACTTGTTTATTAAGGGAAATCAAGGAACCAATCTATAATGAAACTTGTTTATAAAGGACTCTCAAAGAACCAATCTATAATGAAACTTGTTAGTAAGGGCACCCAAGGAACCAATCTACAATCCAACTTGTTTATAAAGGACACTCAGGGAGCATACAATGAAACTTGTCTATAAAAGATACATAAGGAACCTGAAATTGTATCTTTTTATAGAAAAATATCCTTTAGATAGAAGACGTAAATAAATATAAAATTAAGGGTTTTATAATTGCTGGCCTTGAATCATGATCAGGCATACAGTATGTGTGAAAACATCAGCTAAATCAGGTTTCACAGTGTTTTTAAAGGAAAAATGTATGGTCCAAGAAACCCTTTTATTCACCTGGTTACCCAAATAATACTGACATTATTAAAAACAAAATTTGAATGTAATGCAGTAATTACTGCAGTATTTAGATATTGACAGTTAGCTTAACATACAGTTAATTCCAACAGTTATTGATGAAAAAGGACTAATCAATAACTTGTCTGAAATTTTCATGGAAGCTGGGCACATTACTTATTAATGTAATCATAAATGTATAAAGTCTGATCATAACTCAAATAATATTAAAAATTAAAAAAAAAATAAAAATAATGATAAAGACTTCATCATCAACACATGAAATACAACAAATAATGAACCAAATTTAAATACTGTTGTTAATATGATTCAAGTCTTGTCAAACTTGACAAATTTAAAGGTTTTCTGTGACCAAAAAAAAGGACAAAAGTCGGATCAATAAAAGTGATGGTATTTTAATATTCAGCAGCACCAGAAATTTCTTGAGCCTATCTCCACTAAAGGTTATTACTACGAGGTAACAGACATAATATTACTTAGTAATTATTTTCCTTACAAAGTATCAATTAATTCCAAATTATACATGTATTGTTTTAAAAACTGTAAAATAAATTCCATATAAAAAAATAATTTAGAGAAAACTAAAGCCATAGCCAAAGAAAGTATCATATTAATATGTTCATCATCCACACTGTTCACTTATCCAGACTTGCAGAGTGTATCTTGGAAACATCATTGGCTCTTTATACAAGGAATATTTGAAAAGTTCTGAATATATTGTTATAACTTTTTGTTTCTTTGAAACTGTCAATAAATTTAATACTGAATAATAGACAAAATAACATTCTATACAATGATTTGCAACTGCATCAACACCACTTCTACATCTGCAGATATATGCATGTGGCATAACACAGTGATGTAAAAAGGTCAGAGGAGAAACAATTCTGCTACTGAGCAAAGAGCATGCTGAAAAATTTAGGTGCTCTTAGGATACTCTTGGGCTGATATCAAGGCTGATTTGGATACAGTTTACAGATGTAAATGTCTCTCATGTCCCACAATTTTGAGGTGGTCTCATTGTTTTAAAGATGGTTATGAATCCATTGAAGATGACCCACTTTCTGAAAGACCATTGTCTGCAACTGGTGAGCAGGAAGTGGCTGCAGTAACGGACGCAATTGATGAATATGCAAATACACAGTGGAAGATATTCCTATCATCACGGGCATTAATTCGTCAACTGTTTTTAATATAATGAAGTCTCATTTGAAACTCAGAAAGGTTTGTACAAGACGAGTCCCACATTTGTTGTCAACTGATCAAAAACAGATACGGACTGAATTCACCAAACAGTCACTCAAAAAATATGAAAACAATGAGCAGATACATTTGAATGAGACTGTTACAAATAATGAAACATGGATTTAGTTTTGTTAATCACACTTATATAAACTAATAAAGTTTGTATCAAAGAAAACAAGCAGGGACCACAAATCACTTGATGTAGTCAGACTTTTGAGAGATTTTTATGTGCATTATTTTTCAATGCAAAAAGCCCAGTTGTCCAGGTACCTGTGTCTGTCTCAGCTAGTGTCACTGGACAATTTTATGCCTCCAAAGTGTTGACAAAAGTTGTAGATTACTACTGAACCATCTGTCCACACACCAGTTACCCAAGGTATCCATCTACTCCATTACAACACACCAGTATATAAATCTACCATCTTGACAGACTTCCTGAAGAGCACAGTATGCAAACATTGCCACATTCTTCATGCAGCCATGATTTACCTCCAAGTGATTTTTGGCTGAATCCCATTATCATTGATTCACTGAGGGGCTGGCAATTTAAAAGCTGCCATGTAGTTGGAAGTACAGTTTTCCAGCATATGAACAACATACCAAAAAGTTAATACAAAATGGATTTTAATAATTAGATAATCAGACTGAGAAAATGTGTAGAGGTGCATGGGGATGTACTTATGTACTGTTCACTAATAAAGAATTTTGATGTACATGCAGCTCAATAATATTTAGAACTTTTTAAATACCCTTTATATGATAATCAATTATCAGCATAATTAGTTATATTATCAGTTATTAGGTCCAGTTCTCCTTAATAAAAGTGCAGATAGCTGGCATTTTAAAATACAATACAGTGATTCACTGATGCCTAAAGTGTTGACTCATATGCTGTCACATAATGAGCCAACAGATCATCTGGTTGGTTGGGCAGTACAACATACACAAACCTATTCGAGATCACTCAGAATTCTTCAGCCAAATGCTGCAAGATGATGCTGGTACAAATAAGAATCAATAAAATCTGCAAAGTTCCAACCACAACAACTCACAATATTAGACTTAATGCAGACTGTGATGTGAGTGAAAGATTTTCACAATAATGTAAGAGCATCATATACTGGTGGTAAATTAATATTCCCCACCCCCTTTCAGAATTCAAGATGATCCATATTTTGTACCAGCATACTGTATCACATTATTTAACTGAAGAAGTCTGGGTGATCTGGACTCTGCCATAAAACTTTACAACACAATTAGATTAATACATGTTACTCCAGACTTGAAAATATTACTCAAAAAAAAACAACAACAGTATTCTGATTAGTTAGAATATTTTTGAGGAGCTGAGTCAAGTTTTATGATAACTGGAGCAAGACAAAACATCACAAGTACTTTACCATACTTGCACTGCTGTGAGTGAATGAATAAAATTCATACAAGATCTAATCAATGCAGAGCAAGGAGATAACTTACTCACTTAGGCTAGACCATGACCTATCAAAGCACTATGTGATGACAGATCATGGTTTACAATGTCCCAGTTGTGTATTTATATGCTATCCATTGATAATTACAGTACACTGTTTCCTTACATACAAAACACTTCTTACCTGTGTACTGTGCAAGTGAGTGTTACAAACTGGTAAATACAGTACACTGTCTCATTACATACAAAACACTTCTTACCTGTGTACTGTGCAAGTGAGTTTTACAAATTGGTAAATACAGTACACTGTCTCATTACATACAAAATACTTCTTACCTGTGTACTGTGTAAGTGAGTTTTACAAATTGGGAAATACAGTACACTGTCTCATTACACAGAAAACACTTCTTACCTGCATATTGGTCAGCTTTGGTTGAACTCTCTGCACAATAAACAGCTTTTCCAAACATGGCATTTTCTACTAAACGGTCATCTAATCCCTGGCTTGCTATGGAGTGCACTACATTTTCCTTTGTCCCATGGAAGAGGTAGTGTTCGTTGATCTCATGATAAATATCTTTTGCTAGCACACTGCGACCTGAGATGTGGGCAGTGGTCATTAGCGGACCCTTCTTCAGACACTTGATATCATCAAATGGAGTTACTTGCCCTTGCTTAGCAGCTTTTTTGAAGAATGCCTGTCTACAATTTGCATATTTCTCAAAAACATGTATATTTTCAACACGTTTGACTTTAGTGACATCAATTTTTGTGTAGTTCAAGTCCTGTAATCCTTTAGCATCCTTCCCAAGTCCAACAAATTCCTTCTGCCATGTCAGTTCCACAACTTTCTTAATTTGATTAAATGTAGCTTGGTCTACAGTAATGAACTACAATAGAAAAGACATGGAATAAAAGATGAAAAACAGATAACAGTCATATTTTTAGCTTAAAAGATTGCCTAGTTTTCATTACAAACACTTTAATGTACAATTTATCTATGCCGAATAACTGGATGTAAATTTACTCAAAATTATATAGTTTTCAAGTTTTCTTATAAACATTACATCTGTTCTGAAATACTCTACACATTACAGAAAACTGAAAAGTATCGAAAATCGAGACTCCATTAGTCAGATAATATTTCCAATATGTTGTGCATACAAACAATATTCTTTGTAACAATTTATAATGCCATTTTTAATATGCATTCCTTACTTACAGACATGATTAGTGAATTGTTACTGTAGTTTGATAAACAAGCTGTCAAACACTTGAATAACTGGTAACACTTAAATGACTTTGATCAGTCCTGGCACAAAGCCTTATCTTGACTGTGATTTCAAAAACTCAAAACAACCAAGAGCTAAATAAAGAAATTAGGGCCAACACTGCCACTGATTTGTGTGGGAGGTAGGGGGGTAATTTTTACTGTATGTATATCCTAATATGCATATTTAACATATTGTAAACAAATTTAACACATATATATATTACCTTTGGCTTTGTGGGCTAAATAAAGAGATTAGGGCCAACACTACCATTGATTTGTGTGGGAGGTAGGGGGGTAATTTTTACTGTATGTATATCCTAATATGCATATTTAACATATTGTAAACAAATTTAACACATATATATATTACCTTTGGCTTTGTGGGTTCTTCAGTCTCAGCATTCCATTGCTTGATGGACTTGCTGTTCTTGTAGTGTGTCCAATAACAAGGTGGGTAGTTATCAAACCTGTACATATCAGTAAAATATTCTTTACTTCCTCTTGGATGGCGAGATGCTGGTGGCTCTACAAAATATTCCACTTATAAATCTTAGCATGTAAAACAATAAAGTATGTTGTCATTCTTTGGAATCAAGCAAATTTTATCAACACATACACTTCAGCTAAAACCATTATAGTTATGTGACTATTCAGTGTTTTAATGTCAAGAAACACCATGGTTAGTAAGTCAAAAACCAGTGGTTTAGCTAGTTTATGTAGGATGAGTGGTTTAGCTAGGTACATGTATGTAGGATGAGTGGTTTAGCTAGGTACATGTATGTAGGATGAGTGGTTTAGCTAGGTACATGTATGTAGGATGAGTGGTTTAGCTAGGGTATATAGGATGAGTGATTTAGCTAGGGTATGTAGGATGAGTGGTATAGCTAGGGTATTAGGATGAATGGTATAGCCAGGGTATGTAGAATGAGTTTAGGATTAGTGGTATAGCTAGGGTATGTAGAATGAGTGTAGGATGAGTGGTATAGCTAGGGTATGTTGGATAAGTGGTTTAGCTAGGATATGTAGGATGAGTGTAGGATTAGTGGTATAGATAGGGTATGTAGAATGAGTGGTATAGCTAGGGTATGTAGAATGAGTGGTATAGCTAGGGTATGTTGGATTAGTGATTTAGCTAGGGTATGTAGGATGAGTGGTTTAGCTAGGGTATTTAGGATTAGTGATTTAGCTAGGATATGTAGGATGAGTGGTATAGCTATGATATGTAGGATGAGTGGTATAGCCTAAGGGTATGAAGGATTAGTGATTTAGCTAGGGTATGTAGGATTAGTGATTTAGCTAGGATATGTAGGATGAGTGGTATAGCTAGGATATGTAGGATGAGTGGTATAGCTAGGGTATGTAGGATTAGTGATTTAGCTAGGGTATGTAGGATGAGTGGTTTAGCTAGGGTATGTAGGATGAGTGGTATAGCTAGGATATGTAGGATTAGTGGTATAGCTAGGGTATGTAGGATGAGTGGTTTAGCTAGGGTATGTAGGATTAGTAATTTGCAAATAACTCAGTTTGAAAATATTTTCTGTATAAATTAATTGAAAAGGGATTTAATTATGTCAGAATACTAATCATACATTCTTTGAAATGTTCAAACATTTGCTTGGATGTTTCAAAAGAAATGGAATTCCACAGGCAAATTTTCCAAAGTGTTAAGGAAAATGTTGAATTTGACCTCTAAATTATTCTGTTTTTTCTCAATTACTTGATAGACTTCTTTTGTATACAACTAGCTGATAGACTGATGATGATATTATATATATATATGGAAACAAGCATGATGCCATACAGATAACCTATCTGAGACTCGTACCATTTCAGACATCAGATGTTTTGTTTTGTTTTTATTAACAAGTGATTTTTGACAACTTTTAAGTGTCTCATACTTCTGTCCATCAGAATGTCTTTGGAAAAAACTAAAATTAAAACATGTAAATATATGCATATATAAATATATATATATATATATATATATATATATATATATATATATATATATATATATATATATATATATATAAATAAAGTAAAGATTGTTTCTTATATTCTTGGATACAATCTTTTCTCAGTTAGAATGATTGACTTTAATTTCCCTTGCCAAATTGCTAATTACTATGTAGTCCAAAAGCTTTGTTACAACATTTAATTGGTTATAGCATTTGAATTGTGTCTCTGCCTCAGAAAATTAACTCCATTATAATATTTGTATCACCCGATGTGACAAAGCCAGATAAATAATGGCAGTCATTTAAATAACAACTGCATAACAACAAAGATGTCAAACAACAAAAGCATGATAATCACATGTCATTTATAATCAGTAAATAACAAAGGCCTAACAAAGGCACCAGGTAACAAAGGCATGATAATCACACCTCGTCCATAATCGGTACTTTAGAATCGCAGGTTGCTGGTTCAATGGAATTAAATTATGAAAAGAAATGTCTCTGTTTTGTATTTTATTGACTAAATGATTTAGAAATATCCTTTAGCTATTGTTCTAAACCTGCATGCTAACTAACTGAGTACAGCTTAAAGTAAATCTCTGTTGTGTTCATTTTTAATTCTGCCTGTTGTGAAAATGGCTGAAAATTCACCGGTCAGAAAAAGAAAAAAAAGTCTCTTTAGACACAAAGCACCAAATAAAAAGTATGAGGAATAGAAGTCAAAGTACCGACATGCTCTAATCCAAAGATACCTTGTGAGCCTTGACAACTAAATTTAGTATGAAATAAATGTACTGTCAGCAATCAATATGATTTATGATGCACACTATGATGTTTCCACAGATTGTGTTGTAAACTGTTTTGTTAAGCCAGGGTTTAGTGAGCAAACAGATGTCATTACCAGTGATAGTGATGCTGATGATGATGTTCCCCTTGCTATGGTGTGTGATGCCTACTTGAGTCTGGTAACAAGGATGTTGATTTCTTGGAGTATGTTAATTCTGACATTTATACACAAAACTGAAGCAAATTACTAGTCTTTACCATTTATTTACTAATGTACATCTAAGAAACACTAAGTAAAGATTCTCTAAACATACTTTGGCCTCAAGGGGACTGGCTCAACTTTCTGAATAATGATATAAATAATGATTAGGAACTGACTGATAATATGAAAACTTCTTCCTTCAACAATACACACACCCCATGTGTGATTATGTTTAAACCCTTAGTAACAGTAGAACAGGACAGAGAGTTAATTCCTTGGAAAAAAATGTTAGCGATACACACAGTGTGTGTACACCACTAAAAATACTTGCAACTGTGAACTGCGAGATAGTTCATGTAGGAGGCCAAGGAGGGCATGTGCAACACTGTAAAGGTAGTGATAGTAAAGGCTGTAAATGCCTGGGAAAAGATATGGACAGAGAAACTGGAATATGTGGAAAAGGTAAGGAAACCACCACGGGGGCAGTGGTAAGACAGAACTATGGCGCACTGTGAGGGCAGTGAGGGTACACTGCATGGGCAGTGAGAATGAGGGTGAACTGCAAGGGCAGCAAGAACGCTGGTACACTGCAATGGAAGAGAGGTTATACTGCAAGGACAGTGAGGTATACTACAGGGACAGATATTTTACTGTGTTGGCTGTGAAGTGCACTGCTGGGGGACTGAGTGTAAAAAACACAAATTGGCAGTGAGGGTGAGGGACATAGCTGGCATAACCGAAGGATGGATGTGACACTGTGAGGGCAGTACTGATAGGTATATTTTTTGCTGGCATGGGCCATGACAACACTATGAAGGCAGTAATGTGTCAGTCATGCAAAGTGACCATGAAATAGCACATGTAGGATGGCAAACAAGGGCATGTGCAACACTGCGAGGGCTGTTATAGTAAAGGCTATAATTAACAGGGAAAAGATATGGACAGGCAAAGTAGCATATGTGTCAGGTAAGGAAACAGCTACGGGAGCAGTTTTAGTACAAAAGTATGGTACACTGCAGGGGCAGTGAGGGCATCTGCATGAGCAGTGAGAGTGAGGGTGAACTGTTAGGCAGCAAAAACATGGGTGCACTGCAATGGCAGTGAGGGCTAGTAAATATTCACTGGGAGGGCAGTGAATTAAACTGCAAGGGAATTGAGGGTGCACTTCAAGGGCAGTGAGTGTGAATGCAAAGCAAGACTATAATAAAACACTCCAATGACCTATTATAGTGAAATATTGGAAAATAAGTAGCATACATGTACAGACAAATGGTACAGGTAGAAAGCAATATTGTAAGATACTTTAATAGCAAGTGATCAGAAAGCTTATGTATACAAACTGTGAGCTAGTCTACTGGCATGGCCCCATGAAGGTGTGCTGTGCAGAAGGTGGATGTTAACTTCGATCAAGATGGCCGATTTCAAACTAAGACAAAGTGATGCCGAATCACGTGAGTAAGCCTAAAGACTATACTGTCCAAATTTAATTAGGTGTCCCTGTCTTGAATCAATTCCTGTGAATCAATTCTTGTGTATAAACCTAGTTTATCTTTACAAACCCCAATTTATACACAAAACAGAAACAAATAGACTTTACCATTTATTTACTAATGTACATCTAAGAAACACTTAAATATTCTCATACCAATTTGACTCACATCAAAACATACTTTGACCTCAAGGGACTGGCTCAACTTTCTGAATAACGATATAAATAATGATTAGGAACTGACTGATAATATGAAAACTGCTTACTTCAACAACACACACACCCCATGTGTGATTATGTCTAAACCCTTAGTAACTGTAGAACAGGACAGAGTTAATTCCTTGGAAAAAAATGTTAGCAATGCACACAGTTTGTGTACACCACTAAAAACATGCCCAAAAGCTCAGATGTGTAACAGCTGAGAATCCGCCAAGGAATTTGGATAGACTGAATATAGAACCTTCACGGGGCTATGCAAAAAAAAAATAAGAGTAATAATAAAGAAAATAAAAACTAAATCAAGAATAAAAAATAATACATACATACACACATATCTATAAAAATTAGATTCATGTCATTTATTGTGCTGCACAGTGCACTGAATTGCAACATGAGGAGTTGCTACTTACCAAAGGGGAAAGTATGGAGCTATAGAATACATAATGTTACACAAGTATATTTACTCTTCATCCATGAACACTGCAAGGTGTTCAAAAAACACTGAAGAGTATGGAGACCATATCCAATATGCACCAATGAAAGACAAAATGAATGCAAATGGAAAATCTGTGTGAACCTTATGGACATATTGTATGGCACATATTAAAACCTGTAAGTATGAAGATGAAAGTTATCATTGTTATAACCCAAATAAAATAAAGTATATGCACTTCATCAAGATGGATTTGTCAATGAAGTGAAGATGTATTACGAGGTTATGCTATTGACTCAGAGTATATATATATATATATATATATATATATATATATATATATATATATATATATATATATATACAGTCCAACCTGTCAATAGTGGCCACCCATGGGAAAAGGCAAAACTCGCCTTTGTACACAGGTAACCTCTGTATACAGGTTCACCTTTAAAAATTGGATTTGGAACAAATACCATGCAGCAAGTATGACTATCACTATTATTATTATAATTATTACATTATCAAGATTGTTTATGTGCCCTATTCATCAAAATCATACAATATGTGTCTATGTTGTTCTCTTCCAAATTTATGTTCCACACAAGATTACTGTACCCTGCTCACTTTAATCCATCCTATAAATTAAATCATCACCAACTTAAAATTATCACCGATCTTACTTTGTTTTGTGCACAATGACAAAACAATAATTTCACCACTGATTGAGAGTGTACATATGACTGTGAAACAGACTCTTTCTTCAACCAATTTGTATAAATTAGGCTTGGAAACAGCTGTCCATGCTTTAAAAATAATATTTGGATTAACCAGTTACTCAACTCGCCGAGATCAAAAGACAGTCAGCTTATACGAGAAGCCTGTGATGAATAGGAAACCAAAAGAAGTCATATATGGCTATTCTTTGTGACCCATAAACCAAAACTTTGCCTGCCTTTACAGACAATTTTTAAATACTGAATGACCCCTGACCCTAATGAAAAGGAATGTAATTCATATCTCTGCTCAAATACAAACTTATTTCCTCAGAGATAGCTTTAATTCACAGGCAAATAGATGAAGATATCAAACTATACCTGTCACACTGGCACAAAAGGTGACTTTCATTTCTCCTGTGATAACACAACTACTTTTCCCACCATCCAGCAAATGAATTGCTTTGACCCTCTACCCTAATGATGAAAACTGCCTTGCTTTTGAATCTGACCTATTGACACCTTTGAGTAACACAGTCAGTGTAGCTGGAGTTGGTAGTACAAGTGAGATAAGAAATGTTTGCACATCAATTCATGTGATATTCCTTTATCTAAACAATGCCTTCCTCATGAAGCAAAAATTTAGTATGCATATACTGAACAGTCACTTTAGATACATGCCAGTGACCACTTAAGGCAGGGAGAAACCATTATTTGGTTAGGAAACACCTGGCTGCTGACCACATAAGGCAGGTGACATACAGGACATTTATATAGGAAATTTGCCTGGGGGAAATTAGAATGGCCATTGTGAACAGGTAACTACTGAGTAACTGTGTAATGGTGACCATTAGGACAGGTTTGACTGTGTATATAAATACTGTAACGATTGTTTATTACGTTCATGGATACAACATTTTCTCTGTTTTAATGTTTGAGCTTAAATTCCCTGGCCAAATTCCTAACTAATATGTATTCCAAAGGCTTTGTTATAGCATTCCTTTTTTTACAAGGTTTAATTTGGTTATAGTGTTTGATTTGTGTGGTCCACCTGAGCAAATTAGCTCAATTATAATGTTTTTATTACCTGACAAGCCAAAGCCAGATAAACAATGGTGGTCGTTTAAACAACAAAGGCACTGTGTAACAAAAGCACGATAATCACATGTCATTCATAATCAGTAAAATAACAAAGGCACCAAGTAACAAAGGCATGATAATCATACCTCATTCATAATCAGTATTTTAGAATCACGGTTTACTGGTTCAATGTAATTAAAGCAGTAAAGCATGAAAAGAAATGATTTTGTTTTGTACATTTTTGACTATATGAGTTAGAAATATCCTTTAACTATCATTCTCTACCTGTATGTTGACTAATTGAGTATAGCTCAAAGTAAATCTCTCTCACGTTCATTTTAATTGTGACTATTATGAAAATGGCTGAAAATGTGCCGGTCAGAAAGAAAAAATGTCTATTTAGACACAAAGCAACAAATAATATGAGGAATAGAAGCAGGACATTGACATGAAAGAATATGACTGATTTGTTTCAGTTGCCACTTTCAACCACTGGGACTATTTGGTGTAATTGTGAAAAAATCATGTGTAACTGTTTCTGGAGTGATGACTCCAGCTAGGAAACAGCTTCAAGCATGTGCTAATACTGAAGTATAGGATGATCTTCTGACTTAAAGATACCTCACAAGCCTTGACAAAAAAATTGAGTGTGAAATAAAAGTATTGTCTGCAATCAGTATGATGTATCGTGCATGCTGTGATGTTTTCACAGATTGTGTTGCAAACTGTTTTGTTAAGGCAGTGTTTAGTGAACAAATAGATGTCAATACCAGTGATAGCGATGCTGCTGCTGATGATGTTCCCCTTGCTATGATGTGTGATGCATTATGCCTACTTGGGTCTGGTAACGAGGATGTTGATTTCTTGGATTATGTTAATTCTGATTGTGACACAGTCACATCTGTGATATGAACAATTGATGATATTGTTTGAAATGTTAGTGATGGCCAGGAATCAAGCAATGTTTCTGCTGCTGGAAGTAATGAGGACAACGATGATTCAGTACCAGCCATTGTACCTGGAGTCTGCGAGATTCAAGTTAACATAGTGGATATTAGACTGTACCTACAATCTCAGTGTGACACACCTGATGTTCTTTATGAGCATTTGCATGTCATTGAAAAACATATCAACAAAAAATCTCAGATTAATAGAAAACAGATTACTATTGATAATTTCTTTCCATCCAAATAATAATGAACTAATTTACTAGTTGTCAAATTATTGAAAAAGATGTTTCACATAAAAGTGATTTTTATGATTCACTGGGTGATATATGTACATGTATGCTGATACTTTCATCAGATGGTAAAACTTACTGGTTAATCATTTTTTTCTTTTTGATAACATGTATGTATACAAACGTATGTTATTTTTCTGAAAATTTTATTACAATTACATGAGTTTTGACAGTAATCATACCAGCATAAAATGTAAACATTTTGAAAAATAAATGAATTTGGATGTAACATTTCTCAGTTATAACATTCTAAAATCCCAGTCCCCTCCTCTGAAACATTACAAACAATCTTTACTGTATATATTTATATATATATCCCTGTTCCCTTAATCACCAAAATAATAAACTTAAAATATTCAATCATAATTTTTTTTCTGTTATTCTGTAGAAGTTGCCTGCAATAAACATAACCTGGCATGCAGTATACTTATGAAATAGACTGGCATGAGCTTGAAATTATAAACAAATAACTTTTGCAAGCCTTGGCGAGCAAATATTTGAAATTGTTCAATAAGTTTCATCAATAACCTCTGAAATGAGAACAAATAAAGGTTTCTTAATATCACACAGTTAAAAAATAATTTTATTTAATATAACACCAATATAATGTAACCATGCACATTTGGACACCCATTACACTTTTGCTTTATATTACACAATGATATTATTTGTGACACAATGAGGTATTATTACATGATTCAATATGAAAAAATATCATATGGCTATATTAAC